>WNGS01160430.1:26114797-26134797 GCA_020271785.1 Procambarus virginalis
GGTACACAGAGAATGACAAAGAGGTGTGTGAATAACTCAACAAGATATACCAGGAGGTCTTCACAATGGAACGAGAGGAAGTCCCTGAAGTAGGAAAGGTAGCAGAAAACCAAGCAGTCTTGGAAGAGTTTGAAATTACCAGAGATGAGGTTAAGAGGCATCAGTTGGCTCTGGACGTGAGAAAGGCTCTTGGACCGGACGGAATCTCACCACCGTGGGTACGGTAAGAGTGTGCAGAAGCACTTTGCTTGCCACTCTCCATGGTGTATTGTAATATCCTATTTATATGGGCCTCAAGAGTTCGATTAGGTGTTACATCCAATCCCAGTTCTCTGTCTCGAGTCAACACAGGTGGGTAGTTTCCCTTCATTGTGCACTGTTCCTTTGGTATCCTGTCGCCTGTTCATATTCCCATAACTTTACACTTGCTTGTGTTGAACTCTAGTAGCCATTTCTCCGACCATCTCTGCAACTTGTTCAAGACCTGTTGGAGGTTCCAACAATCCTCTCTGTCACAACTTATATATTTAATTTCGCGTCATCCGCAAACGCCATTGCGAATGTGTGTGTGTGTGTGTGTGTGTGTGTGTGTGTGTGTGTGTGTGTGTGTGTGTGTGTGTGTGTGTGTGTGTGTGTGTGTCCTCGCGCGCGTGCGTGGCTGTATATGTGCACACGTGTTGCCAAATCTGTAACGAGAGAAGCAAGAGAAGAATGACGAATATGAATATGAAGGAAGCGAGGGACCAAGGCCAGTCAGGTGTGTGAACCCGGAGGAGGGGGGAATGTATGTCCATAACAATTAAGTACAGATGTGATTCCCACACCTGCTCTCCCCCCCCCCTTGGTCACCTCCACATGATATTCCATTAGCCCAATCATCATTCTTGGCAGGTGTTTGTTGACCAGTCCCATGTGTCTAGCTCCTTATTGACCAGTCCCATGTGTCTAGCTCCTTATTGACCAGTCCCATGTGTCTAGCTCCTTATTGACCAGTCCCATGTGTCTAGCTCCTTATTGACCAGTCCCATGTGTCTAGCTCCTTATTGACCAGTCCCATGTGTCTAGCTCCTTATTGACCAGTCCCATGTGTCTAGCTCCTTATTGACCAGTCCCATGTGTCTAGCTCTGTATTGAGAAGTCCCATGTGTCTTGTCCTATTTTATTGACCAGTCCCATATCTTGCACTGGTTTGTTGACCAATTCTCATGTCTTGGACAATATTCAATATTCAATAAGCAGTTTACAGTTTGTGCCATATATATAATGTTTAGTATATAGCCCCCACGTCCTAAACGATGTTTGCTAAACACTCACATGTCTAGCCAATGTTTAGTAAGACCACCGTCGTATACAGTAGTTACTCAGCAGTTATGTGCGTGAGCCGAAGATTACATACAGAACATTTCTTTGGCTGAAACGATGTTTATGAAGAAGATCTGTATAAATCTGATGTTTATTACGCTGCTCTGCATGTAAGATGATGATTACTGGACCGTCCGGCTTATCAATCCATATTTATTGGGCCGTTGCAGGTCTCTGGCGATGTTTAACAACCATCTTTCCGTCGCTGATATATAAAAAATCGTTTTGCCTGATTAGAAACGTAGGAAGAGAGAACGGATTTCTGTCGTACAGGTGGTGGACCAACAGCCTGGTGGACCAAACTCTCACAAGTCGAGCCTGGCCTCGGGCCGGGGTTGGGGAGTAGAAGAACTCCCAGAACCCCATCAAGCAGGTATCAAGCAGGTGATCGGAATCTGGTCTCACACAAGACCCGGGTCACCTAAAGACAAAGACGGACGGAAGATCCCATCGCTCCGATCCATTCTATCCACTCCCATCCGATGCGATGCTGGACTATGTCGTCCACGACTCTAATGTATGCAAGAATGTGCTTAATCGCCTGATCCCATGAAACGAAAACCCCATTCGGCGTCGCTGGCCCGCTTGCTGGGTTGCATCCGTAAGTGGCTTAAGTTTGGGATACGCAGCTGGGTGCTAGGTCCTAGGTGGGTGCTCGCAGCTGCTGGGTTGCTGAGACTTGGATCTTCAGTGTTATTTATGCATTCTGACCTGCCTTCTCGCTGACTAAGCCGCCATAATCTCCAGGCTTGTTTTCATGGTTCTTTGGGGCAAAGCTCGCCGCCCACTGCTGCTATTGCTGCTGCTGCTGCTGCTGTTGTTGCTGTTGTTGTTGCTGCTATTGCTGCTGCTATTGCTGCTGCTGTGTTGTTGCTGTTGTTGTTGCTGCTATTGCTGCTGCTATTGCTGCTTCTGCTGCTGTTGTTGCTGCTGTTGTTGCTACTATGACTGCTGCTGCTGTTGCTACTGCTGTTGCTGTTGTTGTTGCTGCTATTGCTGCTGCTGCTGCTGCTGCTGTTGTTGCTGTTGTTGTTGCTGCTATTGCTGCTGCTATTGCTGCTGCTGCTGCTGTTGTTGCTGCTGTTGTTGCTACTATGGCTGCTGCTGCTGTTGTTGCTGCTGTTGTTGTTGCTGTTGCTGCTATTGCTGCTGCTATTGCTGCTGCTGCTGCTGCTGTTGTTGCTGCTGTTGTTGCTACTATGGCTGCTGCTATTGCTGCTGCTGCTGCTGTTGTTGCTGCTGTTGTTGCTACTATGGCTGCTGCTGCTGTTGTTGCTACTATGGCTGCTGCTGCTGCTGTTGTTGCTGTTGTTGTTGCTGCTATTGCTGCTGCTATTGCTGCTGCTGCTGCTGTTGTTGCTGCTGTTGTTGCTACTATGGCTGCTGCTGCTGTTGTTGCTACTATGACTGCAGCTGCTGTTGCTACTGCTGCTTCAGATGGTAATGTTGCTGTTGTTGCAAATGTCGCTGCTGCTGATGCATTGCTGCTGTAGTTACTGCTGGTTATGCGAAACTGTTTAACTGAAAATGAATTTAGTTTTACCCATTTTGTTAAGTCCTTAGTGGTGTGTTTAAGTTAGAACTATATGGACAACCCAAGCTTGGTCTTTCTATATAATTCTAACTAAGAGCACGCCACTGAGGACGTTAGCAAAATGGGTAAAACAAAATAAATTTTCAGTTACCCAAATAAAGTCGGAAATGAATTAGTAAACGTCTAACAGAAGAAAGATAAAGCTACGGGCGCCAGAGTCTAGCCTCACCTAGATTTCTTGTGGTAATTGTTATCAAGTTTATGATGGCCAAACAGGCAGGGATCTAAACCCCTGCATCATCCAACACAAGAGGTCTGCTTGATATGGCTAGAAAAGCTCACCTTTATATAATTGGGATATAATGAGTGGGATTGGGTGGTTATAAATAGGAGCTGCCTCGTATGGACCAATAGGCCTTCTGTAGTTACCTTTGTAACTACAGAAGGCCTATTGGTCCATACGAGGAACTACACATGTTCTTGTAAACAAGTGAGACCGATCACACAATGATAAGGGATTATTCTTGTATAATGTATCTCCACCACTGCGGCTTCAAAAGAAACAATAATAGAATCTATTTTCATAACCAATAGTGCAAATGGTAATATCTGCTTTAGGGCCATGGTTACCTGATCTGGCGAACAATTATGTAGCAAGGTTATTACTAAATGCTTACACCTCTACCCAGGATACCTGTCTTGACGCCATAAAAGCAGCTACAGCATTATTCTCGCGGAGACACACAGCCCCGCTCCTGTGCCAGGTAAGTCCACTACGGGCTCACCATAGCCCGTGCTACTTGCCCCGCTCCTGTGCCAGGTAAGTCCACTACGGGCTCACCATAACCCGTGCTACTTGCCCCGCTCCTGTGCCAGGTAAGTCCACTACGGGCTCACCATAGCCCGTGCTACTTGCCCCGCTCCTGTGCCAGGTAAGTCCACTACGGGCTCACCATAGCCCGTGCTACTTGCCCCGCTCCTGTGCCAGGTAGTCCACTACGGGCTCACCATAACCCGTGCTACTTGCCCCGCTCCTGTGCCAGGTAAGTCCACTACGGGCTCACCATAGCCCGTGCTACTTGCCCCGCTCCTCGTGCCAGGTAAGTCCACTACGGGCTCACCATAGCCCGTGCTACTTGCCCCGCTCCTGTGCCAGGTAAGTCCACTACGGGCTTATCATACGGGCCGCGGAGACACTAAAAAGCCCCGAAATCATCTCAAGAAGATCATAGCCCGTGCGACTTGGAACGTTTTGTTCCGTGTAGCTGAATCTAAAGCAACAACATTATTCTCGCTCACTGCTGAAGAGGATCCCGAGTTGGGATCGAAATATACAGTCTACATTTCCTCGTGTTTTCTAAATAGTGGGTTATTATTTCACATCGATTTGTGTGTACGTTTTTGGTTAGGGTGAACAGTTGTCCTTTTAACGGAGTGGCAAGTGGAGGGAGAGATGTGTTGAGACATGTGCAACTACAAAAGGGGAAAAGTCACGTTGCTATTGACCCGAGACGGAGGTAGAGAGGCTAGTCTCAAGGTGTCTCAGTGAGGTAGAGGAGGCTGGGAATCTTCATCCCACCCCCCCACTCGTTATCCATCCCCGCCTCCTCGTTAAGACTTTTACGACCACCTGCTCGCACGCCATCACAGCTCGCCCTCGCCTCCTTGTTTCCCGAGAGGGTGCACTGGTCGCCCCGGCCGGTGTTGTGTCCATTACATCTCTCTTCCCTCATCTTTGCCAGTTTGACTTGTTTGTGAGTCCCTCCGTCCTCGGAGGACCCCGCTCCTCTCCTGTGTGACCGGAGGTCGTCCAGGGAGGCTGTGAGGACGGAGGTCGTCCTCGGAGGCTGTGAGGACGGAGGTCGTCCTCGGAGGGACCCCGCTCCTCTCCTGTGTGGCCGGAGGTCGTCCAGGGAGGCTGTGAGGACGGAGGTCGTCCTCGGAGGGACCCCGCTCCTCTCCTGTGTGACCGGAGGTCGTCCAGGGAGGCTGTGAGGACGGAGGTCGTCCTCGGAGGGACCCCGCTCCTCTCCTGTGTGACGGAGGTCGTCCTCGGAGGCTGTGAGGACGGAGGTCGTCCTCGGAAGGACCCCGCTCCTCTCCTGTGTGACCGGAGGTCGTCCTCGGAGGCTGTGAGGACGGAGGTCGTCCTCGGAGGGACCCCGCTCCTCTCCTGTGTGACCGGAGGTCGTCCCTGGTTGACAGGTTGTCAAATCTATCACAGCAAAAAGTTTATTCACAGCTCTTAGTAGTTATAATTGAGTTTACAGAAAGTTACAGTTACATAAGAGTGTCATACTAACACCATAACTTGTAAACATTGTCATTATACATTGTACAATTTACATTTTGAATTAGATTTACTTTTGTCAGCGATTTCTAAAAAAGATCATCAGAGTTGTGACTGGAGTGTATTAATCATACACTGGCTGTATTAGATCATACACTGGCTGTATTAGATCATACACTGGCTGTATACGTACATCACGACAGAGAAATTTGGCCACATTTTCCTTAAACCCGATGCCTTTATTCACCCAGTAGAGAACAGATACCCGTGAGCAACACAACTGTTGTGGCTGGCATCCTGAGGAAGGTCAGTAGCTGCCTTAGGAGGATCACGATAACCCGGACAGGTTTTCTACCACCGAGAATGACAACCCAAGATGATCTTTAACTGAGGAAAAACCAATCCTTGTGTAACGTCTTAATTCACTTCACAATATTCGAGTTTTCGTGGCACTGGCTTGGTCAGCCCCGGCTAGTATTGACAGAGACGTTTAGACAGACACACGGACGGGCAGACGGTTATCTTCAGGTTATCTTGAGATGATTTCGGGGCTTAGTGTCCCCACGGCCCGGTCCTCGACCAGACCTCCACCCCCAGGAAGCAGCCCGTGACAGCTGACTAACTCCCAGGTACCTATTTACTGTTAGGTAACAGGGGCATCAGGGTGAAAGAAACTCTGCCCTCTGTTTCTCGCCGGCGCCCGGGATCGAACCCGGGACCACAGGATCACGCATCCAGTGTGGCAATGGACGGGAGAGTCCCGGTAGTACAGTGGGCTTCGTTCTTGACTCACAATCGGAAATTTAGAGTTCGATTCCCAGCCAGGACAGAAATGATTGGGCGCGTTTCCTATCACCTAATGCTGCTCATCTAGTAGTAAATAGATACCCAGGAGTTAGCAGCTTGTTGTGGGGGGGGGGGGGTTGCATCCTGGGGAGGGTCAGGGGTTCGACCCCCTGGGGGTGGGGGGGACCTAGATATAAGCCTAACATGGCTGCCTGTCCCCGGATAGAATGAATGAATTATTTAACGGTGTGAGTGGAACGTTCATTACAGAGTAGAACAAGGGGGGGGGGAAGAGGTCGGCCTAAAACGGAAACTGGGTAAATAATGGGCACAGTGGGCGTGGCTACAATGGAAAGGGGACCAGTAATCGGTGACAATGGGCGTGGCTTATGTTAGAAACTGACCAATGACGGCGCCGCTGGAAGTGTGAGCTAGTCGAAACTGACCAATGAGTGAGCTGATGAGGCGAGAGTGATGCTGGTGGAGCAGTATGGGAGGTGGGCGTGGCAGCGGGTGGGCGTGGCCAAGTGCACTGTCAACAGGAAGGCGTGGCTCAAGGGGAGGGGCTGAATACCACTCCCTCGGTCCATGTGTTATATACGATTACCTTGGATGTAAATGTTAAACTCCCATATCGAAGAAAAATATGTTAAATATGTTGTTAAATGTCTTCAAGTTTATTAACCTTGTTACAACGCCTCTGTACTGTTCTTTAATAACAAATAAAGTCGTAATTTACTTGCTTGTCGCTCTAAGGTACACAGAGCCGTACATGTCAGGTGGTAGCATAGTTGGCCAGCATGCTCAGTCAGGGAATATATCAAGCAGCACGCCCAGGTATGCTCAAAGAGTATATCAAGCCGAGACGTATGGCAGTATACACAGAGTGATATGTCGACTCTGGCAGCACCAACCTGGGACCTGTGTGGCCTTCCCACGACTGCTGCATGGGAGTGGCAGCGGGCAAGCAAGTTAAAAGGCATGGGTAGGCGTGGGGAGGGTTAGGGGTGCGTGGGGAGGGTATGGGGTGCGTGGAGAGGGTTAGGGGGGAGGCGTGGGAGAACGTTGGGGTGCTTGTGGTCACGGGAGCGTGGAGCGTGTTGACGGCAGCAGTCACCTTATCAGATACATCTTGCTCGTCAACGCCACCCACGGCAACCCCAACCTCCCCCTCCACCCATCTTCATTGTCCACCCACCTGCCCCTCCACCTGCCCCTCCACCTGCCCCTCCACCTGCCCCTCCACCTGCCCCTCCACCTGCCCTCCACCTGCCCCTCCACCTGCCTCTCTCCATCTGCCCCTCCACCTGCCTCTCCACCTGCCCCTCCACCTGCCGCCACAATGTTAAGGTTCGACAAAGACTTCGTTATCCGTCAAGAGAGTTCCGTTATAACACAACAGGTACTTCAAGGCTATAGTTGGCGGGGATATAAAGAGTTCACACACCTGTAGTCGCTGTTATAGGCAAGTACCTGTCCCCCACCACCACCAACTCTCTCCCACCACCACCAACTCTCCCCCACCACCAACTCTTCCCCACCACCAACTCTCCCCATTTCCCCGCCCACACCCACCCATTTTGGGCGGCCGGTAAATATAATCTCTCTGTTTATGGGCGTCGTCACTCACGGTGCGCTGATCTCAGGTCACGTATCAAACATTATTACCCCCGTCTTGAGTACATGTAAATATATATATGTATGTCAGCCATTAGCAAACACACCGCAATGGGCAGCCGGTTCTCAACCCTGGAGTGTGTTGATTGAAACCTGTGAGTCTTTGGTGATGCGCATCTTATATATGAACTACTCTTGCAGGTTATATAAGATATATATAAGCCTTTGCTTGTTCGCTTTCTCCCTTTCTCTCTCTCTCTCCCTTATCCCTCCTCCTCCTCCTCCCTTGGAACAATCAACATCTGTCGTCCTTAAAGTTGCCACAGGTGTCACTCAGCCTCACACATGCAACTGTAATACAGTAGTAACTTAACAGTAATACAACAACAGTAATTACATGCTAAACACATAATGATGTGCATGTTCTCAGCTGAAAAATTCTAAATTCTGCAAATATATTTCTGATCAAATTACAGTTGTAAAATATCAAGACCTGCAGCACTTTCACCAGTACAGAACAACGGAACTGTTTCTACTTTTGTTTGTGTCTTTCACCACTGAGTCACGTGACAATAACAAATGACGTCACGACGTCCGCCGTCATAGCCAGCCTCACATGGTGCAGAAGGTGTGTACAAGTCCACAGAACGCGTGACCAGAGTTTTTATGGGTGTTGAGTCGCTCTTCTTGGCCTTGCATCATCACTTTCCAAAATCGTTATCAGGTGATCAGGCCCCTCCTCCCCCCCTGCCCCAGGACCCCCCACCCCAGGACCCCTCACCCCAGGACCCCCACCCCAGGACCCCAACCCCAGCATCTCGCCTCATACATCTGCTCTTCTCGTCTTTTGAGCGGGTTTTCCGCTTGGTTTTCTATTCGTCATTATCATCATTATCATATTGCTCTCAAAGGTACTGTGAAGTAGCGAGTACGTTAACAGATGTAAAGATATGAATGAATTACTAAATGCAAATTCACTTGGAAATAGACAGAGAGCCAGAAAAGACAAGGATGAATACCTCAGAGCAAGAAGAGAAGACGAGAGTCAGCTTCAACACGACATGTCATCCACTTGACAATTTATATGGTGTGGGTGTGGGTCAATACTTCCTCTGAGCTTCAGTAGTAGTCGGGAAAGTCAACAATTCCAGCTTGGCAGTAGTAGTTGCTTCTGGAATCTTTCCTTATTAAGACCACTCCATAGCTCGGTAGATAAAGCTTCGGCCTCACACACGTGGGGTCCGCGGTTCGAGCCTCCTAGAGCCCCGGTGAATGGAACTCTGGTTAAAGCGAATGATAGCATAACACGGAGGGGATTTATCAGGGGAAAGCGCCAGGCCATTATGACTATATTGCACTGGGAAGGGGTCAGGATAAGGATTTAGGATGGAACGGGGGAAAGGAATGGTGCCCAAACACTTGGACGGTCGGGAATTGAACGCCGACCTGCCTGAAGCGAGACCGTCGCTCTACCGTCCAGCCCAAGTGGCTGGGCAGCACAACACGGAGGCATAGTGGAAGAGGATTAAAAACTCATAACTGAAAAACGTTTGGGACAATAAGGTAGGATCGAACTTACACCTCTGGGTTTCACAAACATGCATTACCGACCGGTGGCCAGAGTCATGGGTTCGGTCCCCAGCGTATTGCTTCAAAATGTTCTTGTATGCAAATCACGCTATTGTTTTTTCCGTTAATACACTGTGACCTGTACACTTGTGCATAGTGGTAATTATTGCTCACACCATATTCACACTTTAGGATGAGCGCACACTTCATTTCTGGCTCGGATGAGCAGAGTGAAATTATTTCTCCTGTGCGTGTTGAGAAGATATGTTGGTCCTTCATGAAGGCATGTTTCACCCGGTTGTTAAATACACTGAGAAGCTCTATGAGTTGTTTGTTTAAATCAGTGGACAAAAACAAAACTCAGTCGGTCGTTTTGAGTTGTTCTCGATCTCTCCATTTATGTAAGTATGAGTGTTAGGTGCATCACATCGCGTGTGTGGCACATATGGTTAACGTTAGCAGGTATATGTATAAAGTAGCAGAAGGAAGCACATGTTAATAGCGATGTTATGTGGTAGTGGCGTCCTTCCTGGGGACTCGTGGCCGGCCTTGCAGAATATAGGACTCGTAGCATCCACTCCAGGTATACACAATAGTCGACATTACACATGTTTCGTCTCAACCACTAGGCGGCCTTCCTGATCGTGTCAGACAAGGGGTACATATCGCCCGTCTCGTCCAGCCAATCCCGAATATCTTGTGATTTGCATTGAATGTCACAATAGTGGGGGATGGAAACCTATTAGCCAACACACATGAAATTCAGATAAAAAAAATAAGTTTATTGAGGTATCAATACACACAAAGGGATGAGGCAGCTCAAGCTATTCTCACCCTGTTCAGTACAACGTGTTCATATATGTATATAGACACACATCACAATCAACATATTACCGAACATTCTGAGTGATAAACATGTACATTTCTTCCTTTACACATGCACTATGTTACCAGACGTACACGCAATTACTTTTATGACACATGAAATGGATGTGACGGGATGCTTCCTGGACCCTTATCAGTTACGACTTGATAAATGTCCACACAGACAGAAACGTCGTCAGGTTCGTGTGTGTGTGTGTGTGTGTGTGTGTGTGTGTGTGTGTGTGTGTGTGTGTGTGTGTGTGTGTGTGTGTGTGTGTGTGTGCGTGCGTGCGTGCGTGTGTGGAGCGGTGATGGCTGCCGTTATGACAAGAGAGTGACGGGGCCAGAAGAGGGATGGCAGGTGGTGGGCAGCAGAGCCCGTCGCCACTACTTGTAAATCTCTGCTAACGAAGAAATTATCATTTTATTCAGATTAACATCAGAATTGAGAACACGGATGGGGGAGGAGGAGGGGAAGGAGGGGGAGGAGAAGGGGGGGAGGAGGGGGAGGAGAAAGAAGGGGTGGTGGTGAAGGAAAGAATTACTTATATATTTTGCTTCGTTGTCTGAGGGTAAGACTCAAGCCTCAATAAGACGCAGACGAAGCTGCAAAACTTGCAACTAAGCGAAGAAATGTAGACATTTACATACCACAGAGTCTATCATAGATTAAGAAAGTAATCAGAAACAAAGCAATGCAGATGATGTACAGTGACCACAACACAGCAGTTGCAACATCAGCATCTGCGGGTTGGTACAAGAATTCAACCAACTACGAACCACTTAGTTTGATGAAAGGGAGCAGTAGAGCAACAGAAGTACACTTACATTGCATCAGGCTTGGATACCCATGTGCATGGGAAATAGGCTTACGGGTTCCGGAAGATGAGAGGAAATGTCAGCACTGTGGAGAAATGCCCGACAGACCACTGGAACATTATCTAACACAGTGCACAGTTACACCCACAAGACCACTGGAACATTATCTTACACAGTGCACAGTTACAAGCCCAATAAAATTTCAACTTAGATTCAACAGAGCAGAAGTTGTTAAACACATGGGACAAAATCTTACTGAAGTGACCATACGAGTCATAAATACTTATACTCCGACTAAATCTTCTCATTTTACCATCCATTGCGTGGAACATTTCGTCCTTATTCACTCATGTTATTCTGGTGAGTATCTTGCATGTCGCTATCATGTCTCAAGAACATCTGTAGGAGACACACTTTAGTTAGGTTAAAGTGAAGTCCGGCCAAACTCCTTTAACCTCAACCGATTGTCATAGTTTGACTTTGTGTTGTTGTAGGAGTTGTGACTCGGGTGAAGTGTGTGTACGGTGTTATACAAGTGTAAGTACAAGGTGCCCTCAAGGCCTCGTATTCCTCAAAGCTATTTTGAGTGTTAGTTTTGTATACACCACTGACGGTGTCCTATTTAAGTGTGCCTCATTGTTAAGTGTGCCTTTATTTTTAAGTGTGCCTTATTGCTAAGTGGACCTTATTGGCTGCCTGCCTTACTGGCTGGCTGCCTGCCTCACTGGTTGATACCTGGTTGATACCTGGTTGATGGGGTTCTGGGAGTTCTTTTACTCCCCAAGCCCGGCCCGAGGTCAGGCTTGACTTGTGAGAGTTTGGTCCACTAGGCTGTTGCTTGGAGCGGCCCGCAGGCCCACATACCCACCACAGCCCGGTTGGTCCGGCACTCCTTGGTGGAATAAATCTAGTTTCCTCTTGAAGATGACCACGGTTGTTACGGCAATATTTCTTATGCTTGCTGGGAGGACGTTGAACAACCGTGGACCTCTGATGTTTATACAATGTTCTCTGATTGTGCCTATGGCACCTCTGCTCTTCACTGGTTCTATTCTGCATTTCCTTCCATATCGTTCACTCCAGTACGTTGTTATTTTACTGTGTAGATTTGGTACTTGGCCCTCCAGTATCTTCCAGGTGTATATTATTTGATATCTCTCTCGTCTTCTTTCTAGAGAGTACATTTGGAGGGCTTTGAGACGATCCCAATAATTTAGGTGCTTTATCGCGTCTATGCGTGCCGTATATGTTCTCTGTATTCCCTCTATTTCAGCAATCTCTCCTGCTCTGAAGGGGAAGTGAGTACTGAGCAGTACTCAAGACGGGACAACACAAGTGACTTGAAGAGTACAACCATTGTGATGGGATCCCTGGATTTGAAAGTTCTCGTAATCCATCCTATCATTTTTCTGGCTGACGCAATATTTGCTTGGTTATGCTCCCTAAACGTTAGATCGTCTGACATTATTATTCCCAAATCCTTTGGTGATTCCCAACCCAAATTCCCAACTGGCTGGCTGCCTGCCTCACTGGCTGGCTGGCTGCCTGCCTCACTGGCTGGCTGGCTGCTGCCTGCCTCACTGGCTGGCTGACTGCCTGCCTCACTGGCTGGCTGGCTGACTGCCTGCCTCACTGGCTGGCTGGCTGCCTGCCTCACTGGCTGGCTGGCTGCCTGCCTCACTGGCTGGCTGACTGCCTCACTGGCTGGCTGGCTGCCTCACTGGCTGGCTGCCTGCCTCACTGGCTGGCTGCCTGCCTCACTGGCTGGCTGCCTGCCTGCCTCACTGGTTGGCTGCCTGCCTCACGGTTGGCTGCCTGCCTCACTGGCTGGCTGCCTGCCTCACTGGCTGGCTGCCTGCCTCACTGGCTGGCTGCCTGCCTGGCCTCACTGGCTGGCTGCCTGCTGCCCTCACTGGCTGGCTGCCTGCCTGCCTCACTGGCTGGCTGCCTGCCTGCCTCACTGGCTGGCTGCCTGCCTGCCTCACTGGCTGGCTGCCTGCCTGCCTCACTGGCTGGCTGCCTGCCTGCCCACTGGCTGGCTGCCTGCCTGCTCACTTGGCTGGTGCCTGCCTGCCTCACTGGTGGCTGCCTGCCGCCTCACTGGCTGGCTGCCTGCCCCTGCCTCACTGGCTGGCTGCCTGCCTGCCTCACTGGCTGGCTGCCTGCCTGCATCCTGGCTGCTGCCGCCTGCCCACTGGCTGGCTGCCTGCCTGCCTCACTGGCTGGCTGCCTGCCTGCCTCACTGGCTGGCTGCCGCCTGCCTCACTGGCTGGCTGCCTGCCTGCCTCACTGGCTGGCTGCCTGCCTGCCTCACTGGCTGGCTTGCCTGCCTGCCTCACTGGCTGGCTGCCTGCCTGCCTCACTGGCTGCTGCCTGCCTGCCTCACTGGCTGGCTGCCTGCCTGCCTTCACTGGCTGGCTGCCTGCCTGCCTCACTGGCTGGGCTGCTGCCTGCCTCACTGGCTGGCTGCCTGCCTGCCTCAACTGGCTGGCTGCCTGCCTGCCTCACTGGCTGGCTTCCTGCCTGCCTCACTGGCTGGCTGCCTGCCTGCCTCACTGGCTGGCTGCCTGCCTGCCTCACTGGCTGGCTGCCTGCCTGCTCACTGGCTGGCTGCCTGCCTGCCTCACTGGCTGGCTGCCTGCCTGCTCACTGGCTGGCTGCCTGCCTGCCTCACTGGCTGGCTGCCTGCCTGCCTCACTGCTGGCTGCCTGCCTGCCTTCACTGGCTGGCTGCCTGCCTGCCTCACTGGCTGGCTGCCTGCCTGCCTCACTGGCTGGCTGCCTGCCTGCCTCACTGGTTGGCTGCCTGCCTCACTGGCTGGCTGCCTGCCTCACTGGCTGCTGGCTGCCTGCCTCACTGGCTGGCTGGCTGGCTGCCCTCACTGGCTGGGTGCCTGCCTCACTGGCTGGCTGCCTGCCTGCCTCAGGCTGGCTGCCTGCCTGCCTCACTGGTTGGCTGCCTGCCTCAATGGCTGGCTGCCTTCCTCACTGGCTGGCTGCCTGCCTCACTGGCTGGCTGCCTGCCTCACTGGCTGGCTGTCGCACTTGCTGACTGCTTGGCTGGCTGGGCACGTCATGGTGGGTGTGGTTGTCTGTTCAAAGATCTGTATCCCTCCCTGCCCATTGGTCAGTGGAGTCACGATCCTACCCCCTGGATTGGTCTATTTATCACGCATGCTTGTTTATCATTGGCTCACATCTCGGGGGAGTCGGCCAGGGAGGGATTGGTGGGCGTGATGAGAGAAGGAGTGGTCAAAGCCAGGAGGAAAGGAGAGGTGGGGGAGTGGGCTTGTGCAGGCGTGACCTGCGAGGAGGGGGGGTTGCAGGGGGGGAGCGAAACCCCTGAGCAACAGCCTCGTCCAGTTAAATGTCAGAGTCGTGCACACACAAACTACTGAGACTGCTTTCGCTACCTTGGGGTTTTTTGTCCCCTCTCTCCCTCCCTCCCTTCTTGGTCACAAAAAAATTAAGGGTGTGGGGAAGCTTACCTTGATGTGCCCTTCTCCTTGTCTGGGGAGGGTCCGTGTCTCTGGGGAGTGACACCCCGGCCCGCCCCACTCCTGACCTGTCTCCGCTCAACCATCTCTACATTACTTTGTCAACACTATTAGGAAAATGAATAATTATGTAGTGTGTGTGTGTGTGTACTCACCTAGTTGTGGTGTGGGGGTTGAGCTCTGGCTCTTTGGTCCCGCCTCTCAACTGTCAATCAACTGGTATGCAGATTCCTGAGCCTACTGGGCTCTATCATATCTACATTTGAAACTGTGTATGGAGTCAGCCTCCACCACATCAATGCCTAATGCATTCCATCCGTTAACTACTCTGACACTGAGAAAGTTCTTTCTAACGTCCCTGTGGCTCATGTGGGTACTCAGTTTCCCCTGTGTTCCCTTGTTCGCGTTCCACCAGTGTGAATGGTTTATCCTTATCTACCCTGTCGATTCCCCTGAGGATTTTGTAGGTAGTGACATGTCTCCCCTTACTCTTCTGTCTTCCAGTGTCGTGAGGTGCATTTCACGCAGCCTGTCCTTGTAATTCATGCCTCTTAGTTCTGGGACTAGCCTAGTGGCATACCTCTGATCTTTTTTCCAGCTTCGTCTTGTGCTTGACAAGGTACGGGCTCCATGCTGGGGCCGCATACTCCAGGATTGGTCTTACATACTTGGTATACAAGGTTCTGTGTGATTCCTTACACGGGTTCCTGAAGGCAGTTCTGATGTTAGCCAGCCTCGCATATGCTGCAGATGTTATTCTTTGATGTGAGCTTCAGGAGACAGGGTTGGTGTGATATCAACGTCCTAGATCCTTCTCTCTGTCCGTTTCATGAAATCTATCATGAAACGTTTCATCTCTCTCTCTCTCTCTCTCTCNCGCAGGAATGAGGGTCACGCGTGTGGTTACCATGTGTTATTTCCGAAGATCATCGTCCCCACGGGCCGGTCTCTGACTAGGCCTCCTGATTGGTGGTCTGGTCAACCAGACTGTTGGACCCGGCTGTCCGCAGCCTGACGTATGATTCACAGCCTAGTTGATCAGGTATCCTTAGAGGTGTTTGATTTCTTCTGAACACTGTGAGACCTCGGCAAGTTTTTCTCCTTCTGTGTAGAGGGAGTGTTGAACAGTCTGGGACCTTGATGTTGACAATTCTCTCTCAACGTACCTATTGCACCATTGCTTTTTAACGGGACTAATTTACATTTATGCCTCCTGGTCTCGTACTGACTTATTTCCGTGTGCAGATTAAGAACCAGTCCCGCTAATATTTTCAAAGTAGAAATTGATACCTATCCTTTCGCCTGCGCTCTTGGGAATAATGATTATATCATTTTAAGCTTGTCATCAATCGGATAGAGTAACGCCTCTGAAACGGATAGGTTGGAATACGCTAGCCTAGACTAGGCTAAACTAGGCTAGGCTACGGTAGGCGTCTCTACTCAATTTCTATCCGTGTTATCAAGGAATATTAAAAACTGGTCTTGTCCCTCTAGTGGGAGCTCCCTCAGGGCGACCACAACACAGGCCAACAAGGACGGACGGTATAACCACCTCTATTGTTGTTTGTTGTTATAGATTCAGCTACTCGGAACAAGTTCCAAGTAGCACGGGCTATGGTGAGCCCGTAACTTACCTGGCACAGCAGCTCCACCTCTATTGTCCACCACCCTCTTTATACCCCTCACTGATGCCCCCCCCCCTCAGCACCATCACCACCATCGCCGCCATTACCACCACCGCCGCCATGATGGCGACCACCACGGCTGCCACCAGCACAGTTGACCCCATTCCCAGGACTGGGCGTGGTCAGCGGCGGCGGGTAGGGACGACGCGAGGTCAGAGGTCAAACGAGGCTATTATGTGGTCCAATCACCGCCAACATGGAACAGCTCTCTTTCAACCAATCAGCGCAGCGTGACTCGTTGATTTGACGTGGGCGTGTCAGTTGCTGTGAAAGGATTCGGGGTCAGTCTTAGCGGTCAGCCAATCGCCAGCTGTGGTTCCCCTTATATTCCTCTCGTCTCTCACATCCTGACCTATCACCTTTCACCGCCTGTCAAGCAACAAAAGTACCTGCAGGATCGAGCTCTTAGCTCTTGGACCCCGCTTTTCTAACAAAATTTAACAAAATTAACAAGCGCCATAACAAATGCAGTGTTTTCGCAGGAATACTATGTGGTAAGGGAAGAGAGGGAAGATAGAGGTGGAGGTTGAGTGGCTCGACTGATAAGAAAGGACTGGAGTTTTGAGGAGATGGTTATCCAGGGCCGTGAAGGGTTCAGCGACTACTTAACAAGTACCGTGGCAGTTGGAGAACAACTAATAACAGTATATTAATATATAACCTCCACCAAATAACAGAAGACTTAGACAGGAATATGCCAGAAGGAACATGGCTAACATTAATATAATATAGAGAGCACCTTCTGTCGCTAGCAGGAACGGATCCAGACTACTAATCACGGGAGACTTCACCCATGGGAGGTTATCTCGAGGTTATCTTGAGTTGATTTCGGGGCTTTTTAGTGTCCCCGCGGCCCGGTCCTCGACCAGGCCTCCACCCCCCAGGAAGCAGCCCGTGACAGCTGACTAACACCCAGGTACCTATTTTACTGCTAGGTAACAGGGGCATAGGGTGAAAGAAACTCTGCCCATTATTTCTCGCCGGCGTCCGGGATCGAACCCGGGACCACAGGATCACAAGTCCAGCGTGCTGTCCGCTCGGCCGACCGGCTCCCTCCCACGGGAAGATAGACTGGGAGAAGAGAGGCCCACATGGAGGACCAGATACCAGGAGAGCTAAACTACTGGACGCGGCAAAAATAAATATCCTAAACCAACACGTCAAGGGACCACAAGAATGAGAAGGGAAGATCTGATATTCTTCAAGGCTCAATTCAAGGGATGACTCAATCTGATATTCACTCTCAACAAGTCAGACAAAAGGGAAGTTAAGTTGGAAGCCCCCAATGGAATGAGTGACCACAGTGTATTGTTATTGTAGTAGTAGTTACTTCGGGCGTGAACCCACTCTTTGACTTCGGGCGTGAACCCTTTTTTGGACTTTAGGACCTTCCGGCCCACTCGTTGGAGTGGCCTCGCGGCGCTAGTTTCTTTGCCTTACCATATACTTTATGTGTAGCCGTGCTACTACTTTCCTCGTGCTGGGCCTTGCGGCGTTTGTGGGAACTTGGGGTATACCTGGGATATATGCAGCATTTGACCATCCCCCAGGATGCCACCCACAACAGTCGACTAACACCGAGGTTCCTAATCACTGCTAGGTGAACAGAGGTGAACAGAGGTGTGAACAGAACAGAGGAGGAATGGGTATACGTCGCGCCCTGCCTGGGAGTATTGTGGAGTTAGAGGTAATCTGTAAAAAAATAATAATAATAAATAACTAGAAAGCAAAGGGCTGGCGAATCTACAGGAAACTATGAGATGAAAAAAATCCTAGCACAAATACCATGGTAAACAGAAATCAGAGTAAAGTCAGTACAAGACATGGTGAATGTCACACAAGTGGCAGTAAATGTTTATTCCAGCCCAAAAGGAAAAATGAAAAGCAAAAGAGGAATCTAGTTTAATCGGGCATGCGAGGGAGTAAGGCAATTAAATACAAGGGCATAGAGGAACTACAGAAATAAGAGAACACAAGAGAGCAGAGATATACACTGGAGGGCCAGGAATGAATACCTCAGTTTAGAGAGACAGTATGAAAATGACACAGCAAGTCAAGACCGAACCCAAACTGCTCCGCAGTCATATCAGGAGGAAAACAACAGTGAAAGACCAAGTGATGAAACTGAGAACAGGTGAGAACAGGTACACAGAGAATGACAAAGAGGTGTGTGAATAACTCAACAAGATATACCAGGAGGTCTTCACAATGGAACGAGAGGAAGTCCCTGAAGTAGGAAAGGTAGCAGAAAACCAAGCAGTCTTGGAAGAGTTTGAAATTACCAGAGATGAGGTTAAGAGGCATCAGTTGGCTCTGGACGTGAGAAAGGCTCTTGGACCGGACGGAATCTCACCACCGTGGGTACGGTAAGAGTGTGCAGAAGCACTTTGCTTGCCACTCTCCATGGTGTATTGTAATATCCTATTTATATGGGCCTCAAGAGTTCGATTAGGTGTTACATCCAATCCCAGTTCTCTGTCTCGAGTCAACACAGGTGGGTAGTTTCCCTTCATTGTGCACTGTTCCTTTGGTATCCTGTCGCCTGTTCATATTCCCATAACTTTACACTTGCTTGTGTTGAACTCTAGTATCCATTTCTCGACCATCTCTGCAACTTGTTCAAGACCTGTTGGAGGTTCCAACAATCCTCTCTGTCACAACTTATATTTTAATTTCGCGTCATCCGCAAACGCCATTGCGAATGTTGTGTGTGTGTGTGTGTGTGTGTGTGGTGGTGTGTTGTGTGTGTGTGTGGGTGTGTGTGGTGTGTGTGTGTGTGTGTGTGTCCTCGCGCGCGTGCGTGGCTGTATATGTGCACACGTGTTGCCAAATCTGTAACGAGAGAAGCAAGAGAAGAATGACGAATATGAATATGAAGGAAGAGGGACCAAGGCCAGTCAGGTGTGTGAACCCGGAGGAGGGGGAATGTATGTCCATAACAATTAAGTACAGATGTGATTCCCACACCTGCTCCCCCCCCCCCCCCCTTGGTCACCTCCCATGATATCCATTAGCCCAATCATCATTCTTGGCAGGTGTTTGTTGACCAGTCCCATGTGTCTAGCTCCTTATTGAACCAGTCCCATGTGTCTAGCTCCTTATTGACCAGTCCCATGTGTCTAGCTCCTTATTGACCAGTCTCCTGTGTCTAGCTCTGTATTGAGAAGTCCCATGTGTCTTGTCCTATTTTATTGACCAGTCCCCATATCTTGCACTGGTTTGTTGACCAATTCTCATGTCTTGGACAATATTCAATATTCAATAAGCAGTTTACAGTTTGTGCCATATATATATAATGTTTAGTATATAGCCCCCACGTCCTAAACGATGTTTGCTAAACACTCACATGTCTAGCCAATGTTTAGTAAGACCACCGTCGTATACAGTAGTTACTCAGCAGTTATGTGCGTGAGCCGAAGATTACATACAGAACATTTCTTTGGCTGAAACGATGTTTATGAAGAAGATCTGTATAAATCTGATGTTTATTACGCTGCTCTGCATGTAAGATGATGATTACTGGACCGTCCGGCTTATCAATCCATATTTATTGGGCCGTTGCAGGTCTCTGGCGATGTTTAACAACCATCTTTCCGTCGCTGATATATAAAAAAATCGTTTTGCCTGATTAGAAACGTAGGAAGAGAGAACGGATTTCTGTCGTACAGGTGGTGGACCAACAGCCTGGTGGACCAAACTCTCACAAGTCGAGCCTGGCCTCGGGCCGGGGTTGGGGAGTAGAAGAACTCCCAGAACCCCATCAAGCAGGTATCAAGCAGGTGATCGGAATCTGGTCTCACACAAGACCCGGGTCACCTAAAGACAAAGACGGACGGAAGATCCCATCGCTCCGATCCATTCTATCCACTCCCATCCGATGCGATGCTGGACTATGTCGTCCACGACTCTAATGTATGCAAGAATGCGCTTAATCGCCTGATCCCATGAAACGAAAACCCCATTTGGCGTCGCTGGCCC
>WNGS01160430.1:26141228-26155871 GCA_020271785.1 Procambarus virginalis
TAAAAACATTTCCAGCCAATGTATAGTAAGAGATGAATGGTGTCGGGGGAGGAGAGCGTGGCAGTCCACTCCTAACATTGCTTTATGACCCATTGATAACCCGTTGTAAAGGTTTTAGACAGAACAATTTATTCTTGGATTAGCACTAGAGTCATTGGGAAGCTGCAGTGTATTACCAGACTGTGATCCAAGTATTAGTACACTACTCACCAGCTCTCACAGATCAAGCCTGGCCTCGGACCGGGCTTGGGGAGTAGAACAACTCCACAACCCCATTCAGGTACAATCCAGGTACAAGCTCTATACTACCACGACGACCAGAACGGTGTTGTTTACACAGGAGGGTACAGGAGCAGATGACTTCTGACTCCTGTTAGCAGGCTGAGAGCTTTTCCTTCCAATAGCTCATGGTAAGCCTTACCTTACTAGTTCCCCTGGAACACGACCTGCCAGTCGATTGGCAACCAGGTACCCATTACTGCTGGGTGAACAGTCGGTAACTGTTAAGGATTGGTGCTCGGTCACCTTCCCTGGTGAAGGCTCGAACTCTGATCAAATCACTCTCGAGGCGTGGGAGTAGTTGTGCCACCACTACACCATCGCGTTTTGTACGTGCTACTCACCGACGTATTTTCAACGATGTAGGAAAGGGAGGGAGGGAGAGGCGATGAGGGAAGGGAGAGAGGAAAGAAATGAGGAAGAAGGAAAACAGGGATTAGAGGGATGATGGAAGAGGGAGAGAGGAGGGAGAGGAGGGAGGGACGGAGGGGGGGGCAAAGTTAATGACACAGGTGCTGTCACTCTCACGGCAGATATGTCTCTTACATATTGGTCCTCCGACCTCTCTCATTCCAGCCTCTCCTCTCCCTCCCTCCTCACTCTCCCCCTCCCTCCCTCCCTCCCTCCCTCCCCACTCACCCCCCTCCCTCCCTCCCTCCCCACTCACCCCCTTCACCCCCCCCCTCCCAATCCCCCGCACATAACTCAACCGCTCCTCTACCTAATATATCAACTCTCACATGGTCACTTCATCTGCCCTAATTGCCAATTAAGTCCTAATTTACGGTGGCCCTCGTTAGCGTGTCCTTGTTGGGACATCGAAGCTTAATTGTCATATGGTTCAGTATGAAAGGTAAGACGCGCCTTCCTTACCTTGAGAAACGTGACTCGACTTCGGTCCAAGGTAGATTACCGTCTTGGGTGAGAGTGAGTGTAGATGAGATTGAGTGAGTGTGCATGAGATTCAGCGGCAGTACATGAGTGAGTGAGAGTGCGTGAGTGAGTGGTGGGGAAGCAAAGTTGCGTCACCGCACAGAGCTGAGACGCAAGACGCTGCCTTAATTTCCACATGGGAGAACGTGTGCGGTTGTGAACTTCAAAGCCGAAATTGATATCCCCCCTTCGATTCCCTCTTGTGGAGTTCACTCCTCCCTTGAGAGGAACCTAGACCCGCCCTATAATACCCCCTCCCTCAGTTATGGTGGGGACGCTGGCTGTGGTGGGGACGACGGTGGTGGGGGTGGTGGTGGTGGTACTCACCTATCAGTACTTACTTATCACTCACTAAGGGGGAGTAAGGTGTAGGTGTTCCTGGCCCTGTCTTCCATCCTCGGTGCACCTGTTGCGTTATGATGGAACTATTCTGACGTTCATATTGTTTATTGAATCTAACCCTGAAGTTGTGGATGGAGGTGGCTTCCAAACCTTCTCTTTCAATGCATTCCACATCTTGAAACACATACACGTTATCAGTATTTCCTTACATGTTTCCCGTGTGTTTCCCACTTTCTTTTGTGTCCTCTTGTCCTACTTTCTCTTAATTTATAGTGACGGTTCTTGACCACCTTGACTATTCCCTTAGTATCTTGTATGCTGTGATGATATCTCCTCGGTTCTTCTCTACTCCACAATTGTGTGGTCTGGTTTCCTTAATCTATCCTCATAGCTTGATCCACTTCGCCTCGGCACCAGTCTTCTTGGAAAATTTAGTACTTTTTATATTTTAGTTTTATAGTTCTCAAGGCACGGATTCCACGCCGGTGCTGCATATTCCAGTAGTAACTAACAAAAGCTGTGCAGCTTGCCTTGAAAGGTCCTGATTCAGGTTTATAAACNGGAGATAAAAAGACATTCAAAAGCCTATACAGAAGGTGTAGGCCTCCTTAGGCCTAAGATAAGCAACCATGCGTGTTGTTGATCAGAGACTAAAAGAACTTTTTTTTAATCTGAAATTTTAACTAATTGTTTTTGGTCCCATACGTTCACCCTTCCTTCTGTCCGTCTCCCTCTCCCTTCCTCTACCTCCCTCCTATCCCCCTCTCCTTCCCTCCCATCCCCCTCTCCCTCCACCCCCCCCCTCCCCAGGGACGGGCCACCATTCACACTACCTGACAATCCGTCCATAAACTACTAGGAGTCTAATAAATAATTCTGCCTCATTACCGTTTTGTCTCCCGCCCGGTGCTTGTGGAGGGTGATGCCTCGCCCCAAGTTATCCCTGGTACAGGTCTTATCTGGTCGATGGTATCTTAGACAGTTTACTTTATTTATTATGCACCCCATACCCATGGTGTTGGGTGGTAGTGGACCCCATACCCATGCTGTGGGTGATAGTGGACCCCATACCCATGTTGTTGGATGGTAGTGGACCCCATACCCATGTTGATGGGTGGTAGTGGATTCCATACCCATGCTGTGGGTGATAGTGGACCCCATACCCATGTTGTTGTGGGTGGTAGTGGACTCTATACCCATGCTGTGGTGTGGTAGTGGACCCATACGCATACTGTGGGTGGTAGTGGACCCCTACGCATACTGTGGGTGGTAGTGGACTCCATACCCATGCTGTGTGTGGTAGTGGACCCCATACGCATACTGTGTGTGGTAGTGGACCCCATACGCATACTGTTGGTGGTAGTGGACTCCATACCCATGCTGTGGGTAGTAGTGGAAAATATATAGATGCAAATAATGGGCATAGGGCCTCAGCAAGTTGGTCTGGATAGGTTAGTTGTACAGTTTAATGTATCAAAAATGGGTTTGACGATGACCACAGTATAGTCATCAAGCTAAGCAACCTACATATGTGGTTAGTTAGTTTCATAATGTGATTTGGTCATCCTGCACCCCCTCCCCCCACTGACTTGTGGACGGCCGTGGGTAGGTTACAGTCACCAGCGTTTACTGCCTACAATTTACTACCTAAACTGTAGGTAGTTGGCTCAAATTTCTAGTTGTAGACAGTTTTGAAGGAAATATTTGCACGTCTCAAGCATTTGTTATGGAGCTGTCTCTCTTAAATTCGCCTATCTTTTTCACACTCCATTACATAGTGACGGAGGGTGTGCGTATAATTTTGTTGACACAGTTTACATTTACAGTCGGGTCTGCATCAGCGGTAATGCAAACTCCCAGAGATACTTATAGCCGAGCAGTATATAGTAATATCTAGGAGTCTGCTGATTTTGTTGCATGATCCATAGATGTGTGGCTCTTCTTATATGATAGTATGATGATAGATGGAACTTCTTGTGTCAATTTCACTTTTGCCTCAGATCTACAAGGTTGTGTTGAAGTTGTTGATGCACTACTGCTCTCTGACGGCTTATAGGCAGTCCAAAGTTATAGTCAAATTTTTTGAAGCCAGATTCTTTTCGGATAATCATTAATTGTGTCTCATGCGTTCAGAGGCCAACATAAGATGGAGTAAAACATGAAACAGAGTCGTAGGACAGGCCAATTGTATCTTCAATGATCGCACGCGTCACAGCCTTCGTGGTGGGGAGGGGAGAGAGAGAATAGGGTGGATAGGTGAGAGAAGGGGGGGGATAGGAGGGGTAGGATAACCTGGGAATGTTGTGTGCGCTATAAAAAAATGTATGTCGCTTGAATGTGACATGTTCGTCATCTTGAATGATACTGGACATTGTACTTACTACAAGACTCTCTCTACAGGTGAGACTAGCATAAAGAAGCACAAGGCTTCATATCTTAGGTTGACACTATGGCGTAGGTCGACGCCTGGTCGACGACCGGCCGCGGGGGCCCTCGAAATCACCTCAAGGTAACCCCGCCTCAAGGTAAGTGCCGTTACTCTGATATCGCCAGGGAAGAGTAGCACTTCCCAGCTAATTTCCACACCAAGGCGGCTTCACAGCCTCTTGTAAGTGCAGTCACAATTACGTCCACGCCAACGACACGAAGGTCCCCGTCAACCACGGTCCCTATAACCCATCTCTTCAGCTCCATATAAACCCACAGAGCGTCTTGTACCCACGAGAGGACCTCGTCCATCCTCCTGCACAGTGACACAGGATTGGTGTCCCTCCCGAGGGGCCCGTGAGACCCGCCCGCCTCCCCCTGCTGACCCCTGGAGGACCCGCCCCGGGGGCTCACTAACACTGATTATAGTCATAATGCAAAACCATAATGACAGAGAGAGACTAACGATGCAACGATCCTTATCGGGGGCTGCAGCGACGAGCGTGTGCGTGCGTGCGTGCTGTCTCCTATATGTACATGTCATGCGAGTTTCAGTTCCCGGGCCCCGCCTTTCCAACTGTCTGTCGTCAAATACAATGACTGGCTTCCGACGCCATTGTCGTCTTGTCCACTTCTGTCTGTCTTTACCTGGGGTCCCGTCCCTTCACCTGGGGTCCCGTCCCTTCACCTGGGGTCCCGTCCCTTCACCTGGGGTGTACCGTCCCTTCACCTGGGGTCCCGTCCCTTCACCTGAGAATTGAAAACAGTGAGTTAATGGCTGAAGCATTTTTTATGAGGGTTATATTGGTGTTATGTGAGCTTGTTAGGCTGCGAACGACACATGAGGCTGACTGGTGAGGTGAGGTGGTCATCACGGGTCAGGTCATCCCCCAACCCCACTTTTATGCCCCATCCCCTCCCCCCCCCCACACACACCCTCTCACCTCTTCCCCTCATCAAACCACAGCTAAAAATTGACCCATGAACAGAACATCAAATCATGTACACAAGCATATGTGATTGCTATATAGTGTTTATATATAAATATCCATATACAGTGTATGTTGAAATACATGTGAAGAACCTCTCACACAGCTCCCTGACAAGAGAGAGTAAGCTCAGTTTACTTGCCAACACACAACACATCAGTTGATTGACGGTTGAGAGGCGGGACCAAGGAGAAGGAGCTCAACCCCCGCAAGCACAACTAGGTGAGTACACGAGGGGAGACATGATAACCACCTACAAAATTATTGTGGGAATTGACAGGGTGGACAAAGAGAAACTCTTTACCACAGGTGGAACACGAACAAGGGGACACAGGTGGAAACTTAGCACCCAAATCATCTTCAGCCCCTCAAGACCTCCTGAGGTGCTGCGACTTTGGCGGAGCCTCGAACCGGAACTTGGAGTGGGAAGATGAAGTCAGTCCGCGGCGGGGAGGGAGGGGAGACGGTGGGGGAGAGGGAGGCTGAAGCCCATTCCGCCCTCTCTGCGCTGCCTTAATTCAAATCTTCCTTTCCAATCCATCTATTCCTTCTGACTTTCTTCTCTTCCTCCTTGTGTTACAGCAATTATGAGCTGTAACCCAACCAGGCGGCGTCTTTGTGATGAGAGATGAACGTGTGCTGCCGTCCCTTCATGATCATCACTATCACCGTGCGCTAGTCTACATCACTATCACTTGACTGCTCCATAATCCGTCTCCTTATGTCGCTTGACCAATTCCATCCATCTCTCAACCCCTGCCTCCTGGCTCTGGGTCACCATCATTAACATAATTAACACCTAATTATTGGAGGCGCTAACTTCTTGGAGGACGATGTTTACAGCTTAAATATTCTCATTCTCTCTCTCTCTCTCTCTCTCTCTCTCTCTCTCTCTCTCGTCTCTCTCTCTCTCTCTCTCTCTCTCTCTCCTCCTCGTTCTTTTCGTTCGTTAACAGCTTGTGTTTTCGGGAAAGCTATGACTGTTGGCTCTGAGTTTAATGTTTACGTCTTCAAAGTCTCAACTGGCTTGGTGTCAAATCTTCCACCAAAATACATAAAAAAAGTTCTCCACAGTTTGACTCGAGCTCTTTTATCATTAGGACTCCTTGCTGCAGCGATGCTTCAGGGGTCGGCGCTGTTGTCGAAGGCGGCGTTGCTGTCGGGGTCAGCGCTGCTGTTGGGTGGGGGGGGGGGTCAGCGCTGCTGTTGCTGCTGTTGGAGGGGTCAGCGGGTGTGCAAATGAAGCTGGGAGAGGTGAAGTGTGGTCACCATGGGACGGGTTGTGAAGGTCCGGGGGGTTGATTCTCCCAGAGGATGGGGATTTGTTGTGGTTCCCGGTGAAGGATGATTTTATTGTCCACTTACCAAGCGTGGAGCCGTGAAGGACTTTGAAAATGAAGAGATTTGTCTTCTCCGTTGAGGGTCTCCAAGCCCAGCATGGGGAGGCTCACCCCCGTTGGGGAGGAGAGAGAGAAGCTTAAGCCTCACCTGGGAAAAGATAGTTTGGTACTTAATTAAGGTCTTGATGGGTGTTGTAAGGGGCAAGAATGGTTCCCTCTCTGTCTCGACAAAAATTGTATTCTTCGTTTGAGTAATTGTTGATAGTTGCGTGAGTGGTGGTGGGAGTGTTCCCACTCCTTTCCTTCAAGGAGTGCCGGACCAGCCGGGCTGTGGTGGGTATGTGGGCCTGCAGGCATCTCCAAGCAACAGCCTGGTGGACCAAACTCTCACAAGTCAAGCCTGGCCTCGGGCCGGGCTTGGGGAGTAAAAGAACTCCCAGAACCCCATCAATCAGGAGGCAGCCGGCTGAGGTACGGAGGTACGGTCCCTCCTCCTCCAGTAGTTTTGGTTACTACTTGTATTCCGTCAGGGAACCCGTCTCCAGGGACAGAGAAACACTCATAATAAAGGTTGATTTTACCAGGTACGTTGCATGCGAATATTCATAATAATACAAGAATGAAGTAAAGTGCAGAAGGCCTATTGGCCCATACGAGGCAGGTGCTATTTATATCCACCCAAACTCACAAATATGTCTGGCCTACGCCTGAAACACTCCTCTGATCCCGCGTGTTACCCGGTAATTCGTTCCACAGATTTAGAACCCATTTCCAAACAAATATTTGTCTAGTTCTATTTAATCAAAACTTATTTAATTACCTATTGTTTTGCGTTATATATATAGTGTTGATATATTTAACACCTCATCCTGTTTATTATACTACTTCATCTCCTGATATACCTCAGTTTCTTACGGGCTCACCCTAGCCCATGCTACATGGACACTTTGTTCTGAATAGCTTAATCTACAACAACAACCTCAGTCTCTCTCACCTTTCTTGAGAACGTCACTACACCTTAATCTCTCTCCGCCAGGGAGCTCTGTAACACCAGCTGTTCTCTTCATTTGCCACTCCGTATAAAATCCAACCTTCTAACTCGACCAGCAAC
Source organism: Procambarus virginalis (assembly GCA_020271785.1). Taxonomy (NCBI): domain Eukaryota; kingdom Metazoa; phylum Arthropoda; class Malacostraca; order Decapoda; family Cambaridae; genus Procambarus; species Procambarus virginalis. The sequence goes on from WNGS01160430.1 coordinate 26,148,650, forward strand.
GTGCCAACCCAAGCAACCCACCTAACCTATCAGATCGATGCATTGAGAACGTCAGTATTACGGGTTGCTTAGAGCGTCCCCCCCCCCGTACTTTTTAGGGTACGGGGGAACGCTCTAAGTACAGGATAGGCCTAAGTACGGGACAGGAAGCCCGTACTTAGACCTATCCAGGTCCGCCTAGCCTAGCCCAGCCACCGACCTTCGCCATAATGCATCTCACAACAGTTGACTTAACCCGTATTTACTGCTAGGTGAACAGAGGCATCAGCTGAAAGGAAACGCGTGGTGTGGGCGCCGGCTGTGACTGGTCACTGTGAGACGTCAGTCACTGCAGTCTCACAGTGACCAGCGCTGGTCCTTGACCACCCGCCGCCCCCCCCGCCCCCCCCCCCACCAGGGAAGACACCTGTAATGACTTGTAGAACGCTGCATACACCGCTCTGTGGGAGAGGCAGGTGGATAGTACCATCCCACACCCGCCCCGGCGACACTGTGGGAGTGGCAGGTGGATAGTACCATCCCACACCTGCCCTGGCGACACTGTGGGAGAGGCAGGTGGATAGTACCATCCCACACCCGCCCCGGCGACACTGTGGGAGTGGCAGGTGGATAGTACCATCCCACACCTGCCCCGGCAACACTGTGGGAGTGGCAGGTGGATAGTACCATCCCACACCTGCCCTGGCGACACTGTGGGAGAGGCAGGTGGATAGTACCATCCCACACCTGCCCCGGCGACACTGTGGGAGTGGCAGGTGGACAGTACCATCCCACACCCGCCCCGGCGACACTGTGGGAGTGGCAGGTGGACAGTACCATCCCACACCCGCCCCGGCGACACTGTGGGAGTGGCAGGTGGACAGTACCATCCCACACCCGCCCTGGCGACACTGTGGGAGAGGCAGGTGGACAGTACCATCCCACACCCGCCCCGGCGACACTGTGGGAGAGGCAGGTGGACAGTACCATCCCACACCCGCCCCGGCGACACTGTGGGAGTGGCAGGTGGACAGCACCATCCCACACCTGCCCCGACGACACTGTGGGAGAGGCAGGTGGACGGCACCATCCCACACCTGCCCCGGCGACACTGTGGGAGTGGCAGAAGCAGGTAAGGACACCCCGACGCGGCAGTTGTCCTCACCGTGGGGCGCCGTGGACTCGACCAGAGGGCGTGCGGGTGCGCCCACAGTAATGTCGCGACTTAAAACTGAAATATTGTCGTTATTATTTAGGAGGGAGGCGGTGTGAGGCCCCCAGCGGCGCCTCCCAGCGGACTCCCGCCAGGCCGCTACCTCCTCCCGCATGCTAATGCTCCCAGCTCCCGCACCCCACGCCCCGGCCTCACGCCCCGGCCTCATAGGGTCGTGTGTTGGCACCTCACCTCCTTGCCCATGGTGCCCTGTGCCGCCCAGCAGTGCCCGCCCATGGTGCCCTGTGCCGCCCAGCAGTGCCCGGCCATGGTGCCCTGTGTCCCCCAGCAGTGCCCGGCTATGGTGCCCTGTGCCCATGGTACCATGTGCGTGCAGTGCCTGGTCAGTGTTGCTAGGGACTCCCAGCAGTGCACGCGTGCGTGTGTGGGTTCTTCACTTGGAGGTTACGAGGTGGACCTCTGGAGACAATGAATTAGACGAGAGAGAGAGAGAGAAGGGCCTTATCTCTGCACTATCAGATGCCTGGGATGTTTCACACCTGTTTCTTCCTGGTGGTTATTATCTCACTCTACCTCTCTCACCCTCTTCGTAAGCTGAGAGAGAGAGAGAGAGAGAGAGAGAGAGAGAGAGAGAGAGAGAGAGAGAGAGAGATGGATGGCAGGGAGGAAAGGTCTCTCACATAGGTTGAGGGAGGGAGGTGGGCAGTGTAGTTCGTATGTGATCACCACTTCTCTTCAGTCTCATCTCAACATAATATTCTCTGCTATTCATTTTTTTTCCAATAATTAGCACCTTAGAATCAACCCGTCCTTGACTCAAGTCCATTCCATCCAGCGGTCGACCCCACAGACGCATTCATAAATTTGTACATGCTGTTCATTCAAAACGGGAATTTTCTCAAATATAAATTAATATTATAACATATAAGCATATTGTGCACTTATAGGCATGGGTTAGGTTAGGTGTTTAGGTTCTGTTAGCGATTATTTGTATTTGTAGTACGTGGGTGAAGCATTTACAGTGTTGTGGTTCGAACAAAATTCTTAAGTGAAGCACATGTTCCGGAAGTGTTCGGACGTCATCAGTTGAGAGTCGTGTGTAAACTGTTTTTCATTCATAAACAGTTGGGGGGTTTGGCGGGTGCATGGAATCACTTTTGGGTCTTTGTTTGGAGGACGGGCTGTTAGGGTGTAAGAAAATGGTTTGTATAAGTGTGGTGGCTTAGGTCAAGATGTGGTGTATAACTCCACTGGCATACCTGACATTTGTATTACATGGTCCTAGTATCCAGGGGCCAGATTCACGAAGCAGTTACGCAAGTACTTACGAACGGATACAACTTTCCTCAATCTTTGACGGCTTTGGTTACATTTATTAAAGAGTTTACAAGCATGAAAACTAGCCAATCAACTGTTGTTATTGTTATAAACAGCCTCCTGGTGCTTCGGAGCTCATTAACTGTTTAATAATTGTAAACAAAGCCGCCAAAGATTAAGAAAAGATGTTCAGGTTCGTAAGTGCTTGCGTAACTGCTTCGTGAATCTGGCCCCTGGTTCATCACCCTTCTCGCAGCCCAGCCCGTCCTCCAAACAAAGATCCAAAAGTGATTCCATGCACCCGCCAAACCCCCTGTTTATGAATGAAAAGCGGTTTACACACGACTCACAACTGCTGGCGTTCGAACATATCCGGAACAACTGCTTCACTGACGAATTTTGTTCGAATCACAACGCTATAAATGCTTCACCCACGTACTACAAATACAAATAATCGCCAACAGAACCTAAACACCTGACCTAACCTATCCTATGCCTATATATACACAATATGCCAATATATTATAATATTAATTTATACTTGAGAAAATTCCCGTTTTGAATGAACAGCATGTTAAAATTTATGAATGCGTCTGTGGGGTTGACCGCTGAATGTAATGGACTTGAGTCGAGGATGGGTTGCGCAGCCCGTCCTCCAAATAAAGATCCAAAAGTGATTCCATGCACCCGCCAAACCCCCTGTTTATGAATGAAAAGCGGTTTCCACACAACCCGTCCTCGACTCAAGTCCATTACATCCAGCGGTCGACCCCACAGACGCATTCATAAATTTTAACATGCTGTTCATTCAAAACGGGAATTTTCTCAAGTATAAATTAATATTATAACAGCATATTGTGTATATATAGGCATAGGATAGGTTAGGTTAGGTGTTTAGGTTCTGTTGGCGATTATTTGTATTTATAGTACGTGGGTGAAGCATTTATAGCGTTGTGATTCGAACAAAATTCGTCAGTGAAGCACTTGTTCCGGATATGTTCGAACGCCAGCAGTTGCGAGTCGTGTGTAAACCGCTTTTCATTCATAAACAGGGGGTTTGGCGGGTGCATGCAATCACTTTTCGATCTTTGTTTGGAGGACGGGCTGTTACAAACGACTCACAACTGTTGACGTTCGAACATTTCCGGAACAAGTGCTTCACTGACGAATTTTGTTCGAATCACAACACTGTAAATGCTTCACCCACGTACTACAAATAAAAATAATCGGCAACAGAACCTAAACACCTGACCTAACCTTACCTATGCCTATATATACACAATATGCCAATATATTATAATATTAATTTATACTTGAGAAAATTCCCGTTTTGAATGAACAGCATGTTAAAATTTATGAATGCGTCTGTGGGGTTGACCGCTGAATGTAATGGACTTGAGTCGAGGACGGGTTGCTTCTCGTCACCGTTCCCAACGTCAAGAAACTGTCCTACTAAGTTGCCCAATTCTAACCTACCAAAGGACCCCCCAATAGAAAACGGAATATTGTCAATTTCGGGAGACACCACTATTTTCTTGTACGCTTTTATGCCTTAGGTTAATTATACGTCAGAATGCTACGTGCTATTATGAGGACGGATTGGAAGACCCGTCCAATGCAGGTCGGCGTTCAATCCCCCGACCGTCTAAGCAGTTGGGCACCATTCCTTTCCGCCGTCCCATCCCAAATCCTTATCCTGACCCCCTTCCAAGTGCTATATAGTCGTAATGGCTTGGCGCTTTCTCCTTATATTTTCCTTCCTTCCTTCTTCAAGTACACAAACTTTTCTTCCCCCAAAACCTGATCTAAAAGCAAAAACAACACAAAAAAAGTACAAAACGGATTAACAAGTACAATTAGTTGAGGTAATATGAGCGTGGCGTTATGGTGTGAGCCGTGTACAATGAGGCAAGATAGCTGTTATCAGCGCGACAAGATAGCACACTCGTACTACTCCTTGTACTAGAAGGGCGTGATATTAGGCGGGGGGAGGCTGGTAGCTATCTGTGGACAACGTGGGGTGGGAGCTATTAGCTCTTGGACCCCGCCTTTCTAGCCTCACACCACACTTTGGTGTGTGTGTGGTTAGAAAGGCGGCTAGAAACCGTCCCCCCAGAAGTTTCATCCCCGCTCCTGTGCCAGGTAAGTCCATCACGGGCTCACCATAGCCTGTGCTACTTGCAACTTTTAGTTCCCAGTAGCTGAATCTTAAACAGCAACAACAACAACAACGTCCCCTCACATTACGGGGTCACCATAGCCCGTGCTACATGGACATTTCGTTTTGAGTAGCTAAATCTAAAATAACAATAACATCTCCCACATCACACTTTGATGTGGTGTGGGGGATGCTCTTGCTGCCTGTGGGAGTCTATTTACACCTCCAGAATAGAGCTATTAGCTCTTGGACCCCGCCTTTCTAGCCAATCTATTTTTCCTCTATTATATTTACTACATATATTTCTCTCCTAACACGCGCGCGCACACATCCCCACGAAGCAGCCCGTAGCAGCTGTCTAACTCCCAGGTACCAATTTACTGCTAGGTGAACAGGGCGCACCAGGGTGAAAGAAACTGCCCATTTGTTTTTGCCAAGGCCGGGAACTGAACCGGGACCTTAGGATTTCGACCCCCGAGCGCTGTCTACTTAGCCGCGAGGCTCTGTATGTGGAAAAGGGTGGGGGGGGGGTTACCCTATGGAGGCTGCTTTGTGCAATGTTATCTTGTGTCGTTCAGTGATATCTTTTTCTCTATGTAGAGAGAGAGAGAGAGAGAGAGAGAGAGAGAGAGAGAGAGAGAGGAGAGAGAGAGAGAGAGAGAGAGAGAGAGAGAGAGGTGTGTGTGGCAGAGATGACAATGTAACCCTTGTCATCTGCCAAACACCTGAACTGTGCTGTGCATCACCACCTTCCCTCCCCCCCTCCCCATTCGCCCCTACCCATCCTCTCCTTCTCCTTCCCTCTCTACCTTCCCCTCCCCTACCCTTCCCTCCCTACCTCTCCTCTCTTCTCCCCTTCTTTTGTCTTACTGGAGGGTGTCATTTATACATATTGTTTCCCTTAGTAAAAAAAATGATTTTCATGTTTTGTTTATTTTTTCCCTCAGGTGAGTTGGCAGAGTGGAGGCTGACCTTGAGCCAGACGTGTGAGTAACCTCACCTTTGTTGTCAAGTTGGCGTGTAAAGTCGTGGTTCTTAAGTTGAACTCTACTTAAGCAACTTCCTGGAGAGCGAGATACGGTTGCGAGTGAGACATAAACTTAGTGTAAAGAGGTAAGGTAATTATCAGGAGAGAGCAGTTGAAAGACAGAGAAAGGGATCAAGGAACGCTGCCTCTACCAACTGGACCATCGGGTATCGAACGCCGACTCTGCAAGAAGCGGGCATCTGTGTACTGAAGGTCCATAACTCCTGAACCAGTTCATCGGCAAATAAATATCGATGGACCAGTGCTCGATTTCACTAGAAATCCGCCTCTGGTTGTATAGAAGTGGCAGATCATCCAGGTTGTGATGGCCACATAGACCTCTGACACTTGTAGTAAATATCTCGAGACACTTAAATGACAGAGAATAAACATTGATTGTAACCCATGATAAATAGTACTTCGACCTACAGTTTAGACCTATTGTCTTATGTATGACCTCTGTCCTGAGTGACAGGAATACCAACATTATCCTCACTTAATAAGGCTTTATCAAAATCCTCAGATTAAGGAAAATTGTAATTAACTTTGTCAATAAAGATGTTAATAATAATAACTCCTTGTTCCTAATTTATGTGACTGGCCTGCTTCAAACTGTAAACTAGGATACACAGACACCTACAAATTACACCGCCACAAATACCACTTGTGAAGTACACCAGCACAAAACAACACCGGTAATCAACATTACAACTACATAACAACGCAATAAACAATATAGTGATGATAGAAAAACGTTTTCCAGTGTTTGTAACTAAACGTTGACACTACAGAATGAATATATGTAATTTACAAATGTATTTTTAGTCAAAGTATAAGCAAAAGTAAAGCAACAGAATTTATAGAGTTTATTTATTTATAGAATTTATTAATTTAATTTGTAAATTTAGAATTCATTTATTGGCAATTATTGCTGTACCATAACACTATAAGTTTAACTGTGTTGGTTTGGGAGTGGCCTGGGTGTGGCCTAGGTGTGGGCTGAGGTGTGGCTTGGAGGTGTGGCTTGGGGTGTGGCTAGTTCTGGGTGTGGGCTGAGGTGTGGCTTGGGGTGTGGCTGGGTGTGGCCTGGGTGTGGCCTAGAGTGACTGGAGTCTATGACGGCGTGTACAGAAGCACTTTGTGTAGATGATGTGAGTTATTTGGTAGTAGTGAGACGTTACTTATGATGTGTGAGGCGTGTTGGTGTGCCCTTTGGGGGGCGGGCCTGGTGCACACTATGGCGCCTGTGTGCACCTCTGCTCCACTCACTCGTGTGCACTTAAAATGGCACCAGCTCACATATGGTACTCTACCCTCACTTCTCATTCACTAGCACAGGATAATTATTATTATTATTATTTATTATTATTATTATATTATTATTATTATTATTATTATAAAATTTTCGGCATTGTGTAACACTCGGTGGATGGAGAATTGGGATTACTGTTTCCCTTGACAGTATATGCTCTGCAACACTGAGGAATTGCATAATGCAATTTCCACTCAACGATCGTGGGAAATTGGTAGCTTATATTTTGGGAGGTTCGTAGACTCTGTGCCTCGT
>WNGS01160430.1:26160421-26179455 GCA_020271785.1 Procambarus virginalis
TGGTGGGGAGGGGGGAGGAGCCATGTTTTGGGGGATTAATATCTTTTTGGAATCAATGTTTTCTATTCCAAGTATCACAGTAACTTCCGGTTAGTCGCCAAAAAACATTTAACTCTCTCTATCTTGTATTATATAATCTGTACAATTCTTCATTAAATGTACTGTGAGAGCTGAGATGACTAACACTGCACACTAATTGAGGAAGTGATCGACTGGGCACCAATCCTTAACATTCCCCGTGTTCGACCCAGCAGTAATTGGGTACCTGGTTGTCAACGATGAGGGCGTATTCAGGAAAACTAGTAGAGGAAGGCTCCATGATCTAGGGAAGGAAAAGCTCTCAGCCTGCTAACAGGAGCTCAGAGTCGTCTGTCTCCTGTACCCTCCTGTGTTTAAAACTAGTAGGGTGTAGGGTGTATATATCTTGACCCGTGAACGAGTGCAATCCTTGGAGAAGACAATCCTAAGTCACAACGTAATAACCCACTGTGCTCACTGTCACTGTGTCCTTGTTCGTCCTGTCCTTGTTGAGAGTTTATCGCGCCTCGCCTCTCCCGCCGCCACTCTCCATAAACCTGCATCCCGCCGACAGGTGGACCTCGCGCCCCACCCTCCTCCTGTCACCTTCTCCTCCTGTCACCTCCTCCTCCTGTCACCTCCTCCTCCTGTCACCTCCTCCTGTCACCTCCTCCTCCTGTTACCTCCTCCTCCTTCTGTCACCACTCTCCAGCACATTTTATATACTTAACATTTTGTTGACCTAAAAATCAAACCAGTGTGTGATTATTCATTTTACAATGGTGTCATGTTTGTCGATACAATAAATGTGAGTATATAATATATGATGTTTGACCAAGGATGGCGGCCAGGCCACCTCGTCAGACTTTGCAGGGTGAGTAGTGTTGGGGTCCAGCCCCGTCCTCGAGGAAATCGCAACACCTTGAGTGATAGTGGTGCCGTTTACGCTCGGTGTTCCCTAGGATGTCTTCATGTAGATTTGTTACACCCATTTTGTTTATCTGCCTGGGGCCAGATTCACGAAGCAGTTACGCAAGCACTTACGAACCTGTACATCTTTTCTCAATCTTTGGCGGCTTTGTTTACAATTATTAGACAGTTAATGAGCTCCGAAGCACCAGAAGGCTGTTTATAACAATACCAACAGTTGATTGGGAACTTTTCATGCTTGTAAACTGTTTAATAAATGTAACGAAAGCTGTCAAAAATTGAGGAAAGATGTACACGTTCGTAAGTGCTTGCGTAACAGCTTCGTGAATCTGGCCCCAGGGGCCCAGTGCTGCTGCTCACACTAATAATATTATTTTTAATATTTTTCAGGTAAGTGTTGGTTGTAGAGGCGTGTGAGGTGAGACTCGTGTCACCGACAGCAGTGGTCCCCTGCTCGGGTGAGTAGTTGTTGTTGTTGTTGTTGTTATAGATTCAGCTACTCGGAACAAGTTCCAAGTAGCACGGGCTATGGTGAGCCCGTAGTGGACTTACCTGGCACAGGAACGGTGTTGTGTGTGTCCTCCGGGTGAGTAGAAAGCTTAATAACTTGTCCGTGGGAATGTTGCAGTGAGCTGCTCCTTATTAATTAACATCTTTATTGGCAACATTAGGGAACAATTTTGGTCTAATTGGAGTAATTCAACGCGGTCTTGTTACAGGGAGGATGCAAACTTGTGTTCACTGCCACTCAGGACAGTGACAATGCTGCACATTTTCACTGCTACGCAAGACAGGGATGGATTCATAAGCGACGCAGCTAAACAAAAAAATTATTACTTTTATAATATACTAAAGAATATTTAAGAGAACACTAGGATAGAATAATATTCTAGGCAAAGAGGATACTAGGCAAAGAATACTAAAATAAGGCGAAGAATTAGAGGTGACATGATAGAACATAAGAACAAAGGTAACTGCAGAAGGCCTATTGGCCCATACGAGGCAGTACATAGAGTTGTACAAGTGGATGAATGAGCATAACATAATTTGGCAAGCAAATTTAGGATGGATTGTTAAGTTTTCCAATATACCACAATCACCAAAATAGGGACAAAACAAAGTTGATTGTACAATAGACCAGGAGCTCTAACATTTTGAACAATTTCCCATTCAATACCGTAGTGTTGAGGTGAGTGTTTTAAGGGTTGGTCAGTGTGTGTACAAGGTGAATATTCTGGTAGTGAGTCAGCCTCACTACCGTGCTAGAGGCGTCTATAGCCAAGGTGAACTCTGGCGACGACCACGTCACTTTGTCTGGTGCGATCACTGTGCTCACCGTACAGGGACCCGCTGTGATCACTGTGCTCACCGTACAGGGACCCGCTGTGATCACTGCTCACCGTACAGGGACCCGGTGTGATCACTGTGCTCACCGTACAGGGACCCGGTGTGATCACTGTGCTCACCGTACAGGGACCCGGTGTGATCACTGTGCTCACCGTACAGGGACCCGCTGTGATCACTGTGCTCACCGTACAGGGACCCGGTGTGATCACTGTGCTCACCGTACAGGGACCCGGTGTGATCACTGTGCTCACCGTACAGGGACCCGCTGTGATCACTGTGCTCACCGTACAGGGACCCGGTGTGATCACTGTGCTCACCGTACAGGGACCCGGTGTGATCACTATGCTCACCGTACAGGGACCCGCTGTGATCACTGTGCTCACCGTACAGGGACCCGCTGTGATCACTGTGCTCACCGTACAGGGACCCGCTGTGATCACTATGCTCACCGTACAGGGACCCGCTGCGATCACTGTGCTCACCGTACAGGGACCCGCTGTGATCACTGTGCTCACCGTACAGGGACCCGCTGTGATCACTGTGCTCACCGTACAGGGACCCGCTGTGATCACTGTGCTCACCGTACAGGGACCCGCTGTGATCACTGTGCTCACCGTACAGGGACCCGCTGTGATCACTGTGCTCACCGTACAGGGACCCGCTGTGATCACTGTGCTCACCGTACAGGGACCCGCTGTGATCACTGTGCTCACAGTACAGGGACCCGCTGTGATCACTGTGCTCACCGTACAGGGACCCGCTGTGATCACTGTGCTCACTGTACAGGGACCCGCTGTGATCACTGTGCTCACAGTACAGGGACCCGCTGTGATCACTGTGCTCACCGTACAGGGACCCGCTGTGATCACTATGCTCACAGTACAGGGACCCGCTGTGATCACTGTGCTCACTGTACAGGGACCCGGTGTGATCACTGTGCTCACAGTACAGGGACCCGCTGTGACACAGTTTGTAATACTGCAGCTTTATGTGCTCTGGTGTCACACGGGTTGTGGTGGGAGGGGGGGGGAGTGTTCATCTTGAAGTAAGTAGGTACCTGGGAGTTAGACGGTTGCTAAGGGTTGCTTCTGTGTGTGTGTGTGTGTGTGTGTGTGTGTGTGTGTGTGTGTGTGTGTGTGTGTGTGGTGTGTGTGTGTGTGTGTGTGTGTGTGTGTTTTGGAGAAAAATATATGAACAAACCCACAAGGGCCGTGACGAGGATTCGAACCTACGTCCGAGAGCATCCCAGACGCTGCCTTAATCGACTGAGCTACGACATGGTCAAAAGAATTTGCAACCAGAAGTTCTACCTTTAACTTTTAATTTCTTTTAACCATGTCGTAGCGCAGTTGATTAAGGCAGCGTCTGGGATGCTCTTGGCCGTAAGTTCGAACCGTCTTTACAGCCCTTGTGGATTTGTTTATTTGATGCATCATGCTATTAGGATTTCTGTATGTAATAACAATATGTAGTAGACATCATAGAGGAAAAAATAGACGGTTAGAAAGGCGGGGTCCAAGAGCTAATACCTCGATTATGCAGGCACACTGATGTATTTTGTAGTGGACAAATGTGTTACACTGTGATTATCGAAGTTCCCAAAGTTGACCAATCCACACACTAAAAAATGAAGGGACGACGACGTTTCGGTCCGTCCTGGACCATTCTCAAGTCGACAATCGACTTGAGAATGGTCCAGGACGGACCGAAACGTCGTCGTCCCTTCACCTTCTAGTGTGTGGTCTGGTTAACATACTTCAGCCACGTTATTGTGACTCATCGCCTGCACAAGGCTTCGAAAGGTTCATTCCGGTCACCGAAGCATTGTTCGAGTGGGGCAGTTGGCTCACCGTGCCTACCATCGCGCGTGACACAAACACCAGGGGGCGGCTCCCCCTGTTGTCAGCCACACTGTTAGAGAGAAAGAGAAGTGGGGAGGGGAACTATTAGGAGAAAGCGTCAAACCATTAGACCATATAGCACGGTGAAAGGATCAGGATAAGGATTTGGGATGGGACGGGGGGAAAGGAATTGTGGTGAACCACTTGGACGGTCGGGGATTGAACGCCGACTAGCATGACGCTTACCGTCGCTTACCGTCGCTTTACCGTCCAGTGGAAGTTGTTGGACGGTAGAGTTGAATATATTTTAGAGTTGACGGTAGATTTAAATATAAACACAAAACAATGTGTATAAATTGGAGAAATTTAGATTCAAGAAAGACCTGAGTTTTGGTCTGGAAACACAGTTGTCGACTTATGGATCCCCGCGTGGGATCACTGTGTTGTTTCAAGCGTAGGTTAAACATTTATAAATAACGGATTTTAAGTGGATATAAGTAGAAGCTCTGCCTCGTGAGGACCGGCAGTCTTCCTGACACTTTATTTATTGTCTTATTCTTATTTGACCTCCATGAAGTCTTTAATCATTGCCTTAGCGCTTTCTCCTGATAATTACATGATAATAACGTGAGACACATAGAGCAAGTGAAGGACCGATAGACATACTGAGCACAAGTGGAGGACCTGATAGACATACAGAGTAAGTGGAGGACCTGATAGACATACAGAGCAAGTGAAGGACCTGATAGACATACAGAGTAAGTGAAGGACCTGATAGACATAAAGAGTAAGTGAAGGACCTGATAGACATACAGAGTAAGTGAAGGACCTGATAGACATACAGAGTAAGTGAAGGACCTGATAGACATACACAGCAAGTGAAGGACCTGATAGACATACAGAGCAAGTGGAGGACCTGATAGACATACAGAGCACAAGTGGAGGACCTGATAGACATACAGATCAAGTGGAGGACCCGATAGATATAGTCAACAAGATGATACATGCCACAACACCAATATGATCACACAAACACACCGTTACAATTATAATTAAGTATATTAATTACACAAAACTGTTTCCTTACTGTAATTTTCCCAAATCAATTATATATTAACTCTTGCACGTCTATGTAGAGCAGAGCAAGATTTAAAGGGTTCTACACTTTTATATTTTAATTGTAAATAACATTAGCATTTAAATTTTAAAATTTTTCCCCGTGGGGCGAGTTTATTGGGCAGCGCCACTCATCCTGTGAGTGGACACACCACCATAGTGACAGTATTGGGCAGCGTCACTCATCCTGTGAGTGGACACACCGCCATAGTGACAGTATTGGGCAGCGCCACTCATCCTGTGAGTGGACACACCACCATAGTGACAGTATTGGGCAGCGTCACTCATCCTGTGAGTGGACACACCGCCATAGTGACAGTATTGGGCAGCGCCACTCATCCTGTGAGTGGACACACCGCCATAGTGACAGTATTGGGCAGCGCCACTCATCCTGTGAGTGGACACACCGCCATAGTGACAGTATTGGGCAGCGCCACTCATCCTGTGAGTGGACACACCGCCATAGTGACAGTATTGGGCAGCGTCACTCATCCTGTGAGTGGACACACCGCCATAGTGACAGTATTGGGCAGCGCCACTCATCCTGTGAGTGGACCACCGCCATAGTGACAGTATTGGGCAGCGCCACTCATCCTGTGAGTGGACACACCACCATAGTGACAGTATTGGGCAGCGCCACTCATCCTGTGAGTGGACACACCGCCATAGCAGCATGTACAACACTCCCCAATAGGAAGAAAACCCGCATTAGCATCACTGTGTGTGGCTGAGAAGTGTGAGATGAGATTGTCTCTTGTGCAGCTGTGAGCCATCAGTTGGTTTGATGATAGATTGATGAAGATTAAGCCACCCAACGGGGGCACAGGCATGAATAACCCGTAAGGTTTGATGGATAGTGTAATTGTATGCTAAGGTGCTGCTTGTGGTGTAGTGTGGTGGTGGTTGGGGTGGTAGTGTGGTGATGTAGTTGTGGTTGACAAGTGGCGCTGCGTGTTTACAAGCAGTTGTATACACGCATAACCTTGCCTGATTGTTACTAGTCCTGACCCTAATTACTGTTGTTTGATGCTCTCTCTCTCTCCTCTCTCTCTCTCTCTCTCTCTCTCTCTCTCTCTCCTCTCTCTCTCCTCTCTCTCTCTCTCTCTCTCTCTCTCTCCTCTCTCTCTCTCTCCTCTCTCTCTCCCCTCTCTCTCCCCTCTCTCTCCCCTCTCTCTCCCCTCATCTCCTCTTTCCCTCCCCCCCATATCCGCCCTCACCCCCCCCCACCGGGGTCATGTTCTCCCCGCTAACATTTACATTTCCACCTTTGTACTTGTAGCAGCGAGACCCGTCAATTACCGGCAACTACAGCAGTAATGACCCCGCCAACAGACCCTAATGGTGATTAATTGGCCGGTAGACCAGCGGGTAATTAGATTGGTGTTTATTTTTGTCAGGAAGTAGCAGACAATATTTGTACGGCTCGGGTGGGGGGGGGGTGTAATCGCCTCGTTGTGCTTGCGGGGGTTGAGCTCTGGGTCTCTGGTTCCGCCTCTCAGTTGTCAGTCAAGTGATGTACAGATTCCTGAGCCTATTGGGCTCTATCATATCTACATTTGAAACTGTGTATGGAGCCAGCCTCCACCACATCACTGCCTAATGCATTCCATACGTTAACTACTCTGACACTGAAAAAGTTCTTTCTAACGTCCCTGTGGCTCATTTGGGTACTGGTGTGCTTGCTCCCGTGTCGTGCCCCCCCCCCCCCCCCCGGGACACTCGCCAGCGTCTTGAGCAGCACCACCACTGAAGGAGGATCAGTAGGAGGGTAGGAACGCCTGTGTCAATGTTAGCTTTACCCGGCTGCCATTACCAGAGTGTCGGGCTCCCATAGATCAGGTCGGGAGCGTTCGCCTCGCTTAATATCGGCGGCGGTGACGGCGCCCTGCTTCCTGTGCTTGTGGGGCGGGGACTGGGGTGCCCCTACGCTTGTGGGGGCGGGGGACTGGGTGCCCCTACGCTTGTGGGGCGGGGGACAGGGTGCCCCTACGCTTGTGGGGCGGGGGACTGGGTGCCCCTACACTTGTGGGGCGGGGGACTGGGTGCCCCTACGCTTGTGGGGCGGGGGACAGGGTGCCCCTACGCTTGTAGGGCGGCGGGCCCAGGCTCTCAGCCCCGCCACGCCCAACCTTAGGTTATAGCAGTGATCCGGGTCCCACGTTTGTATCGTATTTACACAAGAACTGTATGGAGTATGTGTGTGCCTGCAGGAGTGAGAAACAAGAGGAAAAGCCGTGTTTGGGAACTGAGGAAAGTATATTTACACACTCATGCGCACACGCTCGCGTAGACAGACACAGTGCCGGGCAGTGGCTGACTCCATACACAGTATCAAAGGTAGATATGACAGAGTCCAGTAGGCTCAGGAATCTGTACACCTGTTGATTAACAGTTGAGAGGCGGGACCAAAGAGCCAGAGCTCAACCCCCGCAAACAAAACTAGGTGAGTACACGGGAGCAAAATTACAGGAAAGAACATGGAAACAAGAACAAGAACCCGAGAGCAAAATACATTAACAAGAACACGAGACGAAGAATACGAACACATACAGCACGCTGGGAGCCTGGGCTTGACCGCTCACCGCTCCAAGTATTCTCTCAATTTATCCTCCGTGTCTGTGTCTATTGCCGCCTCCATACAACACCTCCCGCAGCAGCTGAACTCTTGCGTGCTGTAAAAACAAGAAAAGACAACGGAGACAAAGACAAAAGACAACCTGTATTAATTGGCAAATCTACGTGGGAAGAAGCGCCTAGAATGTGCGCTTAAGCGGACAAACAAGAAAAGCAGGCGGGCGATGAGTCGCAATAACGTGGCTGAAGAATGACAATCGACTTGAGAATGGTCCAGGACGGACCGAAACGTCGTCGTCCCTTCACCTTCTAGTGTGTGGTCTGGTCAGCAAGAAAAGCAGGAGGCATACGTAAAACCATTGGGTATGAAAGCTCATATGAAATGACAGTATTATCAAGAGGTTTGTCTCAGTTCTCGGTGTATGTACACTAAAAGTTTACTTTAGTCCTGGATTATGTTCGGAGTAAAGTATACTTAGTGGCTGGTTAACAAGTTATTGTGGTGGCCGTAATAACCCTCCAGAGGTTGATATACTTTAATAACCCTCCAGAGGTTGATAGGTCGTAATAACCCTCCAGAGGTTGATAGGTCTTAATAACCCTCCAGAGGTTGATAGGCCGTAATAACCTTCCAGAGATTGATAGATCTTAACCTTCCAGAGGTTGATATATATATACCTTAATAACCCTCCAGAAGTTGATAGGCCTTAATAACCCTCCAGAGGTTGATAGGCCGTAATAACCTTCCAGAGATTGATAGATCTTAACCTTCCAGAGGTTGATATATATATACCTTAATAACCCTCCAGAAGTTGATAGGCCGTAATAACCTTCCAGAGATTGATAGATCTTAACCTTCCAGAGGTTGATATATATATACCTTAATAACCCTCCAGAAGTTGATAGGCCTTAATAACCCTCCAGAGGATGATAGGCCTTAAAAACCCTCCAGAGGTTGATAGGCCTTAATAACCCTCCAGAGGTTGATAGGCCTTAATAACCCTCCAGAGGTTGATAGGCCTTAAAAACCCTCCAGAGGTTTATAGGTCTTAATAACCCTCCAGAGGTTAATAGGCTTAATAACCCTCCAGAGGTTGATAGGCCTTAATAACCCTCCGAGGTTGATAGGTCTTAAAAACCCTTCAAAGGTTGATAGGCCTTAAAAACCCTCCAGAGGTTGATAGGCCTTAATACCCCTCCAAAGGTTGATAGGTCTTAATACCCCTCCAAAGGTTGATAGGTCTTAATACCCCTCCAAAGGTTGATAGGCCTTAATACCCCTCCAAAGGTTGATAGGTCTTAATACCCTCCAAAGTTGATAGGTCTTAATACCCTCCAAAGGTTGATAGGCCTTAAAAACCCTCCAAAGATTCATAGGCCTAAGTCAATACGAAACCTAACCCTCTTGGTGTGTAAATGATTGAACAATTAAGTGGCTATCGCGTCTCTGTGTAAATATACGACGGAGAAACAAGCGCTGAGAAGCGGCTTTAGCGAAGTAAATCCATATCTTTTATGAGAAAACAAATGAATGCAAGTGGAGCGCAACTGGAACAATTAAAAACAAATGAAAGCACTCGGGGTCATAGCAAGAAGAGGACTTTACCACCATACATAAAACACAGCACCCACAGCACATACAACCTAACCACAACCTTGCAACAACATTGTTACAACGTAAGCACAACGTGGCATCATCGTTGTCACAATGTAGCCACCACCACCTTCTAGCAACGTTGTTACGATATAACCACAACCTTGTAACAGCTTTTTAAAGTTGTTAGAAGGTAATTACATTTAAAGCTCTCCTCTTTCCCCTGTTTTCTCGATCTTTCTCTACACCCGTTATCAGCGTTTAATTCCCGGTGTCAGGGACAGGAAGCCTGCAGTTAGGCTTATCCGGGTCCCCGCAGGCCAACTAATGAACCTCCCAAAGAAGTAATCCACAACAATTGCCTAACTTTCGGGTATCAGTTTACTTCTAAGTGAACAGAGGCATCAGGTGAAAGACGTGCTCAACCGTTTTAATCCTCGGGAATTGAACCCAGGTCCTGCGGTTGTGAGTTGAGGACATAGACCACTCTAAAAGAGTGACCTCTTGAACATTATCCACTAAGGTCTGACAGCTGAGTGGACAGCGCTTCAGATTCGTAGTCCTGAGGTTCCGGGTTCGATCCCCGGTGACGGCGGAAACAAAATGGGCAGAGTTTCTTTCACCCTGAGGCCCCCAGTTTCCTGGCAGTAGATAGGTACCTTGGAGTTAGAAAGCTGCTACGGGCTGCTTCCTGGAGAGGGAGGGGTTACAAAAAGGGGGCTTGGTCGAGGACCGGGCCGCGGGGACGCTAAGCCCCGGAATCATCTCAAGATAACCTCAAGATAAGGCTCTCCATCACTTCAAAGTCTCAAGGATAAAGACAGCGTTGACCTTATACACAGCCTGTCCTCATAAACAAAGGCCAAATGTTGGTTAATGTACTCGCCAAAGGATGAAAAACACTTTTCATGCAACCTGTTCAAGGCCTGTGCTCATCCATCCAGCGATCGACCCCAAAGGCACATTTATCAATGTTAATAGTGAATTCATAACCAGTTGACCAGACCACACACTAGAAGGTGAAGGGACGACGACGTTTCGGTCCGTCCTGGACCATTCTCAAGTCGATTGTGAAAATGGTCCAGGACGGACCTCACTTTCTTGTGTGGTTTGGTCAACATATTTCAGCCACGTTATTGTGACTCCTCGTCTGCATAATCAGTATTTTGTCCTAAATATCAACATTATGTAAGAATTTAGTGTATAGTTAAGTCTAAATTAACTTAAATTATGTGTTAAGGTTCAGTTGGCAAATATTTGTGGTAGTTGGTTGAAGCATTTACAGAGGAGCAATTCGAACAGAGGTCAGCTAAGCCCTGTTGGAGCATCATCAGCTCAGTTGTATGTAAAATGGTTTTCATTTATAAACAGAAGGGTTTGGCGGGTTAATTAACTAGTATTTGACCATTATTGATTAAGACGGGCTGTTGCACACAACTCAATTGATAATATTCTAATTTTTCTCGAACATTACATTATTCTCGTTCAATTCTTCGAGTGTATGTGTGCTCCACCCACGTATTGACAGTACAAATAATTTAACAACAAGCAAAACACCTAACCTAGATATAAATATATTTAAACACTAGCAGATTAAATAATGCGAGAAAATACTTCTTTTTTACTGCACCATTGACGAATGCGTCTTTAAGGGCGGGTGCTCCTGGGACGAGTAGTGGGATGACTTGACGAGTCATGTGTTGAGTGTTCTTCATTCATAAACGGTAGGAGAGGGGGGGGGGGGTGCTGTTGTATTAGCGAGTGTTTGGGCAATGTTTTAAGGACGGGCTGCGTCAACCTGGGGTTCGTCCGCTTCATTGAAGACGTTTTGTCAAGTGTTTTTAAGACGGGTTGGGCTGGGTCATGGTGAGTTAGGTTAAGTTAGTCACTTGGTCAAGAGTTTCTCTTGCAGCATCTTGGAGGGAAGGGGATGAGGGGAAGGGGTAGAGGTGAGGGGGAGGGACGTGGGAAAGGTGAGGGAGAGAGATGGGGAGATGGGGAGAGGGATTGGGATGTGGGGTGTAGGAGGTGGAGGTGGGGTGAGGGGGGGGGGAGACAAGCCATGACCTCACTACGGGTACTGTCACCCCAATAATCATGGCATGTGTGGTGTGACGGGTGAGAGGCAGGGAGGACGGGTGAGAGGCAGGGAGGACGGGTGAGAGGCAGGGAGGACGGGTGAGAGGCAGGGAGGACAGGTGAGAGGCAGGGAGGACGGGTGAGAGGCAGGGAGGACGGGTGAGAGGCAGGGAGGGCAACTGGGTGACGCCGGTACCTACTTGGCTAGTGAAACAACGCTTCTGCTTCAGTGAACGCTTGCGCCTGGGCTCACATTTGAACCTGTGTGAACGTTTGAACCTGGGTTAGCGATGAGGGGTTGTGGGTGATGTCGCAGTTGACGGGAGAGGGAAGAGGGAGCGAGGTCGTGGGAGGGAGAAAGAGAGGATCAGAGAGGGAGAGAAGGTGGAGGGTGGGGTCTCAGTGAGAGTGAAGGAAGGGGGGTTCATTGAGAGCTAAGGACCCCTCTTCTCCCTCGGGTTCCCGTTCTTCTTTTCTCAGAACCCCCTTCTCTCGGACACCCCTTCGCCCTCTTTCGGACAGCCCCATCTGAGGGTGAAGGGATGGGGTGCAGGGGGTCGGAGAGAGGGAGATGGATGTGTGTGTGCGTGCCTGCTCAAGCCACACTGATCCCGTCACAGTACTTGCATGTGATTTTCACGATTGCAGATTTATGCGCATGCGTAACGCTGGTAATAAGTGTGCTGTTCTTGGGCTCCGCCTCAATTTATCTTAAGTAAACCCATCAGAGACGACGCCTCCCTCTGCGTGTTCTTAGCAGGTTCATTAAGTCATGTGCGTCTTGACGACTGTGGGGTGGAGATCGGTGGGTGGGGAGCGCGGATCTCACGCCCTCCGATACGCTGTAGTACCCACACTCGACCCCCGTGGTCTCCTATTACCTCCCAGCACAGTAGTGGGCGGCCGCTGATGGACCAGCGATGAGAACATTGCTAACTGATCGCTCATCCGAGTGCAATTGACCGGTAAGTGATGGCATGATGGACGGACGCCGGAGGAAGCGGCGGCCCCTTGCCTACCCTCGTGTCTGATGGCCTGGTATGACCTCCCTGATTGGTCCTGGTGCGGTGGTGAGAAATCACTCAGGAGATTGGTCTTTATGACGTCTTATAACGACTCTTAATCCGATATATTTATTGAATAGGTTTGGTTTTCTTTGTAGTTGATCTTGAGGGCTAGCCGGCCACGGGAGGGTTGTTTAGACCATCGTAATAGCTTGTAACTGGATGGTTTCTGGATGAGGTTCTGGGAGTCTCTCTCCCCAAGCCCGGCCCGAGGCCAGGCTTGACTTGTGAGAACTTGGTCCACCAGGCTGTTGCTTGGAGCGGCCCGCTGGCCCGCATATACACCACAGACCGGTTGGTCCAGCACTTCTTGCAGAAAACTGTCCAGTATTTTCTTGAAGACTTCCACTTTTGTTCCAATATTTCTTATACTTGCTGGGAGGATATTAAACAACCGTGGGCCGTTGATGTTCAGTGTTCTCTGACTGCGCCAACATTCATGGTAGCTAGTTATGGACTACCTGTTGTTGGTCCTCGGATTCATTGTCCCCGCGGCCCGGTCTCTGACCAGGTCTCCTGGTTGGTGTTGTGCTTAAGCGGGCTATTAGACTTTACTCTAGTAGTAGTAAACTAGGGTAGACATCTGTTAAGGCTACACAATGTCTAAGGTGAATAGAGGCGTGTAGTTAAGGATTGGCGCCTAGTCAGTCCTCTGCCTGTAGTAAAATAAGACTTTTAGTCTTGTATCCATTAGTAAATTAGTAAATCCTCTCAGGTTCTAGGGCTGCAAGATATGGTTGAGTGAGTTTCTAGAGCGAAAAGTTCCCATAGTGTGGTGAATTAAAGCTAGAGATTCTTGCCACGTGGGGCTGTATAATTGAGGTCCTTGCAGTCTATAGTCTGTACTACGGGCTCACCATAGCCCGTGCTACATGGGCATTTCGTTCTGAGTAGGTAAATCTAAAATCAATAACAACAACAAGCCTGTAGTACGAGAGCGGGAGAAGTTCCAGCTGATTGAAGTTCTGAAATTAAAGAAGTTGTGACAACTTGAGGTAGAACTTGTTGTTCTCGCCGTCTGATGACTCGACGGAGTAGTGAGGTCCTCGCAGACGCTTGCAACGGTCGCCCAACGGTCGCCGGAGCGGTCGCCCAACAATCAGGAGCGGTCGCCCAACGGTCGCAGGAGCGGTCGCCCAACGGTCTCAGGAGTGGTCGCCCAACGGTCGCCGGAGCGGGCATAGTGGCATGGAGAGCCTCACAGGATCCAGGATAAGGAGAGATGTAACCCTCTCTCCGCCGCCCTGTACCCGCAACGACCGCCATTTGTTACGCTAACTCATATCTGTGTTGGCGTGTAAACAAGACGAGAGGAAGAAACAAAGACACATGGGTAATAATGCTTTGTCTGCTTCTTTGCAACCAGAAAGCTTCGGCCAGCGTCCTCCGAGCGCACGATAACGTCAGTTTATTGCAAGTTCAGGATGCAATTGACGATCTCGTTTCAGTCTGGGCGGAATAAAAAAAAATAGTGAGCTTCATATTCTTTTCAGGTCACCTGGAAAATTGAAGTGTGTGTGTTGTGACGGGGGGCGGAGCCGCGTCTGCGGTGAGAAATACTCTCTTTATGGGTGTTTGTTTAAGACAATGCTTTACAAATTCGTTTCTTCTCTTCACCTCCATCCATATCCCTCCACGCTCTCTATCCTCCCCCCTCCTTTATCCCCCACGCCCCTCCCCCACCTTCTCTCCCCCTCACCATTGCATGTTGGGGCGTGCTTATTGTGTAGTCTGCGGGCGGTGTGGTCGCTGGCTCTTCTTCATGACTGTTTCCCCCCAGACAAAACCCGCGCCTGATTGGGCCTCGTTACGCCCGACAAAACCATCTAATGCGCCGTCATTTTTCTTCTCAATGCCCCCGCTTGTTTGTGATAAAAAAACAACACGGCTTCATTTGCATGATAATAAATTTTAAACTTGATTGTCCGATTTGAGGAGGTGTTTATTGTTTTTTTTTTTAAGGAAGGGGGCTTATGAGTTTGTGGGTTATGGCGTGGGTGGGATGGGTCAGCTGTGAAGAGCGGGGCCGTAAGTGGGCCAGTTGCCCCCCTCCCCCTCTCTCCCCAGAAGAAGGGAGAGGGTGATGGCGTAAGAGGGTAGGATAGTGAAGAGGGGGAGGTAGAGGTAGGGGGTGAAGAGGGTAGGATAGTGAAGAGGGGGTGACGAAAGCTGTAGGACAAGACGTGGAAAAATGTCTTCGTTCTAGAGGTATGGAGAGCATGGGCCTGACCGGGGTCTTGACAATATTAAGAGGGAAGAGAACATTAGACATTCAATTTATTTTTTAACACAGGTGAATGGACGGCTTTCCAATGTGATGTCCGAAGAGTTTTGAGAGCATGAGGGATTCTGTCCGCTGTTAGCAGGCTGAGAGCTCTCCCTTCCCATAGCTCATGGTAAGCTTAGCTCATGGTANCGAACATTCTGAGAGATAAACATCTACATTTCCTCCTTTAATGGTGTAGATGTTATTCCCATTTAGGCCGAAGTTGATGGCCATACAATGTGTAAAATAACGGCAGCAGAAGAAGAAGACGTTACTTGACAACACACGAAGAAACAGGCACTTTCCCACGTGTAAGAAACTCCCCTCTTGCCCATAAGCCTTGAGTACTTGTAAGGCACATTACCTGTGTTTTAAGAGGGGCATGAGAGTCATATGCCGGTGCGCGGCTTAGCACATTGTTGCCGCCATCCAGAAATATGCGGGGCAGGGCGGGGTGGCGACGGTATCCACGTCGCCATCAGCGCCCATAATTAGATTAGCCCCCAGTCGGCGATAAGGGCGGGAACTGCTCCCGCCCAGCTCTCATTTGGGGCCCGCGAGAGCCGATTGTTCCGCGATGTTTATCTCGCTTTCCCTGTCCCCTCCTCCTTCCCCCCCCCCCCGCCCTCTGTGCCCAGTTTCCTACACCCGTCTTACACTCCCTGCCCTAGACGTACACCAAGTGTGTCACTATTGGCGGATGAGGTGGATTTTGTGCGTGTAGACGCAAGGTGTTGTGGAGGAGCGACGCGCGCGTCCCGGCCCCCGTCCACTCCGTCAGGGGTCGCTACTCTTCCTGCCTGCTGGGGCGCTGGGAAAGCTGCTGTCGTATAATTACTTTGATGTGTATTTTTTATGGGATTCACGCCAGCCTTTTACGGCCCAGCTCTACCTGCCGGGCTAGGCTACGTTAAGTTAGGATAGGCTTGGCTAGGCTAGGCTAGGCTAGACTAGGCTAGGCTCGGCTCGGCTCGGCTTGGGTAGGCTTGAATTCCATGTTGATCTGCCAGCATAAAAGGTTATTACGTTGTGACTTAGGATTGTCTTCTCCAAGGATTGCACTCGTTCACGGGTCAAGATATACACCCATACACCCTACTGGTTTAACACAGGAGGGTACAGGAACAGACGACTGCTGGCTCCTGTTAGCAGGCTGAGAGCTTTCTCTTCCCGTAGCTCATGGCAAGCCTTACTCTACTAGTTTTGCCTGGAATACGGCCCATCAATCTCTTTACAACCCGGTACCCAATTACTGCTGGGCGAACCGGGGCGAATAGTTGAGGATTGGTGCCCAGTCGATCACTTCCTCAATTAGTGTGCAGTGTTAGTCATCTCAGCTCTCACAGTACATTTAATGAAGAATTGTACAGATTATATAATACAAGATAGAGAGAGTTAAATGTTTTTTGGCGACTAACCGGAAGTTACTGTGATACTTGGAATAGAAAACATTGATTCCAAAAAGATATTAATCCCCCAAAACATGGCTCCTCCCCCCTCCCCACCACCACTGTGCTCACTGTCACTGTGTCCTTGTTCGTCCTGTTCTTGTTGAGAGTTTATCGCGCCTCGCCTCTCCCGCCGCCACTCTCCATAAACCTGCATCCCGCCGACAGGTGGACCTCGCGCCCCACCCTCCTCCTGTCACCTTCTCCTCCTGTCACCTCCTCCTCCTGTCACCTCCTCCTCCTGTTACCTCCTCCTCCTTCTGTCACCACTCTCCAGCACATTTTATATACTTAACATTTTGTTGACCTAAAAATCAAACCAGTGTGTGATTATTCATTTTACAATGGTGTCATGTTTGTCGATACAATAAATGTGAGTATATACTATATGATGTTTGTCCAAGGATGGCGGCCAGGCCACCTCGTCAGACTTTGCAGGGTGAGTAGTGTTGGGGTCCAGCCCCGTCCTCGAGGAAATCGCAACACCTTGAGTGATAGTGGTGCCGTTTACGCTCGGTGTTCCCTAGGATGTCTTCATGTAGATTTGTTACACCCATTTTGTTTATCTGCCTGGGGCCAGATTCACGAAGCAGTTACGCAAGCACTTACGAACCTGTACATCTTTTCTCAATCTGGCGGCTTTGTTTACAATTATTAGACAGTTAATGAGCTCCGAAGCACCAGGAGGCTGTTTATAACAATACCAACAGTTGATTGGGAACTTTTCAAGCTTGTAAACTGTTTAATAAATGTAACGAAAGCTGTCAAAAATTGAGGAAAGATGTACACGTTCGTAAGTGCTTGCGTAACAGCTTCGTGAATCTGGCCCCAGGGGCCCAGTGCTGCTGCTCACACTAATAATATTATTTTTAATATTTTTCAGGTAAGTGTTGGTTGTAGAGGCGTGTGAGGTGAGACTCGTGTCACCGACAGCAGTGGTCCCCTGCTCGGGTGAGTAGTTGTTGTTGTTGTTGTTATAGATTCAGCTACTCGGAACAAGTTCCAAGTAGCACGGGCTATGGTGAGCCCGTAGTGGACTTACCTGGCACAGGAACGGTGTTGTGTGTGTCCT
Organism: Procambarus virginalis; assembly: GCA_020271785.1. Taxonomy (NCBI): domain Eukaryota; kingdom Metazoa; phylum Arthropoda; class Malacostraca; order Decapoda; family Cambaridae; genus Procambarus; species Procambarus virginalis. Next base: position 26,177,771 of record WNGS01160430.1, read on the forward strand.
CCGGGTGAGTAGAAAGCTTAATAACTTGTCCGTGGGAATGTTGCAGTGAGCTGCTCCTTATTAATTAACATCTTTATTGGCAACATTAGTGAACAATTTTGGTCTAATTGGAGTAATTCAACGCGGTCTTGTTACAGGGAGGATGCAAACTTGTGTTCACTGCCACTCAGGACAGTGACAATGCTGCACATTTTCACTGCTACGCAAGACAGGGATGGATTCATAAGCGACGCAGCTAAACAAAAAAATTATTACTTTTATAATATACTAAAGAATATTTAAGAGAACACTAGGATAGAATAATATTCTAGGCAAAGAGGATACTAGGCAAAGAATACTAAAATAAGGCGAAGAATTAGAGGTGACATGATAGAACATAAGAACAAAGGTAACTGCAGAAGGCCTATTGGCCCATACGAGGCAGTACATAAAGTTGTACAAGTGGATGAATGAGCATAACATAATTTGGCAAGCAAATTTAGGATGGATTGTTAAGTTTTCCAATATACCACAATCACCAAAATAGGGACAAAACAAAGTTGATTGTACAATAGACCAGGAGCTCTAACATTTTGAACAATTACCCAGTCAATACCGTAGTGTTGAGGTGAGTGTTTTAAGGGTTGGTCAGTGTGTGTACAAGGTGAATATTCTGGTAGTGAGTCAGCCTCACTACTGTGCCAGAGGCGCCTATAGCCAAGGTGAACTCTGGCGACGACTACGTCACTTTGTCTGGTGCGATCACTGTGCTCACCGTACAGGGACCCGGTGCGATCACTGTGCTCACCGTACAGGGACCCGCTGTGATCACTGTGCTCACCGTACAGGGACCCGCTGTGATCACTGTGCTCACCGTACAGGGACCCGCTGTGATCACTGTGCTCACCGTACAGGGACCCGCTGTGATCACTGTGCTCACCGTACAGGGACCCGCTGTGATCACTGTGCTCACCGTACAGGGACCCGCTGTGATCACTGTGCTCACCGTACAGGGACCCGCTGTGATCACTGTGCTCACCGTACAGGGACCCGGTGTGATCACTGTGCTCACCGTACAGGGACCCGCTGTGATCACTGTGCTCACCGTACAGGGACCCGCTGTGATCACTGTGCTCACCGTACAGGGACCCGCTGTGATCACTGTGCTCACCGTACAGGGACCCGCTGTGATCACTATGCTCAAAGTACAGGGACCCGCTGTGATCACTGTGCTCACAGTACAGGGACCCGCTGTGACACAGTTTGTAATACTGCAGCTTTATGTGCTCTGGTGTCACACGGGTTGTGGTGGGAGGGGGGGGGGGAGTGTTCATCTTGAAGTAAGTAGGTACCTGGGAGTTAGACGGTTGCTAAGGGTTGCTTCTTGTGTACTTACCTATTTACCTATTTACCTATTTGTGCTTGCAGGATCGAGCATTGATTCTTGGATCCCGCCTTTCCAGCTATCGGTTGTTTACAGCAATGACTCCTGTCCCATTTCCCTATCATACCTAGTCTTAAAATTATGAATAGTATTTGCTTCCACAACCTGTTCCCCAGTGCATTCCATTTTTCCACTACTCTCACGCTAAAAGAAAATGTTACGTTGGGTCTTATATTATTTGCGGTTAAAGAAAGAGCTTCTTGTTTGTCCAAATTCCACAACACAGAAGTGAACTTGGTGGTGGTGGTCCATCACTACATTC
>WNGS01160430.1:26199665-26204665 GCA_020271785.1 Procambarus virginalis
CTATTCCCAGGGCGCCCGGCTCGCCGCTCTGAATGCCCATACTTTACACAGGGGGGTTGGCCCATACTGCTACCCAGGGGGTGGCCCATACTTACCCAGGGTGGAGGGGTAATTTCCGGGTATGCTGGTTGTTGTTGATGGTGTGGTATGGGTTTGAAAGTTTTATTACTTGTTCAGAGCCACTAGGCGTGTCGTCTCTAGTGCAGCCGATGTTTAGAGTTTCGTAAACAAACATTTAATGACCATGGAGGCTAAAAAAATCTGAGGAGAAAGCGCTAAGCTACTAAGAATAATAAAACACTTGGTAGGGTTACTTAGGAGCTGGGATAGGACAGGGAGAAGGAATGGTACCCAAATACTAGGACCACCTGGGATCGAACGCTGGCCTGCCAAGAGCGAGCGGCGTACGCTGTACCGACCAGTCTAGTGATCGTGCTAACAGACGAGAAGTGGGAAGCTGTAGGTTCGTTTAAGAGCTTGAAGGGAAGTGGTTGTATTTTGCAAGCTGGTTTGTGCGTCTTAAATGGCACAGAATGTTGTAGAAATTGAAATTGAAATAAGTTTATTGAGATAAAATACACACAAAGAGATGAGGTAGCTCACGCTATTCTCACCCCGTCCCGTACATCGTGTTAATAGACAAAGCGACTTGAGAATAGGTCCAGGACGGACCGAAACGTCGTCTTCCCTTCAACTTCTAGTGTGTGGTCTGGTTCAACACACATCACAAACAATAAACATATTTCCGAACATTCTGAGAGATAAACATCTACATTTCCTCCTTTAATGGTGTAGATGTTATTCCCATTTAGGCCGAAGTTGATGGCCATACAATGTGTAAAATAACGGCAGCAGAAGAAGAAGACGTACTTGACAACACACGAAGAAACAGGCACTTTCCCACGTGTAAGAAACTCCCCTCTTGCCCATAAGCCTTGAGTAATGTAAGGCACATTACCTGTGTTTTAAGAGGGGGCATGAGAGTCATATGCCGGTCGCGCGGCTTAGCACATTGTTGCCGCCATCCAGAAATATGCGGGCAGGGCGGGGTGGCGACGGTATCCACGTCGCCATCAGCGCCCATAATTAGATTAGCCCCCAGTCGGCGATAAGGCGGGAACTGCTCCGCCCAGCTCTCATTTGGGCCCGCGAGAGCCGATTGTTCCGCGATGTTTATCTCGCTTTCCCTGTCCCCTCCCTCCTTCCCCCCCCCCCCCCCCCCCCCCGCCCCTCTGTGCCCAGTTTTCCTACACCCGTCTTACACTCCCTGCCCTAGACGTACACCAAGTGTGTCACTATTGGCGGATGAGGGGATTTTGTGCGTGTAGACGCAAGGTGTTGTGGAGGAGCGACGCGCGCGTCCCGGCCCCCGTCCACTCCGTCAGGGGTCGCTACTCTTCCTGCCTGCTGGGGCGCTGGGAAAGCTGCTGTCGTATAATTACTTTGATGTGTATTTTTTATGGGATTCACGCCAGCCTTTTACGGCTCTCAGCTCTACCTGCCGGGCTAGGCTACGTTAAGTTAGGATAGGCTTGGCTAGGCTAGGCTAGGCTTAGACTGCTAGGCTCGGCTCGGCTCGGCTTGGGTAGGCTTGAATTCCATGTTGATCTGCCAGCATAAAAGGTTATTACGTTGTGACTTAGGATTGTCTTCTCCAAGGATTGCACTCGTTCACGGGTCAAGATATACACCCATACACCCTACTGGTTTAACACAGGAGGGTACAGGAACAGACGACTGCTGGCTCCTTTTAGCAGGCTGAGAGCTTTCTCTTCCCGTAGCTCATGGCAAGCCTTACTCTCTAGTTTTGCCTGGAATACGGCCCATCAATCTCTTTACAACCCTGGTACCCCAATTACTGCTGGGCTAACCGTGGGCGAATAGTTGAGGATTGGTGCCCAGTCGATCACTTCCTCAATTAGTGTGCAGTGTTAGTCATCTCAGCTCTCACAGTACATTTAATGAAGAATTGTACAGATTATATAATACAAGATAGAGAGAGTTAAATGTTTTTTGGCGACTAACCGGAAGTTACTGTGATACTTGGAATAGAAAATATTGATTCCAAAAAGATATTAATCCCCCAAAACATGCTCCTCCCCCCTCCCCCTCCCACCACCACTTGGCTCACGGTCACTGTGTCCTTGTTCTGCTGTCCTTGTTGAGAGTTTATCGCGCCTCGCCTCTCCCGCCGCCACTCTCCATAAACCTGCATACCGCAGACAAGGTGGACCTCGCGCTCCACCACCTCCTGTCACTATACTGTCACCTCTCCTCCTGTCACCTCTCCAACTCCTGTCACCTCCTCTCTCCTTGTCCCCTCATCCTACCTGTCTACCTTCCCCTCCTCCTGTTACCTCCTCCTCCTTTCTGTCACCACTCTCCAGCACATTTTATATACTTAACATTTTGTTGACCTAAAAATCAAACCAGTGTGTGATTATTCATTTTACAATGGTGTTCATGTTTTGTCGATACAATAAATGTGAGTATATAATATATGATGTTTGACCAAGGATGGCGGCCAGGCCACCTCGTCAGACTTTGCAGGGTGAGTAGTGTTGGGGTCCAGCCCCGTCCTCGAGGAAATCGCAACACCTTGAGTGATAGTGGTGCCGTTTACGCTCGGTGTTCCCTAGGAGGTCTTCATGTAGATTTGTTACACCCATTTTGTTATCTGCCTGGGGCCAGATTCACGAAGCAGTTACGCAAGCACTTACGAACCTGTACATCTTTTCTCAATCTTTGGCGGCTTGTTTATAATTATTAGACAGTTAATGAGGTCCGAAGCACCAGAGGCTGTTTATAACAATACCAACAGTTGATTGGGAACTTTTCATGCTTGTAAACTGTTTAATAAATGTAACGAAAGCTGTCAAAATTGAGGAAAGATGTACACGTTCGTAAGTGCTTGCGTAACAGGCTAGCTGAATCTGGCCCCAGGGGCCCAGTGCTGCTGCTCACACTAATAATCTTATTTGTTTAATCTTTTCAGGTAAGTGTTGGTTGTAGAGGCGTGTGAGGTGAGACTCGTGTCACCGACAGCAGTGGTCCCCTGCTCGGGTGAGTAGTTGGTGTTGTTGTTTGTTGTTATAGATCAGCTACTCGGACCAAGTTCCAAGTAGCACGGGCACGGGCTATGGTGAGCCCGTAGTGGACTTACCTGGCACAGGACGGTGTTGTTGTGTGTCCTCCGGTGAGTAGAAGCTTAATAACTTTCCGTGGGAATGTTTGCATGTAAGGAGCTGCTCCTTTATTAATTTACATCTTTTATGGCACATTAGGGAACAATTTGGTCGATTGGAGTAATTCAACGCGGTCTTGTTACAGGGAGGATGCAAACTTGTGTTCACTGCACTCAGGACAGTGACAATGCTGCACATTTTCACTGCTACGCAAGACAGGGATGGATTCATAAGCGACGCAGCTAAACAAAAAACTTATTACTTTTATAATATACTAAAGAATATTTAAGAGAACACTAGGATAGAATAATATTCTAGGCAAAGAGGGATACTAGGCAAAGAATACTAAAATAAGGCGAAGAATTAGAGGTGACATGATAGACATAAGAACAAAGGTAACTGCAGAAGGCCTATTGGCCCATACGAGCAGGTATCAAGCAGAAGCAAGGCTGGTGAAATGGCGCCTGTTCACCCAGCAGTAATTGGGTATCTTGTTGTTAGTAGACTAGCTATGGGAAGGGAGTCAGAATTTCTGACAGTCCTTTCTGAAGGGAGTCAGGGAATTTCTGACAGGAGTCAGAAATTTAATTTTTTTTCTTAATTTTGCCCCGATGGGCGAGTTTATTGGGCAGAAGTCGTCCTGTACCCACCAAGGCAGGACCCAGGCGCTAGAGACCGTTCCTGAACCCCTTCCCCTCCCCCCCCCCAAAAAAACATTTGGAACACATTTCGTTGGGGATAGAATATGGGGAAGTGCGCCTGCGCGCTGTATGTCCGGTAAATCATATTTGGTTCTTGTGCAAGGCGGCGGCGAGGCGCTGGAGGGTTTGAGGAGAAGCGGCCAGGGACGCGAACCAGGGACGCAACCAGGGACACGACCAGGGACCGACCAGGACGCGGCCAGGGACGCGGCCACGGCACGACTAGGGACGCGGCCAGGGACGCGACCAGGACACGGCCGCCTCCACACTAACAATATCATTAGCGTGGTGGGTCATCTTGACCCCTGGAAGGTTGGGTGTGCCGCCGTGGGTGCTGGCGCGTGACCCCGGACAAGGAGAGGTCGCCCCAGGTCACCACACGCACATAAATACTCCTCCCAACTACCCGTGGTAATGGACAAGTCTAATTTTTGAAAGGTAATTGACTGGGTGGTAAAGGAATGAGGTGTAGTTAACCTGGAACACGGTGGTGGTGCTGGAATAAGGTAGTTGTGGTGGTTTTAGTGTAGTTATAATGATGGTAGTGTCGTGAAAGAAGAGGGGGGGGAGAGAGAGAGAGAAGAGAGAGGAGAGAGAGAGAGAGAGAGAGAGAGAGAGAGAGAGAGAGAGAGGAGAGAGAGAGAGAGAGAGAGCGAGCGAGACCGACCCATCCAAGGGTAACCCATCAAACTATATTTATAATTCATATTAACTTACTCATAACAAATGGGAATAATTTGAAGATATATTCACACATGCGGACGTGTCCTTTGTGGTAAATGCAAATTTACTATAACATTCAAACGATTAAAGGCAATACTCACACCTGGGGGTTTTGTATATAGATGGTGTGAGTAGACGTGGGAAGACACGCGGGCTATTCATGCCCGTGCCACATCTTGGGTGGCGTAATCTTCCTCAATCAATCATGGGAAGGTCTCCTCAGCTCCGTGGCTGGCGGGTATCTGACTGCAAGCTTGAAATCAACAGCCCGTCCTCATAAACAAAGGCCAAAGTCCATTCCATGCACCCGACATCCCCCCTCCCCCTGTTTATGAATGAAAAACGGTTTACACGCGACTCCAATCCGTCCTCGACTCGTGTCCATTACATC
>WNGS01160430.1:26209665-26212906 GCA_020271785.1 Procambarus virginalis
ATGGTGATTACAGTGTCACTGTAGTGGAACAGTGTCACTGTAGTGGGTACAGTGTCACTGTAGTGGGTACAGTGACACTGTAGTGGGTACAGTGGCACCATGCGTATGATGAGTGGTGAAGTACCTGGAGCCATAACTTGGCAACAGTGGCCTCGGCTATATTGGGCGGTCCTCTTTCACAGCCAGTGACGTCACTGTGTCAAGGGGGGGGGGAGATAATGGTGGTGGTAGATACCTTGAGGATACCTTGAGGTGCTTCCGGGGCTTATCGTCCCCGCGGCCCGGTCATCGACCAGGCCTCCTGGTTGCTGGACTGATCAACCAGGCTGTTGGACGCGGCTGCTCGCAGCCTGACGTATGAGTCACAGCCTGGTTGATCAGGTATCCTTTGGAGGTGCTTATCCAGTTCTCTCTTGAACACTGTGAGGGGTTTGCCAGTTATGTCCTTATGGGACTTATGTGGTGGTGGTGGTGGTTGTGGTAATAGTTGTAGTGGTGGTTGTCAACGGAAACAGAACATCTAACCTAACCTAAGGATAACTATAGACAAAAATGTAATTGTTGTTGACAAATCCGGTTTCAATATTATGTGGAATTAATCAAAGGAGATGTTTGTTTGTTTGGTGAGAGGCAGTGTGTGTCTGGGGGGCGTGGGGGGGGACTGTGGAACAACCTGGGTTGGGTTATCTTGGGTTATCGTGAGATGATTTCGGGGCTTAGCGTCCCCGCGGCCCGGTCCTCGACCAGGCCTTCACCCCCAAGAAGCAGCCCGTAGCAGCTGACTAACTCCCAGGTACCTATTTATTGCTAGGTAACAGGGGCATGAGGGTGAAAGAAACATTTTGCCCATTTGTCTCCGCCTCCACCAGGGATCGAACCAGGATCACAACTTTCGCTTAGGGACTCTCATTTCCTGATGGTTCGTGTCCAAACCATGGAAACTGCCTATTATTCCCCCCCCCCAAACTTCCCCCAACTACTTGGGCTGGACGGTAGAGCGATGGTCTCGCTTCATGCAGGTCGGCGTTCAATCCCCGACCGTCCAAGTGGATGGGCACCATTCCTTTCCACCGTCCCATCCCAAATCCTTATCCTGACCCCTTCCCAGTGCTATATAGTCGTAATGGCTTGGCACTTCCTACCTGATAGCTCCCTTCCCTTTCTTCCCCCCCAAACTTGCCTTTGATATTTACCTCAACTTAGGGAAAACGTAATGAAGGTGTCTGAACACTCCCCGCTCCTTACCTAGAGCTCTGGGGCCAGATTCACGAAGCAGTTACGCAAGCACTTACGAACCTGTCCATCTTTTTTCAGCCTTTGGCGGCTTTGTTTACAATTACTAAACAGTTAATGAGCTCCGAAGCACCAGGAAGCTGTTTATAACAATAGCAACAGTTGAATGGGAAGTTTCCATGCTTGTAAACTGTTTAATAAATGTAACCAAAGCCGTCAAAGATTGAGGAAAGATGTACACGTTCGTAAGTACTTGCCTAACTACTTCGTGAATCTGGCTCCTGACACATTTCTCACACCTCCAGATAAAACGGAAAAGATTATTACATATTGAACAAATCCACAAGGGCCGTGACGAGGGTTCGAACCTATGTCCGAGAGGATCCCAGACGCTGCCTTAATGCTGGTGAATACAATATTATTACATATTGTATTCACCAGCACGACCATAACATCTTCTTACCTACAGTAGTCATAAAGTGGTACAAAATTATAGTGGGATCGAACCTGCGTCCCTGGTCTCCTCCCCGGGCACGTGCACTATATATATACAGAGTTCACCACGATGAGCTCATCATGGTTTAGTCTGTAGTGCGTGTGCCTGGAGAGTCTAGGTACGCGGGTTTGATCCTATTGCATGACTCCAATATTTTTGTCATGTACACATCATGTTCTTGTGGTTTCTGTTGTTGTTGTTGTTTAAGATTCGGCTACTGGGAACACAGTTCCAAGTAGCACGGGCTATGGTGAGCCCGTAATGGACTTACCTGGCACAGGAGCGGGGCAAGTAGCACGGGCTAGGTGAGCCCGTAGTGGACTTACCTGGCACAGCAGCGGGGCAAGTAGCAAAGGCTATGGTGAGCCCGTAGTGGACTTGCCTGGCACAGGAGCGGGGCAAGTAGCACGGGCTATGGTGAGCCCATAGTAGACTTACCTGGCACAGGAGCGGGGCAAGTAGCACGGGCTATGGTGAGCCCGTAGTGGACTTACCTGGCACAGGAGCGGGGCAAGTAGCACGGGCTATGGTGAGCCCGTAGTGGACTTACCTGGCACAGGAGCGGGGCAAGTAGCACGGGCTATGGTGAGCCCGTAGTGAACTTACCTGGCACAGGAGCGGGGCAAGTAGCACGGGCTATGGTGAGCCCGTAGTGGACTTACCTGGCACAGGGCGGGGCAAGTAGCACAGGCTATGGTGAGCCCGTAGTGGACTTACCAGGCACAAGAGCGGGGCAAGTAGCACGGGCTATGGTGAGCCCGTAGTGAACTTACCTGGCACAGGAGCGGGGCAAGTAGCACGGGCTATGGTGAGCCCGTAGTGGACTTACCTGGCACAGGAGCGGGGCAAGTAGCACGGGCTATGGTGAGCCGTAGTGGACTTACCTGGCACAGGAGCGGGGCAAGTAGCACGGGCTATGGTGAGCCCGTAGTGAACTTACCTGGCACAGGAGCGGGGCAAGTAGCACGGGCTATGGTGAGCCCGTAGTGAACTTACCTGGCACAGGAGCGGGGCTGTAACTGTTCTTGTGGTTTCATCGTGAACAACCCATAGTATTGTTCATTTTGTATTTAGGATAATGCAATGAATGTTAACTATTAGCAAATGTGTACTTACCTAGTTGTGCTTGCGGGGGTTGAGCTCTGGCTCTTTGGTCCCGCCTCTCATCTGTCATATCCTCAATCCACATGTGTGTGTGGGGGATAAAGGCTGGGGTGAGGGACATCAGGATGAGTTACACACCTGACTTTTTTTTTTTCATTTTCTTTTCTTTGTTATGCACCCATACCCATCCCGTGGGCGGTGGTGTAAAGGGTTACAGAGGCACATATGGGTTCAGGAACTGAACCCTCTAGTTCGTTTAGCTAAGCAAATAACAATCTTTTGACGCTAGTTACACAATTATTAATGTTATATATATACATATATATATATATTTATATATATATTATATATATATATATATATATATATATATATATATATATATATATCACAGTATGTATGTGTACA
>WNGS01160430.1:26215550-26233050 GCA_020271785.1 Procambarus virginalis
TACTTCTGCTGCTACCAACATACCAGTAGTAGCTGTACCACCCTTACATATGAGAGTTTACAGGGAAGTGAGGTCTTATAATCCCCACCTACCAGGCTTGGTCTACCTCTTGCCTTACATTTAATGTTCAAAGTCTTGGGTGAATCTGGCTTTAAAGTTGTGGATGGAGGTGGCTTCCACAGCTTCTTACAGTGCACTCTACTTGATAACCAGCCGTCGACGGTACGAATATTTCCTTACATTTCTTCGACTCTGTTGTTTCCACTTTTGTCCTCTTGTTCTATTTTCTCAAAGGCTGCCCTAGTCCGTCTCAGTATCTTGTATATTGTGATCATATCTCCACTGTTTTTCTCTCTCCTTTAGGACTGTAAGATCTAGTTCCCCTATAGTCGTAGCTTAACCCTCTTAGGCTGGCACTAATCTTGTTGCAAACTTCTGCACTTTTTAAATTTTAATTTTGTGCTTCACAGGGTAGGGATTTCAGGCTGGTGTTGCATATTGCAGATTTGGTCTAACATAGGTTATAGTTCGGCTAGTCTCCAGCAGTGCGGGCAGTAGTGAAGTGGTCTGTTAGACCGTAATGTAGGCTAGCGTCTTGTCCAGAGTTCCTTCCTTTCCTCCTCACCCTCTTAATCCCCTCCATCTCTTTTTGCTCGCTCCTTCCCCCTTCCCATCCTTCCTCCCCTCCTCCCCTCCCATCCCTTCCTCCCATCCCCCTCCTCCCCTCCCCATCCCTCCCCTCCCCCCCCCTCCTCAAGTCACAAATCACGACTATTCCTTGTTAAACATTAATATTGACCTTCAGTGGTCGTTCCATAATGTCTCGTTTACCTTTCGGACTCGTTTCATAATGTATAGTTATTTTTAGGCTTAAGATAAATTAGCGCGGAGACATTAGTGAGGTTGACTTAAGGGGGAGGAGCAGATGGGGGAATGAGGAGGAGGAGGAGGAGGCAGAGAAGAGAAAGGTGAACTAGAAATGTAAATAAGTTTATTGAGATATAAACACACACAAAGGGACGAGGCAGCTCCAGCCCGTCTCAGCTCGTTCAAGACAACGTGTTCACATACTCGCGTCACAAACAATAAACATATTACCCAACATTCCAGCAGTGATAAACTTATACATTTCCAGAAACCTGTAGAGGAAGGTGAGGAGAATGGCATGGGGAGGATATTTAAGGTAAGGAGGGGGAGGGGGGTAGTGAGGACCACCCAAGGGAGAGGGTAAGGGTCAGCATACCTAGAGTAGTGGAGTTTGCCCAACCAAGCGTATCCAATTGGCTAAGTCTACTGCCGCCGCTACCTCAGTATACCCCCCCCTCACCCCCATACCCCCTTCATCACCCCCACACCCCCCATAATCACCTCCACACACCCCCCCCTTATCACCCAACACGCATCGCATGCCCCTTAAACAACTGCCGGAGGAGCAGGGTTCGAGCCTCGGCTAGTTGCATCACTCAGCCCCTTCTCTTGATTTACCACTACGTGTAAAACCCAACCTGCTAACCTAGCCACAAACGTACCAACCCAAGCAACCCCTCTAACCTATCGAGTCCCACTCATAGAGAACCTTCACCTTTGTGAGCATGGAGTGTGAGAGCGGGTCTTGTGAGAGCGGGTCTTGTGAGAGCGGGTCTTGTGAGAGCGGGTCTTGTGAGAGCGGGTCTTGTGAGAGCGGGTCTTGTGACAGCGGGTCTTGTGAGAGCGGGTCTTGTGACAGCGGGTCTTGTGAGAGCGGGTCTTGTGAGAGCGGGTCTTGTGAGAGCGGGTCTTGTGAGAGCGGGGTCTTGTGAGAGCGGGACTTGTGAGAGCGGGTCTTGTGAGAGCGGGTCTTGTGAGAGCGGGTCTTGTGAGAGCGGGTCTTGTGAGAGCGGGTCTTGTGAGAGCGGGACTTGTGAGAGCGGGTCTTGTGAGAGCAGGTCTTGTGAGAGCGGGTCTTGTGAGAGCGGGGTCTTGTGAGAGCGGGGTCTTGTGAGAGCGGGACTTGTGAGAGCGGGTCTTGTGAGAGCGGGACTTGTGAGAGCGGGTCTTGTGAGAGCGGGGTCTTGTGAGAGCGGGTCTTGTGAGAGCGGGGTCTTGTGAGAGCGGGTCTTGTGAGAGCAGGTCTTGTGAGAGCGGGCCTTGTGAGAGCGGGTCTTGTGAGAGCGGGTCTTGTGAGAGCGGGTCTTGTGAGAGCGGGTCTTGTGAGAGCAGGTCTTGTGAGAGCGGGTCTTGTGAGAGCAGGTCTTGTGAGAGCAGGTCTTGTGAGAGCAGGTCTTGTGAGAGCGGGTCTTGTGAGAGCGGGCCTTGTGAGAGCGGGTCTTGTGAGAGCAGGTCTTGTGAGAGCGGGTCTTGTGAGAGCAGGTCTTGTGAGAGCGGGTCTTGTGAGAGCGGGTCTTGTGAGAGCAGGTCTTGTGAGAGCGGGTCTTGTGAGAGCGGGTCTTGTGAGAGCGGGTCTTGTGAGAGCGGGTCTTGTGAGAGCGGGTCTTGTGAGAGCAGGTCTTGTGAGAGCGGGTCTTGTGAGAGCGGGTCTTGTGAGAGCAGGTCTTGTGAGAGCGGGTCTTGTGAGAGCGGGTCTTGTGAGAGCGGGTCTTGTGAGAGCGGGTCTTGTGAGAGAGGGTCTTGTTATATTCCTCTCCCATAATAACTCCCACTGTTGACCCAACATTCCAAATGTGACGTATTAGTAGGGGTGAAAACCCACCGTCAGAGTGTAATTAGTGTCCAGTGCCACGAGTCAGCAACCACGCACGAAACCTCTGCATCTCTCAACAATCATGGCGGCCGTTGTTTACATTGATTAAACAGTTTACGAGCGGGGCAGCCTAACAACCCAAACTTATTACTGTTATAAATTACCTCGTAGTGCTTCGGAGCTCAAACTGTTTATTATATGTAAACAAAGTCGAAATGATTCAGGAAAGGTGTAGAGGTTCCGTCAGTGGCGGTGTGTGTGTGTGGTGTGTGTGTGTGTGTGTTGTGTGTGTGTGTGTGTGTGTGTGTGTGTGTGTGTGGGATCCTGCCCCCAGTTGTGGAAGACATAGTAACTGTGAGGTTACCGGCACTCCCTTCGCCCCAGGTCCACCCCCCCAGGTCCACCCCCCCAGGTCCACCCCCAGGTCCACCCCCAGGTCCCCCCAGGTCCACCCCCACAGGCGGGCGTGCTGGCCCCCCTGCAGGTGGTGGCAGGCTACACCCCGGGTGCACGCGCCACTCAGCACGCCTCCACACACCCGTACGGTCTCTTGATTTGACACTCGGTTAAAAAAAAAACCTAACCAGAACTATACGAACCCAAGCAACCTACCTAACCCATCGAGGCCGATGTACAGAAAACGTGGATATTTGAGACGTTACTTAGTAGGTCGTATTTGTAACGTGGGTTGCCATGATCACATAGTGCTTGGAGAGGGGGGGGGGCCGAGGAGCTGGGGGTATGAGGACGCTAGGAAAATAACGGTACCCAACCCCTGGATGATGATAGGGGGATCGAACGCAGACTTGTAGGTCTGCGTTCGTCCTACAAGTACAAGTGTTTCCGGATCAGCCGGGCTGTGGTGGGTATGTGGGCCTGCGGGCCGCTCCAAGCAACAGCCTGGTGGACCAAACTCTCACAAGTCAAGCCTGGCCTCGGGCCGGGCTTGGGGAGTAGAAGAACTCCCAGAACCCCATCAACCAGGTATCAAGCAGGTATCAAGCAGAAGCAAGGCTGGTGAAATGGCGCCTGTTCACCCAGCAGTAATTGGGTATCTTGTTGTTAGTAGACTAGCTATGGGAAGGGAGTCAGAAATTTCTGACAGTCCTTTCTGAAGGGAGTCAGGGAATTTCTGACAGGAGTCAGAAATTTAATTTTTTTTCTTAATTTTGCCCCGGGGGCGAGTTTATTGGGCAGAAGTCGTCCTGTACCCACCAAGGCAGGACCCAGGCGCTAGAGACCGTTCCTGAACCCCTTCCCCTCCCCCCCCCCAAAAAAAATACATTTGGAACACATTTCGTTGGGGATAGAATATGGGGAAAGTGCGCCTGCGCGCTGTATGTCCGGTAAATCATATTTTGGTTCTTGTGCAAGGCGGCGGCGAGGCGCTGGAGGGTTTGGGGAGAAGCGGCCAGGGACACACCAGGGACACGACCAGGGACGCGACCAGGACACGACCAGGACGCGGCCAGGGACGCGGCCACGGCACGACTAGGGACGCGGCCAGGGACGCGACCAGGACACGGCCGCCTCCACACTAACAATATCATTAGCGTGGGGGTCATCTTGACCCCTGGAAGGTTGGGTGTGCCGCCGTGGGTGCTGGCGCGTGACCCCGGACAAGGAGAGGTCGCCCAGGTCACCACACGCACATAAATACTCCTCCCAACTACCCGTGGTAATGGACAAGTCTAATTTTTGAAAGGTAATTGACTGGGTGGTAAAGGAATGAGGTGTATGTTAACCTGGAACACGGTGGTGGTGCAGGAATAAGGTAGTTGTGGTGGTTTTAGTGTAGTTATAATGATGGTAGTGTCGTGAAGAGAGGGGGGGGAGAGAGGAGAGAGAGAGAGAGAGAGAGAGAGAGAGAGAGAGAGAGAGAGAGAGAGAGAGAGAGAGAGGAGAGGAGAGAGAGAGAGAGACCGACCATCCAAGGGTAACCCATCAAACTATATTTATAATTCATATTAACTTACTCATAACAAATGGGAATAATTTGAAGATATATTCACACATGCGGACGTGTCCTTTGTGGTAAATGCAAATTTACTATAACATTCAAACGATTAAAGGCAATACTCACACCTGGGGGTTTTGTATATAGATGGTGTGAGTAGACGTGGGAAGACACGCGGGCTATTCATGCCCGTGCCACATCTTGGGTGGCGTAATCTTCCTCAATCAATCATGGGAAGGTCTCCTCAGCTCCGTGGCTGGCGGGTATCTGACTGCAAGCTTGAAATCAACAGCCCGTCCTCATAACAAAGGCCAAAGTCCATTCCATGCACCCGACATCCCCCCTCCCCCTGTTTATGAATGAAAAACGGTTTACACGCGACTCCAACCCGTCCTCGACTCGTGTCCATTACATCCAGCGGTCGACCCCACAGACGCATTCATAAACTTTTATATTCTTGTTCATTCAAAAAGGGATTTTCTCAAAAATAATTAATATTATAATATATTAGCATATTGTGCATATATAGCATAGGTTAGGTTAAGTGTTTAGGCTCTGTTGGAGATTATTCGTACTTGTAGTACGTGGGTGAAGCATTTACAGCGTTGTGGTTCGAACAAAAGTCGTCAGTGAAGCACTTGTTCCGGAAGTGTTCGAACGTCAACAGTTGTGAGTCGTGTGTAAACTGTTTTTCATACATAAACAGTTGGGGGGGTTTGGCGGGTGGATGGAATCACTTTTGGGTCTATGTTTGATGGACGGGCTGGCGACTCACAACTGATGACGCCTGAACACTTCCTGAAAGTGCTTCGCTGACGATGTTTCTTCGAACGCTGTAAATGCTTCACGCACATACTACAAATGCAAATAATCGCCAGCAGAACCTAAATACCTAACCTAATCACTGCCTAAATATGCACAATATGCAAATATATAACAATATTGATTTATATTTGAGAAAATTCCTGTTTTAAATGAACATCATGTTAAAATTGTTGAATGCGTCTTTGGGGTCGACCGCTGGATGGAATAGACTTGGTCTGAGGACGAGTTGAAATCGGAGTCCCTCGCAGGTGGGGAAGATGGGGGGGGGAGGGTAGGGCCATGCCCGTGTTGTCTAATTGAAGAGTTGGATGGTTTGCTAAGCAACTGTCTTGTTCTAAACGATCGAAGTTGGTGTTGTGCAGTTTTCATGAGCCGCTTGGCCGTCTTACCGCTGTCTGTCATAATGGCGCCTATATCTGAAGACTGCAGGCACTTCTGGACCCAGATTCACGAAAGATTTACGCAAACACTTACGAACGTGTACATCTTTCCTCAATCTTTGACGGCTTTGGTTACATTTATTAAACAGTTTACAAGCATGAAAACTTGCCAATCAACTGTTGTTATTGTTTTAAACAGCCTCCTGGTGTTTCGGAGCTCATTAACTGTTTAATAATTGTAAACAAAGCCGCCAAAGATTGAGAAAAGATGTACAGGTTCGTAAGTGCTTGCGTAAGTGCTTTCGTGAATCTGGCCCCTGGATACTGTGTTTTAACTGCTGTTGTTTCTAAATGATATTTGGTGTGACAAGTTCAGGTTACATATACAAGTTGCTATGAATTGAGTTTGGGTCAAAGTTTAATCTGAGTTTTAGATACTATAATTTATTGATAAGACGCATGCAGTACGGGCTCGCTTTACAAGAGTTGACATTAACAATATTTCATGCTGAATTGCATACATGAAAATTTGTGAGAATGAAGTGCAATAGCGCACTAATGAATGAAAAGGGAGGTGAAATCATTGAAGTACCGCCATCTTTGTTGGGGTGGTGGTGGGTCTGAGAGCAAGGAGGTGGGTCTGTGGTGGGGGGCAGCCGTGTTCCGAATCCCTTTCCAATTTCAACTTTTATCAAACAGCTTCCTTACATTTGACCCCACCCTTACCCAACCCCTCCCCACACTCACCCCCATCCACAACCACCCCAACTCCGCCCCCACCAGCCCGACCATTCCACTTTTTCACCAACTTGACTATTTCTCCTCCTTCCTCTCCCTCGTTACAACACTTTCAGTTTGCACTTTTAACCTCTGGCTGCCTTCCCTGGCTGCTGCCTTCCCTGGCTGCTGCCTTCCCCTGGCTGCTGCCTTCCCTGGCTGCTGCCATCCCCTGGCGGCTGCCTTCCCTTGGCTGCCTCCTCTACCTGTTGCCTGACCTGGCCGCTACCTTGACACTCAACGCCCAGCCCCGAACAAGGATCATTTAAGTAATGTATTGTCAGAGGAAAGTTTTCACTGTTGCCATTACCTCATTGTGTTAGGGAGTTAGTTTTTGTGGAGGGCGGGTTGGGGAGGTGGTGAGGTCTGGGGAGGGGAGGTGATGGGGAGAAGGGAGGGAAGCAGAGAAGGGGAGAAGGGAGGGAAGCAGAGAAGGGGAGAAGAGGGATTGAGTGAGGCTAGAGAGAGTGTCAGAGTGGTTGACAAATGGAATGCATTAGGCAGTAATGTGGTGGAGGCTGACTCCATACACAGTTTCAAGTGTAGATATGATAGAGCCCAATAGGCTCAGGAACCTGTACAGCTGCTGCCCGACAGGGCCTCGTAGCCTGGTGGATTGCGCCCAGGACTCGTAATTCTGTGGCGCGGGTTCGATTCCCGCACGATGCAGAAACAAATAGGCAAAGTTTCTTTCACCCTGATGCCCCTGTTCCCTAGCAGTAAATAGGTACCTGGGAGTTAGTCAGCTATCACGGGCTGCTTCCTGGGGGTGTGGTGTGGGGGGGGGTGAAAAAAAGTAGTTAGTAAACAGTTGATTGACAGTTAAGAGGCGGGCCGAAAGAGCAAAGCTCAACCGCAAACACAACTAGGTGAAAACCTGTTGATGGACAGTTGAGAGGCGGGACCAAAGAGCCAGAGCTCAACCCCCGCAAACACAAATAGGTGAGTACATATATTTCTCTCTAACACACACACACATCCAAAGGAAGCAGCTCGTAGCAGCCGTCTAACTCCCAGGTACCTATTTACTGCTAGGTGTACAGAGGCATCAGGGTGAAAGAAACTGCCCACTTGTGTCTGCCGCGGCCGGGAATCGAATCCGAGCCCTTAGGACTACGATCTCAGAGTCGTGTGTGTGTGTGTGTGTGTGTGTGTGTGTGTGTGTGTGTGTGTGTGTGTGTGTGTGTGTGTGTGTGTGTGTGTGGTGGAGGGGGGGGGGGTTAGGATCTCTTAAGTTGTCCATTCACAGGTGTCTGCCACGAATATCAGATATCCATGTCACTATCTGCCACGTGTTTCGGCGGCTTTCCTGAAGTGTCTGCCACGTGCCTGCTATCTCTGTTGTTCTCTTGCTTCCCTGCTGATTTACGCCTGCCTGCCTGCCCGCCTGCCCGCCTGCCTGCCTGCCTGCCTGCCTGCCTGCCCGCCTGCCTGCCTGCCTGCCCGCCTGCCTGCCTGCCTGCCCGCCTGCCTGCCTGCCTGCCCGCCTGCCTGCCTGCCCGCCTGCCTGCCTGCCTGCCTGCCTGCCTGCCTGCCCGCCCGCCCGCCTGCCTGCCTGCCTGCCTGCCTGCCTGCCTGCCCGCCTGCCTGCCTGCCTGCCCGCCTGCCTGCCTGCCTGCCCGCCTGCCTGCCTGCCTGCCCGCCTGCCTGCCTGCCTGCCCGCCTGCCTGCCTGCCTGCCTGCCTGCCCGCCCGCCTGCCTGCCCGCCTGCCTGCCTGCCCGCCTGCCTGCCTGCCTGCCTGCCTGCCTGCCTGCCTGCCCGCCTGCCCGCCTGCCTGCCTGCCTGCCCGCCTGCCTGCCTGCCTGCCTGCCTGCCTGCCTGCCTGCCTGCCTGCCCGCCTGCCTGCCTGCCAGCCAGCCACCCTCTTGTTCAACTTCTTACACCTGCTGTAGGTCACCAGAACTTTGAGTAATTGGCCATCACCTCCCCTCTTCTCCCCACTGTTCGCCCCCTCACCGTTGATGTAGAGGGGAAGGTGGTGGGGGTGAGGGCGGGGCATAATGATGGTAGAAGTAGTGAGGAGTGAGCGGCCACTCTCCCACACTCCCTCAGTGACTGCTGGATCAGTATATCTGCTACACGCCCCTCTCCCATATCTTTCTTGCTTCATTAACTCACCCAATGCCTCTTTTATCTCGTGTGTGATGCACACACATCCCCGCACCCTTCACCCACACACATCTCCGCACCTCCCCCATCACCCACACACATCCCCGCACCTCCCCCATCACCCACACACATCCCCGCACCTCCCCCATCACCCACACACATCCCCGCACCTCCCCCATCACCCACACACATCCCCGCACCTCCCCCATCACCCACGCACATCCCCGCACCTCCCCCATCACCCACACACATCTCCGCACGCTCCCCATCACCCACACACCACACACTCCATCTCGGAGACTGATCTAAGTATCTTACCGTCTACTTAACTACACCAAGACAACAGATACCCCCCTCAGACGCCCAGAAGAAGCCTGACCCTCAATCTTAGGTCAGAGCAGCTGGAGATGAAGTAATTAAGGAGGGTAATGGAGCCATAGTGCAGATACATAATTCATGAGTGTGGGAGGTGATTCTGTGGGCTTGTTTACCTGGCTTAGTACACCTGGTGGAGGGTGATGGAGTGGATAGATGGGGCGACGGACTCACCTGTACTTGCCTACTGCTGCATACCTGTCAGGGAAGTGAGGTCTAGCTCTCTGTGCCCCGAACACAGTGTGTGACCATGGGTGAGTGTGTGACCATGAGTGAGTGAGTAACCATGGGTGGGTTCTGTATAGCTGGAGTCTTTTAAAGCTCCGGATATGACTTATTCAGGGGCACAAGTGGCATATCCCTGGCGTCCTGCACACGCACGCACACACACACACGCACACACACACACACACACACACACACAAGCGTACATGTGTACGTACGCATCCACGGACACAGACAAGTGCCACGTACATGCACCCCGTACACAGCCCAGAACACATCGACCAAATTGTGTCGAGGAAATAATATTTTGATGAATATATTGCTACTGGTGATGGTAGTGGAAGTAATGATGTTGGTAGTAGTGGTGGTAGTGGTGTTGGTAGTAGTGGTGATGGTGGTAGTGGTGGTGGTGGTGGTGGTAGTAGTGGCCGCTCATTTGAGATTCCAGCTTTCATTTGTGTCCTCTTGTTCTGCTTTCTGTCAATTTAAATAGATTGGCCTTGTGTACCTTGTTAGTAAATGGTGATTACAGTGTCACTGTAGTGGGTACGGTGTCACTGTAGTGGGAACAGTGTCACTGTAGTGGGTACAGTGTCACTGTAGTGGGTACAGTGTCACTGGAGTGGGTACAGTGACACTGTAGTGGGTACAGTGGCACCATGCGTATGATGAGTGGTGAAGTACCTGGAGCCATAACTTGGCAACAGTGGCCTCGGCTATATTGGGCGGTCCTCTTTCACAGTCAGTGACGTCACTGTGTCAAGGGGGGGGGAGATAATGGTGGTGGTGGTGGTGGTTGTGGTAATAGTTGTAGTGGTGGTGGTTGTGGTAATAGTTGTAGTGGTGGTGGTTGTGGTAATAGTTGTAGTGGTGGTTGTCAACGGAAACAGAACATCTAACCTAACCTAAGGATAACTATAGACAAAACAATGTAATTGTTGTTGACAAATCCGGTTTCAATATTATGTGGAATTAATCAAAGGAGATGTNAATGGTAATATATAAATGGTGTCATATGTACAATTGGTTATTATAGTTATGTCCCATTGTATCTATTAGCAGCTGGTACACGCTGGGCCATAGCCACCACCTGTGTCCTCCTCACCCACCTGCGTCCTGCCTCACCACCTACCTTCCCCACACCACCTACCTAACACCACCTTGTTGGGATCACTGTTAATGTGCACAATTGAGAAGGTGGTGGTGGCCAGGCCCTGGCCGGCGGCTCCGCCCTCCGCCCCGCACTTTACTGCGGCGGGAAAGACGTTTGTTGCGTCTTTACAGATTTTATTGGTGTTGTGCGAGGAGTGATCCTGAGTTACCAGGAGAGGCGGAGACGGGGCCCTTCCTTGTGGGGCGCTGCACGAGGGCCCCTAGCAGGGGTCCCTAGGTGGGTCTACTCCTCTTAGATACTGGACTATTTTTAAGAGGCTCTGG
Organism: Procambarus virginalis; assembly: GCA_020271785.1. Classification (NCBI taxonomy): domain Eukaryota; kingdom Metazoa; phylum Arthropoda; class Malacostraca; order Decapoda; family Cambaridae; genus Procambarus; species Procambarus virginalis. The sequence continues at coordinate 26,226,317 of WNGS01160430.1, forward strand.
GGCCCTCTGATGGGGATTGTTGACTGCGGAATTTTCTCTTTGATTTGGTTAGAATATCACGTGAGAGAGAGAAAGAGAGAGAGAGAGATATCAGGTCAGGTCATCTGGAAGAGCGCTGCTGCAATTCGCCTAAAGAAAGTTCACGCCCGCCTCCAAGAAGAGTTCGAGCAAAAGAACTGGTTCACAGCGTTCATTTCTTCGTCATTTGATAAGGCGGGTGATGGTATCTTGGCTAGTGAAGCTTTATGCCTCTGTAGATGACATTTGTGGCAGTACAGGAGCCTAGTTGCTGCTGCTGAAGTTACTGCTGCTACTGCTCTACTGCTGCTTCGCCTACTGGTCCACCTGCACGGGCTGCTAATTATGCAGCTATCACCTCGCTAGTGGCAAACCAGTCACACAGAAATGTTTAATTACTTGATGTCATAGTCATGTTTAAAACAGGTCCTTCTGGATAGTGTGAATGCTTGAGGTAGCTCCTGCTGCAGGCTGGCCGCCCCCGTCTTGCAAGGCTGGGCATGGAATCTCACCCAGAACGCTGCTGCTTAAGTGGTGAGGAGGGAATGTATTTGTGATGCTTCACTTCACTTAAACGGTTGGTTGGGAGTGCACTTAGCTGGTCCACTTAGGACGAGGGCAGCGAAATGTGTTTACTTTGAGGTAAAGCTTTTGTACAAACATTTACATGATCGTACTGTCGCTACCACCGCTACCACCATCACTACCACCACCATCATTACCCACTACCACCATCATCGCATTAGCTCTCTGCGACAGTCACTATACAGGAGTTATCAAGCACCGAATTCTTATCAATTCCGCTCCGCTTGACTTGAGCGATGGATCCCGTGGCCGGCCGGCACCCCGTCTTGTTAGCCAGCTCGGTAATGGCTTTCTTGGTGGAATGAGGAAGTTGAGGGCGGGTTGATGAAGAAATGATCCGAGTGGTTGTTGGGGTTGGCTGATGGAAGCCTGCAGATAGGAAATGAGAGACGACGACGTTTCGGTCCGTCCTGCACCATTATCAAGTCGATTGTGGACCATTATCACAATCGACTTGAGAATGGTCCAGGACGGACCGAAACGTCGTCGTCCCTTCACTTTCTAGTGTGTGGTTTGGTCAACATTTTCAGCCACGTTATTGTGACTCCTCGTCTGCATAGGGAATGAGAGTTAAGAGAAAAGATGGATAGTGTGTGTATTTACCTATTTCTGCCTGCAAGATCGCGCTGTTAGCTCTTGGACCCCGCCTTTCTTACAGTTTTATGTACTAATTCCCAACCTATTTCCCTTATCATATCTACTATCTATTTCCCTTATATCCACAGGATGTAGCTCACAACAGCTGACTCCCAGGTACCTATTTACTTTTAAGTAAACAAAGGCATCAGGTGAAAGAAATTGCTCATTTGCTTGACATGAAGATCTGTCGACTGCGTGTGTGTATTCACCTAGTTGTGCTTGCGGTGGTTGAGCGCTGGCTCTTTGGTCCCGCCTCTCAACTGTCAAATCAACTGGTGTACAGGTTCCCGAGCCTACTGGGCTCTATCATATCTACATTTGAAACTGTGTATGGAGTCAGCCTCCACCACATCACTGCCTAATGTGTGTGTGTGTGTGTGTGTGTGTGTGTGTGTGTGTGTGTGTCTTTGTGTGTGTGTGTGTGTGTGGTGTGTTACAACATTCCTGGCAACCCACACTGGCATTTTTCAGTTTCAAACGGCCTTAGAAACAGTTGCGTTAGCTGCAGTGGTGGCAGCTGCCTCAAGAACACCCCCCCATTCCCACACACTGGAGCCCAACAACCTCCACCAACACTACGGTCACTAACCACTTACCACCACCTGCTGACACGCTTAACTGGTCCATACTAGTCACTGCATTACCTCCGTGTTTCCTGGTTTTCTCTTAAACACTCAATTTAACTTTCATTCTTTCACTTAATGTTAATCCCTTTACACACGACAAGTAACAAGACGCCAGCCGCGGTCTTGTCCGATTGGCTGGTGTCAACATCTCTGTTGACCGGCCATAACGTCCATATTGACCGGCCATAACGTCCATATTGACCGGCCATAACTCTTAACATTTCATTTCCCATTTTGTCAAAACTGCATTTCCAATTCCTATGCTAATGTCTTTTTCTCCTAATTTTCAGGTAAGTGCAGCCGGGCGCCAGCGACGCGACGCCCCGCGTCCGTGAGTACTCGACATGTGTGTGTAACAAATACAATAACAAATACATAATACATACATAATACAAAATAACACATGCGTTGACAAACAATACGGGTATTCAACACAGGTGGAAACTGTTCATACGGGTATTCAACACACCTGCAGGTAAAATGGGTTGAACTTGACACTTGTACAGGTGTGGCCAGCGTCACGTATTATTGACCAGTACAAGAATTATCGGCGGAAACATGTGTAAGGTGAGGGTGGAAATCAACAGGTGTACAGGTCCTGAGCCTATTGGGCTCTATCATATCTACATTTAGAACTGTGTATGGAGTCAGCCTCCACCACATCACTGCTTAATGCATTCCACCCGTTAACTACTGACACTGAAACTGAAAAGGTTTTTCTAATGACTCAATGGCTCATTTTGTTACTCAGTTTCCACCTGTCTTCCCCCTTGTTCGTGTTCCACTCGTGTTAAATTCTTTGTCTACCCTGTCAATTCTTCTGAGAATTTTGTAAGAGGAGACCATGTCTACCCTCAGTCTTCTGTCTTCCAGGGACGTGAAGTTTAGCTCCCGTAGCCTTTCCACGTAACTCATACCTCTCAGTTCTGGGACTAGTCTGGTGGTATAACAGTGTACATAACATAACAGTGTAATCAACTAGCTGATCGGCTGGTTGTGTAACGGCAGGATTGCAGGATAATTAGTCAGTCATGTCGGTAATCTCGTGGAACGCTTGAATGATCACTTGGCCTGGTAGCTTGGTCTGTTCCCTGTGGTAGGATGGCTGGTTAGTGCACGGTGAGTTGCTTGGCCGGGTACTTGGCCGGCTAGCTGGCTGGCTGGCTGGCTGGCTGGCTGGCTGGCTGGCTGGCTGGCTGGCTGGCTGGCTGGCAGGCTGGCAAGCTAGCTGGAAGGCAGGCAACAGGCTGGCTGGTGTGTCTGGTCACGACTAAACCCATGCTCCGTGTCTGACATAAGAATCCCCCTGGTTTTATTGCCTTCAGCGGTGACCGGAGCTGCCTACCGGGATAGGGCCACCATGCCTGGCTCGGGCTGCTGCTCCTCCTCCTCCTCCCACATTCCTCAACACGGCTCCTCATGCTGCTCCCACAGTGTGTGGGGGAATGGTGGTGCCAAGGCAAGCCTGGCCAGGGTGCGTCTTGCCTCTCATAAACAGAAGCAACAGCGGTACCAACAACATTGCCAGCAGTAGGAGCTGCAGCAGCAACACTACCACCAGCAGGAACACGACCACCACCAGCACCAGTAACAGCAGCAGCAGCAGCAGCAGCAGTACCAACAGCGAGACTAGTCTCAGCAGAACAGCAGTGACGGGGGAAGCCAGGCAGCCGTTGAAAACTCTCAGTATTCATATCTTCAGAGTACAGCAGACGCATGATTGCTGCACTTCAGATAATTCAAAGTTTTTATGACACAGTGAGCAAGTGCTTCGCTGACTCGTTTGGCAATCTTTAGAGAGCTGGCCAATCTTCGATTAGTATAATATGGTAATGAGTGATTACTCCTAGTCCGGGAACTACCAGAAAAGGTTTGATAGCGTGTTTACGGCAGCAAGTAACGATAGCCAGAGAAGAGAGGGACCGTGAACACTGGGGCCGCCAGTGGGGGGCGCTGCCCTGCTGCCCACCCCGCACAATAAAACTCCCGGTGACTCTCCTCTCCTGAGTCGAGATTTAATTACCAGATAGAGGTGAGGAATTCCCACGAGAAGGGGGGTAGAATGGCCCCCAGACACCCCTTCTTTTTTATTACATTAATGAAGTCTGAAAATCCCCGCTAAATGCTCTCAGAACACCTTTAATTATCGTTACTAACAGTAATGGCCTTGGTTCTTGCATGGTCGGTGTTCGATTCCCGATGATCCCATTGGCTGAGCATCGTTCCTTCGTTCAGTCTTCATATCCTAACTCCTATTATGTCCCCACAGTCTTTTCAAATGCAATTTGGTTGTACTGACTCAACCCCTTTGTTGGTAATTGCCGTATTATTGCTTGGGCTGGTGATTAGCGTGGGCTGGTGATTAGCGTGGGACGGTGGCTGCTGGGGTGATGGCGGGTCGTGTGGTCGTCATTGTGACCGGGACGACCGGCAACATCAGCCTCCCTGGTCGGGCTTTTGACTGGTCAAAATAAAAGCAAGATGTTTTCTAAAAGAAGTTCTGGACCAACCGGACTGTGGTGGGTATGTGGGCCTGCGGGCCGCTCTAAGCAACAGCCTGGTGGACCAAACTCTCACAAGCCACTCCCAGAACCCCATCACGCAGGTAACTACGCCTGGAAGTTCAGAGTGAAGTTGACATGCAGACATGTTGGAATAACAATGTAATGTGACATTGGAATCTCTGAAAGTTGGGAGATAAGGTGAGGTCCAGCACCTGGACAATAGAAGATAGTGTGATATCAGAACCTGGAAGTCAGTTAATTTATGATCCGGCTTCGTGAACCCTGTCCAATGTCATGTATGGTCTGTTCTAGACGCACGTTCCATGTCCCTTATGATCTGACTTCGAGCCATGACCTCTGTTGTTTATACTCCGTTCCAGAGTCGTGTCCCCCCTGCCCCATATGGCTGGACCTGCAGACCCATGTCCTCTATCATTTATGAGTAGACTTGCAGAGCCATGTACCCGGCCTTTATGAGCCGACTGGTAGGGCCGTGTCCTCTGTCATTTATGGCCCAACCCCCCACACATTACACTTCTCTCCTCGAGCGTATATAGTTAGCCAGATCAGCTGGTGATCCAGGGAAGAAGCGAGGTCGTTTGTGTACGCGGCTGGTGTTCGCTGTCGCGGGGTTGTGCGTTAAATTGTCGCCAGCTTACGACACGGCGGACTAAGAGGTCGTATGTTCAGACGGTCAGTCGTACCGTATTTGTAGCGTGGCGAGTTTCTTTGTGGAGTGGGCCATCCCGTGTGGCAGTGTCCCAGCACCCGGAGGGGGGCTGCTGGTAACGACAGTGTCCTAGTAACTAAACAACCTTTTCAGGTGTTTATCATCTCTGCTGCGGGCACTGTCGCTGCCTCTGCTGCTGGTACTTGCCCATGAGTACTTACCTATCAGGGACTAGGGGGGGGGGGGAGTGAGGTCTTAGCATTTTCTTGTGCCTGTTGTGTTATAATTTATCTCTTCTGACGGTCGAATTCTGTGTGTGATCTGGCCGTAAAGTTGTGGGTGGAGGTGGCTTCCACAACTACTACTTCACTTGCATTCCACGGGGCGGCCACTGTACAAGCACTTTCTTACACTCCTTTTTTCACTGATTTCCAGCTTCCATAGACCCCGCCTTTCTAACCAATGTATTTTTCATCTTATATCGACTACATATATTTCTCTAACACACACACCACACACACCACACACACCACACACACACACACACACAGGCGGGACCAAAGAGCCAAAGCTCAACCCCCGCAAGCACAATTAGGTGAGTACACACACCCACACACACACACACCCAGGAAGCAGCCCGTAGCAGCTGTCTAACTCCCAGGTACCTATTTACTATTTGGTGAACAGACACATCAGGTTGAAAGAAACTGGCCATTTGTTTCTACCTTGACTGGGGGTCGAACCCGGGCCCTTAGGACTACGACTCCTGAGCGCTCTCCACTCAGATGCGAGGCTCCCTACACATAGGATGTGTGCGTGTGCGCGCGGGGGGGGGGGAAGGGTGAGGATGTTTACACGTGTGAGAGTATGTAGGTAAGAGGTGCTGAAAGTGAAGGTTGAGCGGAAGGTGTAGTGTGTATAGGTCGGGTGGAGTGACGGGTGTGGGTGGAGAGTGACAGGTGTGGGTGGGTGGGGAATATGAGATGTAGAATAATGAGGGAGGGAGGGAGTGGGGTGTAAGGTGGGAGTGGAGGTGTAGGGAGGGAGTGGGGGTGTAGGGAGGGAGTGGGGGTGTTGGGAGGGAGTGGAGGTGTAGGGAGGGAGTGGGGGTGTAGGGAAGAAGGGGGTGGGGAGATTAAGGCAACACTCCCTCAGACACATACACAATATGTACGCTGCTAGCGACTATGGGCTCAGGTCTGGGAACACACACAAACCACAATAGCGTGATGCATCAATGAACAAATCCACAAGGGGGGAGATGATCTCGGACGCAGGTTCGAATCCTCGTCACGGCCCTTGTGGATTTGGTCAGGTCTGGGAAGGTTGGTGCTCCTGGGTACGTCTATATTAACGTACACACAATAGACGCGTATCGTAGGACGAGAAGGGAGTCGTTTAAAGATGACTTATGGTAATATCGTTGACGTACCTGGAGTACATTGACGTTCATGAGTCTACAGGAAGGTTACACAACACTTGGAGGGGATATGAGGAGCCGGAGCTGGGTTGTGAGGACAGCGGTGAGGAACGGTGCCCAACCACTTGGACCATTGGGGGATCGAACGTCTACGTGAGGACACTGCTACACAGACAGTCCAAGCGAGTCGTCATCATACTAAGAGCCACATCTCCCTGAAGAGTCAACCCGGAAGTAGTAGTCGACCACCACTACCAATCTCTGGATGGATT
>WNGS01160430.1:26238050-26252731 GCA_020271785.1 Procambarus virginalis
CGTGTCCTAACGTTCGTGTTCCACCCGTGTCCTAACGTTCGTGTTCCACCCGTGTCCTAACGTTCGTGTTCCACCCGTGTCCTAACGTTCGTGTTCCACCCGTGTCCTAACGTTCGTGTTCCACCCGTGTCCTAACGTTCGTGTTCCACCCGTGTCCTAACGTTCGTGTTCCACCCGTGTCCTAACGTTCGTGTTCCACCCGTGTCCTAACGTTCGTGTTCCACCCGTATCCTAACGTTCGTGTTCCACCCGTGTCCTAACGTTCGTGTTCCACCCGTGTCCTAACGTTCGTGTTCCACCGTGTCCTAACGTTCGTGTTCCACCTGTATCCTAACGTTCGTGTTCCACCCGTGTCCTAACGTTCGTGTTCCACCCGTGTCCTAACGTTCGTGTTCCACCTGTGTCCTAACGTTCGTGTTCCACCTGTATCCTAACATTCGTGTTCCACCCGTGTCCCCCTCGTTCGTTTTTCAACTGTTAAATCGTTTGCCTTTGGTTACCCTGTCAATTCCTCCGAGAATTTTGTAGGTGGTAATCATGCCTCCTATAGCTTTCCTGTCTTTCAGTGACGTGAGATTTAATTCCACTAGCCTTTCCTGGTAGCTCATACCTCTCGGTTCCAGAACTAGTCTGGTAGCATACCTCTAATTTCTTTCTAACTTTGCCTCGTGTTTAATTAGATATGGACACCACACTGGAACAGCATACTCCAGGATTGGTCTGACATGAGAGATGTACAAGGTCATGAATGATTCATTATTTCTAAATCAGTTCCTATGTTGGTCAACCTGGCATATGCCGCTGATGATATCCTTTTGAGTGGGCTTCAGAGGACAGGTCTGGCGTGATATCAACCCCCAGGTCTTCATGATTCTCAAAGCATTTCATCTTCCAATTGGTACCTTGTGTCTGGCCTCCTGGTCCCTGTACACCTGTCTTCCTCACTGTACACTTGTTTCAGTTATACTCCAGTTGACAGGTGTTTGGAAACGTCATTTGGGTTACAAAAGAAATTGATACCATTTGTCAGTTCATTATATATCGCATACCCATCCCGCGAGTGGTTGTGAACCTCATACCCATCCCGCGAGTGGTTGTGGACCTCATACCCATCCCGTGGGCGGTATCACCCCAACATTCGTTTAGATATATTAGTTATAGCAGTGATGAGGTAGTTACAGAGTTAAGCATATAGATCAACAGTATCTTCACAGTTTCTCAAGCCTAACATCCTGTAGGAAGTGCCGGACCAACCGGGTTGTAGTGGATGTGTGGGCCCAAGATAAGATAAGGTAGGGTAACCTCAAGGTAGCCTGCGGGCCGCTGCAAGCAATAGTCAGATGGACCAAGTTATCATAAGTTAAGCCTGGCGCCGGGCCGGGCTTTGAGAGTAGACCAACGCCTCTGGAGCCCACTGCAGGTATGCTCCAGGTGGTGATGATGGAATTGCTGTAGTATATTGCACTCTCTCACACCTACAACTCTCACACCTACAACATTTTCTTGCAGTTGTAGATATATTATTATCAGGCAGCATAGAGGCAGGCCAAGGTTACATACTCAACTCTTAAGAGTCATTCTTTGGCTAACTCATCAGTTCTATCATGCTTGCCGGAGCTAGAGGGAACCCTTGTAAGAACTGAAGAATAAAGAAAACTGCTCCTGCTGAAGTTCTGGTGGTGGTGGTAGTGGTTCAACTGGTGGTGGGTGGTGGTAGTTGTTCAACTGGTGGTGGGTGGTGGTAGTGGTAACTGGTGGTGGGTGGTGGTAGTGGTTCAACTGGTGGTGGTGGTAGTGGTTCAACTGGTGGTGGTGGTGGGTGATGGTGGTAGTGGGTGGTGGTGGTGGTAGTGGTTCAACTGGTGGTGGGTGGTGGTAGTGGTGGTGGTAGTGGTTCAACTGGTGGTGGTGGTAGTGGTTCAACTGGTGGTGGTGGTAGTGGTTCAACTGGTGGTGGTGGTAGTGGTTCAACTGGTGGTGGGTGTGATGGTGGTAGTGGTGGTGGTGGTAGTGGTTCAGCTGGTGGTAGTGGTTCAGCTGATGGTGGTGGTGGGTGGTGGTGGTGGTGGTGTGGGTGGTGGTGGTGGTAGTAGTAATGGTGGTGGTGGTAGTGGTTCAACTGGTGGTGGTGGTGGGTGATGGTGGGCGGTGGTGGTGAGTGGTGGTGGTGGGTGGTGGTGGGGTGATGGTGGTGGTGGTGGTGGTGGTGGGTGATGGTGGTGGTGGGTGGTGGTGATGGTGGTGGTGGTAGTGGTTCAACTGGTGGTGGTGGTAGTGGTTCAACTGGTGGTGGTGGTAGTGGTTCAGCTGGTGGTAGTGGTTCAATGGTGGTGGTGGTAGTGGTTCAGCTGGTGGTGGGTGATGGTGGTGGTGGGTGATGGTGGTGGTAGTAGTGGTGGTGGTAGTGGTTCAACTGGTGGTGGTGGTAGTGGTTCAAATGGTGGTGGTGGTAGTGGTTCAACTGGTGGTGGTGGTAGTGGTTCAATGGTGGTGGGTGATGGTGGTGGTGGGTGATGGTGGTGGTAGTAGTGGTGGTGGTAGTGGTTCAACTGGTGGTGGGTGATGGTGGTGGTGGGTGATGGTGGTGGTAGTAGTGGTGGTGGTGGNCGTTCGAGGAAGTCTTGCAAACAATGTAGTTCAGGAACCAAGAAAGGAACAGAATATCGATGTGTCATGATTCATGTGAAAGAACAATGTATCACTGTTCCATGACCAGTGTGACGAGCAGACTATCACTGTTCCAGGACCACAGTGTGGCGAGCAGACTATCACTGTTCCAGGACCACAGTGTGACGAGCAGACTATCACTGTTCCAGGACCACAGTGTGACGAGCAGACTATCACTGTTCCAGGACCACAGTGTGACGAGCAGACTATCACTGTTCCAGGACCACAGTGTGACGAGCAGACTATCACTGTTCCAGGACCACAGTGTGTCGAGCAGACTATCACTGTTCCAGGACCAATGTGACGAGCAGACTATCACTGTTCCAGGACCACGTGTGACGAGCAGACTATCACTGTTCCAGGACCACAGTGTGACGAGCAGACTATCACTGTTCCAGGACCACAGTGTGGCGAGCAGACTATCACTGTTCCAGGACCACAGTGTGACGAGCAGACTATCACTGTTCCAGGACCACAGTGTGACGAGCAGACTATCACTGTTCCAGGACCACAGTGTGACGAGCAGACTATCACTGTTCCAGGACCACAGTGTGACGAGCAGACTATCACTGTTCCAGGACCACAGTGTGACGAGCAGACTATCACTGTTCCAGGACCACAGTGTGACGAGCAGACTATCACTGTTCCAGGACCACAGTGTGTCGAGCAGACTATCACTGTTCCAGGACCAATGTGACGAGCAGACTATCACTGTTCCAGGACCACAGTGTGACGAGCAGACTATCACTGTTCCAGGACCACAGTGTGACGAGCAGACTATCACTGTTCCAGGACCACAGTGTGGCGAGCAGACTATCACTGTTCCAGGACCACAGTGTGACGAGCAGACTATCACTGTTCCAGGACCGCAGTGTGACGAGCAACTCATCAATGTCTGAGAGTCCAAGAGAAATAGCCCCGCTGCTCCTCAGTGCCGCAGGCAGTGCCACTCGCTGCCACCAACAGTCCTGGACTCTGCCATTAACTCAAGGACCTCGACTGTTTCAGTTCCTCGTTTGTGCTCTGAGCAGGAGCCATGTTGCACACCTATGCTAGTGACGCCATCTGCAACTGGCAAACTAAGGTGTTTTAAATCATCAGGTCTGGAGGCGTGGCTCCGTCGCTCATTTGTTTTCATAGCCAATAAAACCTTCAAGGCAACGGCAGTAAATAAAATCACAGCCACTTTACTATCTTTCTAAAAAATCTTCATTCAATTTACTCTTTATTAAATCGCAGCCGTTCAGGTGCAGAGTTCAGGCGATGATGGGCGAGATAGCAGGCGCAGTACAGGCGGCTTGGCCGGCTAAGGGGACGGAGAAACAGGCCATACACCATCCTGGCAAGAGTGTGATATGGTGTGTCTCGACCCGTGGCGGCTAGGCCACCGGGGCTCCTCCACCCGGGTGTTGGAGTGTGGGAGCAGGTCCTGATTGCATCTTTCATTACTCCTTTAGATTTTCCCTCTCGAGTGGATGACTCTGCTTGATTGTTGGCGTGAGAGAAGCTTGTGATTGAGTATGATTTATGGGTATGGTCCTGGTGACAAGCTGTGATTTCTGCTCAAAATGTACCAGAAAAGGAATGGAATCGGGGTTCACAGGCCTGGTGATGGGTAGGGGGAATGGGAGAGTTGCCTCTGACAAAACAGATGAGCATCAGATGCAACTGAACTGCGTTAATTCGTGCAGTTCTAAGAAGGGTGAAGAATGGGCCTCGTCGGGAACACCGTAGACACACACTCAGCTCTAACCATCAGTAATGGCTGAACGCCTTGCTAGTTATTTGAGGGTATTACTTTGGTGATGCACAAGCGTTAGGAAGACGAGCTGGTGTGTCTTCCTAACCTCACAGTCTTTCTCACCCCCCCCCCCCATACACGCTTTGTATGGCGGGGGGGGGGGGTGTTAGGGGTAGTAGGTAGGTTAGGTGTTGCGTGTCCTGGGAACTGTTTTACCTGGCTTCAAGGGATTAACAGTGGTGGGGCAGTTATCAACATGGGTAAGCCGACTGACTGACCGTGAGGAGAGGTGATTGGGGGGGGGGGGGGGAGGGGGAGGATATACCTGCTTCACTCCATCTGCCATATGTCGCATAACACACTGACTTGTCCTCCCCCCTTCTCTCTCTCTCTCTCTCTCTCTCTCTCTCTCTCTCTCTCTCTCTCTCTCTCCTGGTACACACTTCCCCCCCACTCGATAGTTGACACTCTTGGCCTCGAGTAACTCACAGCTTTAGAGTGTCTAGGGATATGGTGAAAGACTACATAAAAAGAAACAGTTTATTAAAGGGAACTTATCATGTATGATAGCAGCTATTTACAAGATATACACCACAACAAAGGTAATGATAATGTTAAGTTCACTGGTACTTATCACGTGAAGTGAACCTAAGTTGTGGTCAAGTTGAATAAAGTGTAGCGTTATTCAGAAGTCAGAGTCAGTAAGGACTATTCAAAAGTAAAGTCTCAAGAGACTCACTATAGTCAAGTTACGAGTGCGGAACAACTCCATATCATTAAGGTTATCAAAGCAACAAGTTACTCAAACTAAACACTTTGCCCTCAGAAAACTAAGTCCCAACTGGACTGGCAACTGACAAAGTCTAAACTCCTTGCAAAAGTTGGTCCTAAATGACTTGAAAAAAAAAAATTCTCCACAAAGGCGAGAAACAATGGGCAGAGTTTCTTTCACCCTGATACCCCTGTTACCTAGCAGAATTAAACAGATGTTACGGGCTGCTTCCTGGATGTGTGTGTGTGTGTGTGTATGAAAAAAATTAATAAAATTAGTAGTTAGTAAAAGTTGATTGACAGTTGAGAGGCGGGCCGAAAGAGCAGAGCTCAACCCCCGCAAACCACAAATCGTTGAATACACACACAATAATATATCATATAATATATATATATATATATATATATATATATATATATATATATATATATATATATATATTATTAAATATGACCGAAAAGTAAGATTAATAATTCTAACACGAATTTTCTCTATTGAAAAATTAGATAAGATATATTGAGAAAATTCGTGTTAGAATTATTATTCTTACTTTTTCGGTCATATTTAATAATATATGTCTACAGGAAAGACCGCTACCAAAATATACTAATATATATATATATATACTAATATATATATATATATATATATATATATATATATATATATATATATATATATATATATATATATATATTATATATATGTGTGTGTAAATGACGAAAATTAACACGTGATGTTATATATGACTTTCATATATATATAATATATAAATGGTGTCATATGTACAATTGATTATTATAGTTATGTCCCATTGTATCTATTAGCAGCTGGTACACGCTGGGCCATAGCCACCACCTGTGTCCTCCTCACCCACCTGCGTCCTGCCTCACCACCTACCTTCCCCCACACCCACCTACCTAACACCACCTTGTTGGGATCACTGTTAATGTGCACAATTGAGAAGGTGGTGGTGGCCAGGCCCTGGCCGGCGGCTCCGCCCTCCGCCCCGCACTTTACTGCGGCGGGAAAGACGTTTGTTGCGTCTTTACAGATTTTATTGGTGTTGTGCGAGGAGTGATCCTGAGTTACCAGGAGAGGCGGAGACGGGGCCCTTCCTTGTGGGGCGCTGCACGAGGGCCCCTAGCAGGGGTCCCTAGGTGGGTCTACTCCTCTTAGATACTGGACTATTTTTAAGAGGCTCTGGGGCCCTCTGATGGGGATTGTTGACTGCGGAATTTTCTCTTTGATTTGGTTAGAATATCACGTGAGAGAGAGAAAGAGAGAGAGAGAGATATCAGGTCAGGTCATCTGGAAGAGCGCTGCTGCAATTCGCCTAAAGAAAGTTCACGCCCGCCTCCAAGAAGAGTTCGAGCAAAAGAACTGGTTCACAGCGTTCATTTCTTCGTCATTTGATAAGGCGGGTGATGGTATCTTGGCTAGTGAAGCTTTATGCCTCTGTAGATGACATTTGTGGCAGTACAGGAGCCTAGTTGCTGCTGCTGAAGTTACTGCTGCTTCGCCTACTGGTCCACCTGCACGGGCTGCTAATTATGCAGCTATCACCTCGCTAGTGGCAAACCAGTCACACAGAAATGTTTAATTACTTGATGTCATAGTCATGTTTAAAACAGGTCCTTCTGGATAGTGTGAATGCTTGAGGTAGCTCCTGCTGCAGGCTGGCCGCCCCCGTCTTGCAAGGCTGGGCATGGAATCTCACCCAGAACGCTGCTGCTTAAGTGGTGAGGAGGGAATGTATTTGTGATGCTTCACTTCACTTAAACGGTTGGTTGGGAGTGCACTTAGCTGGTCCACTTAGGACGAGGGCAGCGAAATGTGTTTACTTTGAGGTAAAGCTTTTGTACAAACATTTACATGATCGTACTGTCGCTACCACCGCTACCACCATCACTACCACCACCATCATTACCCACTACCACCATCATCGCATTAGCTCTCTGCGACAGTCACTATACAGGAGTTATCAAGCACCGAATTTCTTATCAATTCCTCTCCGCTTGACTTGACCGATGGATCCCGTGGCCGGCCGGCACCCCGTCTTGTTAGCCAGCTCGGTAATGGCTTTCTTGGTGGAATGAGGAAGTTGAGGGCGGGTTGATGAAGAAATGATCCGAGTGGTTGTTGGCGTTGGCTGATGGAAGCCTACAGATAGGAAATGAGAGACGACGACGTTTCGGTCCGTCCTGCACCATTATCAAGTCGATTGTGGACCATTATCACAATCGACTTGAGAATGGTCCAGGACGGACCGAAACGTCGTCGTCCCTTCACCTTCTAGTGTGTGGTCTGGTCAACATTTTTCAGCCACGTTATTGTGACTCCTCGTCTGCATAGGGAATGAGAGTTAAGAGAAAAGATGGATAGTGTGTGTATTTACCTATTTCTGCCTGCAAGATCGCGCTGTTAGCTCTTGGACCCCGCCTTTCTTACAGTTTTATGTACTAATTCCCAACCTATTTCCCTTATCATATCTACTATCTATTTCCCTTATATCCACAGGATGTAGCTCACAACAGCTGACTCCCAGGTACCTATTTACTTTTAAGTAAACAAAGGCATCAGGTGAAAGAAATTGCTCATTTGCTTGACATGAATGATCTGTCGACTGCGTGTGTGTATTCACCTAGTTGTGCTTGCGGTGGTTGAGCGCTGGCTCTTTGGTCCCGCCTCTCAACTGTCAAATCAACTGGTGTACAGGTTCCCGAGCCTACTGGGCTCTATCATATCTACATTTGAAACTGTGTATGGAGTCAGCCTCCACCACATCACTGCCTAATGTGTGTGTGTGTGTGTGTGTGTGTGTGTGTGTGTGTGTGTGTGTGTCTTTGTGTGTGTGTGTGTGTGTGTGTGTGTTACAACATTCCTGGCAACCCACACTGGCATTTTTCAGTTTCAAACGGCCTTAGAAACAGTTGCGTTAGCTGCAGTGGTGGCAGCTGCCTCAAGAACACCCCCCCATTCCCACACACTGGAGCCCAACAACCTCCACCAACACTACGGTCACTAACCACTTACCACCACCTGCTGACACGCTTAACTGGTCCATACTAGTCACTGCATTACCTCCGTGTTTCCTGGTTTTCTCTTAAACACTCAATTTAACTTTCATTCTTTCACTTAATGTTAATCCCTTTACACACGACAAGTAACAAGACGCCAGCCGCGGTCTTGTCCGATTGGCTGGTGTCAACATCTCTGTTGACCGGCCATAACGTCCATATTGACCGGCCATAACGTCCATATTGACCGGCCATAACGTCCATATTGACCGGCCATAACTCTTAACATTTCATTTCCCATTTTGTCAAAACTGCATTTCCAATTCCTATGCTAATGTCCTTTTTCTCCTAATTTTCAGGTAAGTGCAGCCGGGCGCCAGCGACGCGACGCCCCGCGTCCGTGAGTACTCGACATGTGTGTGTAACAAATATAATAACAAATACATAATACATACATAATACAAAATAACACATGCGTTGACAAACAATACGGGTATTCAACACAGGTGTAACTGTTCATACGGGTATTCAACACACCTGCAGGTAAAAGGGGTTGAACTTGACACTTTTACAGGTGTGGCGAGCGTCACGTATTATTGACCAGTACAAGAATTAGTCAGCAAGCGGACAGCCCGCCTCCTCTCATACCTCTCACTGTATTTCCCACTTCCATTCTTCCCTTCACCTATGCCTCTCCTTCCTCTTTACCCCCCCCCCCCAAAAAAAAAAAATTATCGGCGGAAACATGTGTAAGGTGAGGGTGAAAATCAACAGGTGTACAGGTTCCTGAACTTATTGGGCTCTATCATATCTACATTTAGAACTGTGTATGGCGTCAGCCTCCACCACATCACTGCCTAATGCATTCCACCCGTTACTACTCTGACACTGAAAAGGTTTTTTCTAATGACTCAATGGCTCATTTTGTTACTCAGTTTCCACCTGTCTTCCCCCCTTGTTCGTTCCACTCGTGTTAAATTCTTGTCTACCCGTCAATTCTTCTGAGAATTTTGTAAGAGGAGATCAGTCTACCCTCAGTCTTCTGTCTTCCAGGGACGTGAAGTTTAGCTCCCGTAGCCTTTTCCACGTAACTCATACCTCTCAGTTCTGGGACTAGTCTGGTGGTATAACAGTGTACATAACATAACAGTGTAATCAACTAGCTGATCGGCTGGTTGTGTAACGGCAGGATTGCAGGATAATTAGTCAGTCATGTCGGTAATCTCGTGGAACGCTTGAATGATCACTTGGCCTGGTAGCTTGGTCTGTTCCCTGTGGTAGGATGGCTGGTTAGTGCACGGTCGCTTGGCCGGGTACTTGGCCGGGTACTTGGCCGGCTAGCTGGCTGGCTGCTGGCTGGCTGGCTGGCAGGCTGGCAAGCTAGCTGGAAGGCAGGCAACAGGCTGGCTGGTGTGTCTGGTCACGACTAAACCCATGCTCCGTGTCTGACATAAGAATCCCCTGGTTTTATTGCCTTCAGCGGTGACCGGAGCTGCCTACCGGGATAGGGCCACCATGCCTGGCTCGGGCTGCTGCTGCTCCTCCTCCTCCCACATTCCTCAACACGGCTCCTCATGCTGCTCCACAGTGTGTGGGGGAATGGTGGTGCCAAGGCAAGCCTGGCCAGGGTGCGTCTTGCCTCTCATAAACAGAAGCAACAGCGGTACCAACAGCATTGCCAGCAGTAGGAGCTGCAGCAGCAACACTACCACCAGCACCAGTAACAGCAGCAGCACCAGCAGCAACAGCAGCAGTACCAACAGCGAGACTAGTCTCAGCAGAACAGCAGTGACGGGGGAAGCCAGGCAGCCGTTGAAGACTCTCAGTATTCATATACCTGGTTGATACCTGGTTGATGGGGTTCTGGGAGTTCTTCTACTCCCCAAGCCCGGCCGAGGCCAGGCTTGACTTGTGAGAGTTGGTCCACTAGGCTGTTGCTTGGAGCGGCCGCAGGCCCACATACCCACCACAGCCCGGTTGGTCCGGCACTCCTTGGAGGAATAAATCTAGAAGAGTACATAAATAAATATCTTCAGAGTACAGCAGACGCATGTTTGCTGCACTTCAGATAATTCAAAGTTTTTATGACACAGTGAGCAAGTGCTTCGCTGACTCGTTTGGCAAACTTTAGAGAGCTGGCCAATCTTCGATTAGTATAATATGGTAATGAGTGATTACTCCTAGTCCGGGAACTACCAGAAAAGGTTTGATAGCGTGTTTACGGCAGCAAGTAACGATAGCCAGAGAAGAGAGGGACCGTGAACACTGGGGCCGCCAGTGGGGGGCGCTGCCCTGCTGCCCACCCCGCACAATAAAACTCCCGGTGACTCTCCTGAGTCGAGATTTAATTACCAGATAGAGGTGAGGAATTCCACGAGAAGGGGGGTAGAATGGCCCCCAGACACCCCCCTTTTTATTACATTAATGAAGTCTGAAAACCCCCCGCTAAATGCTCTCAGAACACCTTTAATTATCGTTACTAACAGTAATGGCCTTGGTTCTTGCATGGTCGGTGTTCGATTCCGATGATCCCATTGGCTGAGCATCCTTCCTTCGTTCAGTCTTTATATCCTAACTCCTATTATGTCCCCACAGTCTTTTCAAATGCAATTTAGTTGTACTGACTCAACCCCTTTGTTGGTAATTGCCGTATTATTGCTTGGGCTGGTGATTAGCGTGGGCTGGTGATTAGCGTGGGTGGTGATTGCTCCTCGTGTGGTCGTCATTGTGACCGGGACGACCGGCAATATTAGCCTCCCTGGTCGTGCTTTTGACTGGTCAAAATAAAAGCAAGATGTTTCCTAAAAGAAGTTCTGGACCAACCGGACTGTGGTGGGTATGTGGGCCTGCGGGCCGCTCCAAGCAACAGCCTGGTGGACCAAACTCTCACAAGTAAGCCTGGCCTCGCCGGGCTTAGGGAACTACTCCCAGAACCCCATCAAACAGGTAACTACGCCTGGAAGCTCAGAGTGAAGTTGACATGCAGACATGTTGGAATAACAATGTAATGTGACATTAGAATCTCTGAAAGTTGGGAGATAAGGTGAGGTCCAGCACCTGGACAATAGAAGATAGTGTGATATCAGAAACTGGAAGTCAGTTAATTATGATCCGGCTTCGTGAACCCTGTCCAATGTCATGTATGGTCTGTTCTAGACGCACGTTCCATGTCCCTTATGATCTGACTTCGAGCCATGACCTCTGTGTGTTTATACTCCGTTCCAGAGTCGTGTCCCCCCTGCCCCATATGGCTGGACCTGCAGACCCATGTCCTCTATCATTTATGAGTAGACTTGCAGAGCCATGTACCGGCCTTTATGAGCCGACTGGTAGGGCCGTGTCCTCTGTCATTTATGGCCCAACCCCCACACATTACACTTCTCTCCTCGAGCGTATATAGTTAGCCAGATCCAGCTGGTCTTCTTTGGTCCATATTTACGCCTGGACTCGATCCCGAGGCCCTGGAGGGAAGAAGCGAGGTCGTTTGTGTACGCGGCTGGTGTTCGCTGTCGCGGGGTTGTGCGTTAAATTGTCGCCAGCTTACGACACGGCGGACTAAGAGGTCGTATGTTCAGACGGTCAGTCGTACCGTATTTGTAGCGTGGCGAGTTTCTTTGTGGAGTGGGCCATCCCGTGTGGCAGTGTCCCAGCACCCGGAGGGGGGCTGCTGGTAACGACAGTGTCCTAGTAACTAAACAACCTTTTCAGGTGTTTATCATCTCTGCTGCGGGCACTGTCGCTGCCTCTGCTGCTGGTACTTGCCCATGAGTACTTACCTATCAGGGACTAGGGGGGGGGGGAGTGAGGTCTTAGCATTTTCTTGTACCTGTTGTGTTTATAATTTATCTCTTCTGACGGTCGAATTCTGTGTGTGATCTGGCCGTAAAGTTGTGGGTGGAGGTGGCTTCCACAACTACTACTTCACTTGCATTCCACGGGGCGGCCACTGTACAAGCACTTTCTTACACTCCTTTTTTTGACTGGTTTCCAGCTTCCATGGACCCCGCCTTTCTAACCAATGTATTTTTCCTCTTATATCGACTACATATATTTCTCTAACACACACACACACACACACACACACACACACACACACACACACACACACACACACACACACACACACACACACACATTGAGGGAATTGATGCGGTAGATAAAGACAGGCTATTTAACACAAGGGGCACACGCACAAGGGGACACAGGTGGAAACTGAGTGCCCAAATGAGCCACAGAGATATTAGAAGGAACTTTTTTAGCGTCAGAGTGGTTGACAAATGGAATGCATTAGGAAGTAATGTGGTGGAGGCTGACTCCATACACAGTTTCAAGTGTAGATATGATAGAGCGCAATAGGTTCAGGAACCTGTACACCTGTTGATTGACGGTTGAGAGGCGGGACAAAAAAAAGAGCCAGAGCTCGACCCCCGCAAGCACAACTAGGCGAGTACAACTAGGTGAGTACACACACACCACACACCACACACACACACACACACCACACACACACACACAGGAAGCAGCCCGTAGCAGCTGTCTAACTCCCCGTACCTATTTACTATTTGGTGAACAGACACATCAGGTTGAAAGAAATTGGCCATTTGTTTCTACCTTGACTGGGGGTCGAACCCGGGCCCTTAGGACTACGACTCCTGAGCGCTCTCCACTCAGATGCGAGGCTCCTACACATAGGATGTGTGTGGTGTGCGGGGGGGGGGGGGGAAGGGTGAGGATGTTACACGTGTGAGAGTATGTAGGCAAGAGGTGCTGAAAGTGAAGGTTGAGCGGAAGGTGTAGTGTGTATAGGTCGGGTGGAGTGACGGGTGTGGGTGGAGAGTGACAGGTGTGGTGGAGAGTGACAGGTGTGGGTGGAGAGTGACAGGTGTGGTGGGGGGGAATATGAGATGTAGAATAATGAGGGAGGGAGGGAGTGGGGGTGTAGGGAGGGAGTGGGGTGTAGGGAGGGAGTGGGGGTGTAGGGAGGGAGTGGAGGTGTAGGGAGGGAGTGGGGAGTGGAGGTGTAGGGAAGAAGGGGGTGGGGAGATTAAGGCAACACTCCCTCAGACACATACACAATATGTACGCTGCTAGCGACTATGGGCTCAGGTCTGGGAAACACACAAACCACAACAGCGTGATGCATCAATGAACAAATCCACAAGGGGGGAGATGATCTCGGACACAGGTTCGAATCCTCGTCACGGCCCTTGTGGATTTGGTCAGGTCTGGGAAGGTTGGTGCTCCTGGGTACGTCTATATTAACGTACACACAATAGACGCGTATCGTAGGACGAGAAGGGAGTCGTTTAAAGATGACTTACGGTAATATCGTTGACGTACCTGGAGTACATTGACGTTCATGAGTCTACAGGAAGGTTACACAACACTTGGAGGGGATATGAGGAGACGGAGCTGGGTATGAGGACAGCGGTGAGGAACGGTGCCCAACCACTTGGACCATTGGGGGATCGAACGTCTACGTGAGGACACTGCTACACAGACAGTCCAAGCGAGTCGTCATCATACTAAGAGCCACATCTCCCTGAAGAGTCAACCCGGAAGTAGTAGTCGACCACCACTACCAATCTCTGGATGGATTATCAAGACGAGAATGAACAAAGTACTTACAGAGCTCTTAAGTACCTCATACCGGTCTGAAGGGGGGGTACGTAAGTAATTAGAAGACACCAAGTGGGGAAGATTAGTGGTAGGGACTGTGGAGTGTGTAAGATCATGACCTAATTCCTGCTCACAGAGTTTACACGCGGAGTCCTCAGGCTTGGGAGCTCCTTCACTCGCAGCCACACCCTGCAGGTAGCCAAGCTGACCTTGGGGTGGTGGGGGGGGGGGCTAGTTGTGGCGGTGTGTGGGAAATTTATATTCCACTTTTCAATACGACTGTGTGGGTTTTTGAGGCTGTGGAGAGAGCCTTCTGTTGTGATGTGTTTGGCTATAAGACTCGCGGCCATAAGGAGTTTCTTTGTTCATAGTTGCCTTGTAGACGGAAGGTAATTTTAGGGTGTTCTGATGTTGTTTTAGATTTAGCTACTCAGACGAAGTGTCCATGTAGCACGGGCTATGGTGATCCCGTAAGGTGTTCTGATGATGAAGATTGATGAAGATTAAGCCATCCAAAGGTGGCACGGGCATGAATAGCCCGTAGAGGGTTCTGATGTATTTGGTAACATGTATATCTACTTCCCTTTATCCCTGCTTGCCTTGCCTTGAGGTGAGGGTGGTTACCTTGAGGTGATTCCGGGGCTTAGCGACCCCGCGGCCCGGTCGTCGACCAGGTCTCTTGCCCACTCAATCTCTCTCCCACTCTACCTCCCTCACCCTTCCTGTCTACCTCCCTCCCTCTTCCTCTCTACCCCTCCCTCTTTTTCCTCCCTCCCTCCCTTACAATACTGTAAATGTTATGAACTATGCACAAGAGTTCACTCACATTTCTCAGTATTTGTGAAGTGTTAACCTCGCGAAC
>WNGS01160430.1:26260625-26282230 GCA_020271785.1 Procambarus virginalis
TTTGTTTAGCTGAGCTACACTCTGCAGAATAGTGGCACGTTGACGTATAGACCCAACGCGATCAGGCCCATGCAGGCGACTGCAGGCCTGTGGAAGGTCACAGCCACGTGACGCGCCATATGGAAGCGCCTCAGCTGGTTGAAGCAGAAATTGAGAGAAAAGAGAGAGAGAGAGAGAGAAGAGAGAGAGAGAGAGAGAGAAGAGAGAGAGAAGAGAGATGAATGAGAGAGAGAGGAGAGAGGAGAGAGAGACGTCATGAGAGGAGAGAGAGCGAGCACTGAGGACACTACTGAAGGCCAATTAAAGGTCCCTAAATTGGCCATCAATGGTTTTTCAAATCCCTTACGTTCACATATGATATTATTGAAGCCATAGTTTATTTGTCGCGTCTCTCTCTCTCTCTCTCTCTCTCTCTCATCTCTCTCTCTCTCTCTCTCTCACTCTCTCTCCTTCTCTCTCTCTCCTCTCTCTCTTGAAAAGTACACAGCTAAACATGAAGATGTTGACAACTGAGCTCCTTGTGTTTGGGATTGCAGACATCTGGTTGTCCACCAAGTTGCTCAGAGAACATTAGTCTTTGTACTAACAGTTAGTCTACCAACTCAACACTGGTAACGAAGCCCCTGATGTTGGCAGACATGTGCTAATGGATTGACTTCATGTTTACACGCAGTTAGAGTAGGCAGATGTATATGCGTCTGCCCTGGTGGCGGGTAGGTAGTGGTGTATATGTCTGTTGTGGTGGGAAGGTGCACAGCTCGGGCATTGGTAGCAAGGCTGCTGGTGTGTGTGTGTGTGTGTGTGTGTGTGTGTGTGTGTGTGTGTAGTGTGTGGTGTGTGTGTGTGTGTGTGTGTGTGTTGTGTGTGTTACCAGTCTGAGTATTTCTTGGACTGATCCCAGATAAGTTTCTAAACATTTGTTCCTGTATGTCGTAATCCTTTTTGGTTCGACAGGTGTCCTCTTGATGTCCTCTTTTCTGGCAGTGATTACACTTGAAAACTCGCCAGCTGTTTGTTCTCTCTGTCTCTCTCTCTCTCTCTCTCTCTCTCTCTCTCTCTCCTCTCTCTCTCTCCTCTCTCTCTCTCTCTCTCTCTCTCTGTCTGTCTCTGTATTTGTGTGTCGTTCTGGGACTCTTACTGGCTCTATGTGTGGAATAAAATCGGCTGTATTGAACACAATGGGTTGGCGTGTAAACTCGTGACTGAAGGCTGTAGGGAGAGGGTGGTGGATGCTCGGCTGGTCCTGCCTGCCTGCCTGCCTGCTTGCTGCCTGCCTGCCTGCTTGCCTGCCTGCCTGCCGGTCTGTCTGCTTGCTTGCCTGCCCAACTATCTGCCTCTCTTCCCAACTGCCTGCCCAACTCCCTGCCCAACTACTTGCCTAACTGCCTGCCCAACTACTTGCCTAACTGCCTGCCCAACTGCTTGCCTAACTGCCTGCCCAACTGCTTGCCTAACTGCCTGCCCAACTGCTTGCCTAACTGCCTGCCCAACTGCTTGCCTAACTGCCTGCTTGCTTACCTGCCCAACTGTCTGCCTAGACTACGTAACTGCCTTCGTGTCTACATACATGGTTGCTTACCGCTCTGCATGTTCTCCTGCCAATCTGCCAGCAACTTATTTACCTGCTTCCTTACCTGACATATTTGTTTGCTTACTTACCTGCATGCTTACTGCCATACTTGGTCAGCAGGTCTGCTTTCCTGCCTGCGAACCTGTCTGCTTGCCTGCGGACCAGCCTAACTGTCTGGTGTTGGAGTGGATCAGGTTGGCGGGGTAGCGGGTGAGGGTGTAGGGGGTTAGGCAAGCCAATTGGGGTTCGGTCCCACGCCCTCCAGCCACTGAAGGTCCCGTGATCCTCCTCCGCCTTTCTTCTCCACTGCGATAATGATGCGCTTTTGTTTGTAGTGACCACGTCCGAGCCGCGACACTGCCTGCACCTGGGAGGGGGGAGAGGGTGAGGGAGGGGAAAGAAGCCTCGATCCTATTGTCTTTGGTCACCCCGCTCGCTCTCTCAATCCCTCGCTGGCTATTGTGTCCTCAGCTACTAACGGAGCCGAACACCACTAAAAACATGGATTCGGAACTAACAGACGGACAAGAAACAGGCGGGAGTGTTCCCTCCCTGTCTCACGAACTCCCCCCTACGCCGGGTCGTCAGAGATAGGGAGGGGGGGGGGCGTGGGGGAGGGTGCATGCATGACTGGCTATGCACGGCGCCCAACGTGATGTGAGGCCAAACTCTTCATGGCCAGGAAGTATTATCACCCCCCCCCTCCCTCCAGTATCTGTGAGCACCTGGGACGTCTTCGACACACATGAGGGGGGGGGGAAGGTGATCTAGTGTGGGGGGAGGGTCTGGAGGGGGGGCGGGGAGGAGGAGGAGGAGATAGAGTAAAAGCGTGGGAGAGTGAAGTATAACAGTATGGCCAAAAATGGGACACTTGTGCAACGAGTGAAGGGGACATTTGCTTGATGTGGGATATCGTTGAGACAAACTTGCTCCCCCCCCCCCTCTCTCTCTCTCTCACTATCTCTCTCACTCCATCTCTCTCTCTCACCCCCCCCCCCTTCTTTCCTCCATCTTTCTCTCCCTTTTTCCTCTCCTCCCACCCCTTCCCTCTCGCAAGTATAGGAAGGACAAAAATAGCAATCGTGAGGTAAAATCACTATGCCAATGTGACCAGTTAGAGGAGAACAGGCAGAAGACAAGACTGCCGATGCCCCCCCCCCCCCTTCCACACACTGCCCTTCAGGCTGGAAATGGGTGGAGAGGGGGAGGGGGGGGGTTCAGGAGAGGGTGGGGGAGGGGGTCAGGAGAGGGTGGGGGAGGGGGGGAGGGAGAGGGAAGGGGGGAGGGGGTGTAGACAGTGTGGGCAGATACAGGGTTCAAGACATAATCAGTTCTACTCACAGTAGGAGGGACTAGTTCCAAGTTTGCCCACTGGAGTAACCACATGAGACCAGGGGTAGGTCTCATGTTATCTTATTTTGAGGTTATCTTGAGATCATTTCGGGGCTTAGCATCCCCGCGGCCCGGTCCCTCGACCAGGCCTCCTTATTTGTTACATACCCCGGGAAGCAGCCCGTAGCAGCTCTCTAACTCCCAGGTACTATTTACTGCTATGTAACAAGAGCATCAGGGTGAAAGAAACTGGCACATTTTGTTTTTACCTCCACCCCGGGATCGAACCCGGAACCTCAGGACTACGAATCCGAAGCGCTGTCCACTCAGCTGTCGGCTCCCCATGGCATCATGTGCAAAATAGTCCCACTGAAACGCAGTGGTGCAATGTGTATGCTGAGAGAATTTTATCAACATCAAAGGCCCAAAATTTTTCCACCCACTTCCTCCACACAAAAGGGGCATAGCTGGCCGGCCTCTCACGGTCTTCACGAAATAAATTAATAAACATATCCAAAGGATACCTGATCCACCATGTTGTGATTTATTTGTCAAGCTGCGAGCAGCCGCATCCAACAGTGTGGTTGATCAGACTACCGCAAGGTAACCATCGCAGGGGAAGTACAAGGAAGGGATTGACAACCCTCAAATCCAGTGATCCCAACACAATGTTCAGAATATACACAACGACGCAAGAAAATTATACTGACGTGATATATTAATGAGAAAATCAATTGGAACAATGCGGAGGTTCGATGGGTTCAATGGGAGCCGGTCGGCCGAGCGGACAGCACGCTGGACTTGTGATCCTGTGGTCCTGGGTTCGATCCCAGGCGCCGGCGAGAAACAATGGGCAGAGTTTCTTTCATCCTATGCCCCTGTTACCTAGCAGTAAAATAGGTACCTAGGTGTTAGTCAGCTGTCACGGGCTGCTTCCTGGGGGTGGAGGCTTGGTCGAGGACCGGGCCGCGGGGACACTAAAGCCCCGAAATCATCTCAAGATAACCTCAAGAAGGTTGCACCCTGGAAACACAAACCGTAACTGTCTCTATTTTCCGCTTGTTACAACTTGTAATAAAGTTGTTCCATCTTGGCTTAACGTGTTTATGACGTATTAGAACGTTGTTACAACTTGCTATATTGGTTGTTATAACTGGTTAGGAGGGGTTAAAACTTGTTCGAACGTTGTACCAACGTCGTAGTTTCGGTGTACTCGCCTATTTGTACTCACCTATTTGTGCTTGCGGGGGTTGAGCTTTGGCTCTTTGGTCCCGCCTCTCAACTGGTGTGTGTGTGTGTGTGTGTGTGTGTGTTTGGCGGGTATAAACTTATACCATGTCGTAGTCCAGAGGTAAAGTGCACTGCTTTGGGAGTACCCAGGTCCAGGGTTCGAATCCTCTCCATTACTCCAATTTATTTTCCCATTCAAATCAGTTGTGGTGTCCCGCCTTCAATGTTATTCAAAACTCGCTTCCCCCTTCAGAGCAGGAGAGATTGTTGAGAGGGAATACAGAGAACATATACGGCACGCATAGACACGATAAAGCAGAAATATTACCGAAAGACAAGTAGACTTCTTCAAGAAAAGAATAGTTTCGTGTAAGGGTTGGCGGACCAACCAGGCTGTAGTGGATGTGTGGGCCTGCGGGCCGGTTTGTTGGGCCAAGCTCTCACAACCACAGCCCGGTCCCGGGCCGGGCTTGAGGCGTAGAACAACTCTTAAAATCCTCTCCAGGTACAATCCAGGCGGTAGTGTGAATACACAGGATATATTGTAGTGTTACCGAACACTGAACCACAGGTAATTGAGGTGCCTTTACAAGGGTAGCAGTACACAAGTTCCAGTACGTTTACCGAGACAAGAAAATAGATCTCAAAGGGATTAAGTGGCTTAGGCTAATCTAAGTACACATTGTGGTGTGAGGTGTGGTTAGCCCACATGTAGGTCACTCGTGTACTGATCCCTGGCACCAGAGGTGGACACAACACCCGCACCAGCCCACCATACCTTTGTTCACACTCTTTATGTCCGGACACAACCCTTTAGGCTACGATTGGCGATGTGACGCCGGGGAGAATTACGCATTTTTGGCGGTGTGTGTGTGTGTGTGTGTGTGTGTGTGTGTGTGTGTGTGTGTGTGTGTGTGTGTGTGTGTGTGTGTGTGTGTGTGTGTGTGTGTGCAGTGTGTGTGTGTGTGTGTGTGTGTGTGTGTGTGTGTGTGGGCAGTGGGTATGTGTGTGGGCAGTGGGTATATGTGTGTGACTACTCTCGCTTTCAGATTCTTTGTTAAATCGGGCCTTAAAGTGGAGGATGGAGGTGGCTTCCACAACTTCCTCTGTTAGAACATTGAACTTGTTAAGTACCCGTACTGGGCACGAGTACTTTCTTACTCGGCTCATTTGCGTTTCCAGCTTCCACCTGTGTCTTCTTGTCTTTCTCTCTCAAGAGGCTATTATCCTTGTTCCCTCTTCAGGTGTGTGGTAGGATGCATGTGTGGGCAGTGGACAGGGGTGGGTAGGATGCATGTGTGGGCAGTGGACAAGGGTGGGTAGGATGCATGTGTGGGCAGTGGACAAGGGTGGGTAGGATGCATGTGTGGGCAGTAGACAGGTGTGGGTAATGGGGAGTGGCCCTGACTACTACCTGCCTTCTGTGGCCCCCAGAAAATTACAGCCAGGTTTGTTATGCCCGGAGGCTGCCGCTGCTCTGATCTGGTGTAAGATGCACGCCATCATCTGGAGGGCTGGCGGGGGGGGGGGGGGATGCTGCGTGGGGGAGAGATGGAGAATGTGGGGGGGGGGGAGAGATGGAGAATGTTGGGTGGGGGGGAGAGATGGAGAATGTTGGGTGGGGGAAGAGAGAGAGAGTGGAGAAAGATGTGGTATGTTGACCATGATAGAGATGGCGAAGCTGGGTTTTCAATATGCTGGAGACTGCTACTATGATGGGAATATGTTGGAATATGCTGTTAAAGAGGACGTGAATGTTGCATACCTCGCTGTTTACCGCATGTAGGTGTCAACTCAGAGCGGCAGGTGTGTGTATGCCTCAGGAAGCCAAACAGCACCAGTTTGGTTATACCAAAGTGGCTGTATTGGTTAGAACCAAATATTTAGTGAACCGTGAGAGCGCCTTGCCCATAGCGATGGCTCTTGATAGATGTTGTTGTTTAAGATTTGCTACTTGGAACAAAACGTTCCAAGTAGCACGGGCTATGGTGAGCCCCGTAGACTGTCACCCCCTTGGTAGATGACGCCGCCAGGCAGGGGGACATTTTGTATTCCTCTGTGAGTAAAGACGCCACAGCACCAGTTTGGTTATACCGCATAACAAATCTGACGATATGGACCAGTGCGGATCTTACTCTATACCTGCTTCCTAAGGTGTTGATACATGATGTATCCCGGGGTACACCTCCCGGTATACATATCCCGGGGTACACCTCCCGGTATACATATCCCAGGGTACACCTCCCGGTATACATATCCCAGGGTACACTTGTCACAATACACATCCTGACCCTAAATAATTATTGTTAATATTATTGTTATATTAATATTAATCACTGAGGTAATAATATATAATATTGGTACCAAGATATTAATAATAATATGGGAAGTGAGGTGAGGAGCGTGGTGATGCTGGCTCACGATAACACTAGATTAATGGCACTACACAACAGTGTCCGGTTGACCCTGGGGGAGGGGGGGGGGAGCATTGGTGACGCTGGGGCGGGCCAGGGGGGGGGGGCAATCTCCCCATCTCTCCCCCCCACTCACCTCTTCTTCAGGTAGGCCCTCTCTCAGGCTCCCTCTCTCTCTCTTATCCATATCTAAGTCACGCACTCTTACCTCCCTCTCTCCCTCCCTCTCTCCCTCCTAACATTATAAGGTTCACTAGTATATCAACTGTACAATGTGTCAGTGTTTAGTTGAAAAGGTAAATTTTGATATGAAACAATTTGTTGAACACTTAAATGGTCTAAAAGTCTGAGTTAAAAATGTCTAAATTATCGGATTGTTTAATAAAGTCTGTTGATTGTTTTTGACGATAATGTTAGCTTTATGTTAGAATTACGTGGCTAAAGAAGCGCATGGCCTTGAAGATAAATAAATTTGCATATCTAAATTGAGTCGAGAGACAGTGGGTGAAAAATGTAAATGTTTAAGTGTCCAAATTAAGAAGAGTCATACCTTTATCGGATGGTAGTCATGATGTCAGGTCATTATAGGGAACATTGTCTTGGTTAATACCAGCCCGTTACTTCATTCATCATCCCTGGCAGGTCCAACCGAGCCTGCAGATTGCTCTCTCTATCTCTCTTGCTCGCTCTCTTTCTCTCTTGCTCTCTCTCTCTCTCTCTTGCTCTCTCTCTCTCTCTCGCTCTCCTCTCTCCTCTCTCATCTCTCCTCTCCCTTCGGCCCTTCATTTCTCTTCTCCTTTCCTGTCTTTCATCTGTGCATCCCTCTCCCTCCCTCCCTCCTCTCCCTTTTCAACCCCTCTCGGCCTGTCCCATACACCCTCTCCCATACCCTCCCTCGCCACCATTCTTAAAATAGCTTATAAAACACGCTTTCATCCCTGCCTTAATTACTCCCTTAATTAGTGATTCAGCCATTTTTAAATAGATTTACCGCTTAATATTTAGCCTCTCTGAGGCTTCGGTTTTAAATATTAACGTCTACACTAACATCTAAGGTAACGTCTAAAATAACGTCATACATTTAGTACGGGTTTTATACGTCTGAATTAAGAAAGATTAGTCGATGGCATTTTTGTTGTAATTTGGTCACTCCTCCTCGGGCTAAAGCTTTCCCGGGCGGGGCTTTGTTGGGCTTAAGGGAGGTTTAAGGTAAGGTTTAAGGGAGGTTTAAGGTAAGGTTTAAGGGAGGTTTAAGGTAAGGTTTAAGGGAGGTTTAAGGTAAGGTTTAAGGGAGGTTTTAAGGTAAGGTTATAGGGAGGGGGGGGTGTTGTTATAGTTAACTTGGGTTGCTTTTGTCTTTATTCTTAGATTGTCTTGTAGTTGGTTAAGTTTACATCGTGGTGGAGTTGATGATGCGTTAGATAGAAATTGAAGTTGTCTGTCTGTATGTCTATCTGTGTGGTCTGTATGTCTCTGTCTCAGTAGTCTTTCTCGTCTGTGTGTGTGTGTGTGTGTGTGTGTGTGTGTGGTGTGTGTGTGTGTGTGTGTGTTTGTGTGTGTGTGTGTGTGTGTGTGTGTGTGTGTGTCTAACTATCGGTCACGGCTTCTGTCGATATCACCACCACTAGCACCAGCTCTCGTCACACTGAGAGTAGGTAGCTTCACTTCCACTTGCAGCTCATTGTTCTTACATCCCTCACACTCGACTGCTAGGTGACCACAACTAGGTGAGTACCAGTGTGGCTCGTCTCTGCTTCCAGTTCCCTGCCGTGTGTCTCGTGCTACTCTGCTCGTGCCAACCCTGCTCTTGACTGCTGCCTCAGTACACACACGTCTTAACTACCCGAGGAAAGGGTGAACCAGATGTGTGGTTAGCCTCGCCCCGACACTGACAAACCACCTAACCAGCACGTTTTAACATAAAACTGCTTCGCTAACCAACACGCTAATCGGACAAAACACATGCCGACGAGGAGCCCCATAAAGTGAGTTAACAGGAGAAGGAGCAAACAAGGAGAGACCCGACAGCATGAGGAAACGCGGCCGTCACCCCACATTTACCGTAAGTACAGTAATACGGGAGCGGCTGGCAAGGGCGCCGCCAGCATTTCGCGGCTTCTTCAACCCAGTTGCTGTTTCCCGCCTCGAGGTCCGCTGGACGAGTCGTCCCAAGGGTAGCATGCCTGCCTCTCAACTCAACCTGGTAGTTTTTATTTCAGGATCCAAAATTCCACAATATCGGCCATTCTTCTCTCCAGAACTCATGAGCAGGTTATTTTTGGTCGGTGAGCAGTAGCGACTGCGGGCTCCAGTAGGCGGCTCCGGCGGGTTCCTGGGGCTGCTATGGGCTCCAGGTGGCGGCTGCGGCGGGTTCCTGGGGCTGCTATGGGCTCCAGGTGGCGGCTGCGGGTTCCAGTTGGCGGCCGTGGCGGGATGAGGGTGGCGGCTGCGGCGGGTTCCAGGTGACGGCGGCGCTGACCGAGGGCAGCAGAGGCGAGCATCAGTGGTTAGTTGGCTGGGGCGCCGTGGGAGCCGCCGCCGGCCTGGTGTTGGTCACGATTCTGGCCAAGCCAGTGTGAGGCTCCGGTTAACACGCTCCGTGCACCAACACTGGAGGCTGCAGCCACCCGCTCTTCTGCCACTCCTCCTCCTCCTCCTGGTCTTCAACTCTGATTGTTTCTTACCACCAGCACCGTCACCATTCCAGGACACTTCTCTCCATAACTCGTAATGTTCCAGGCTACGTTAGGTTACTCTTGAGTTCCATGAACACCTCATCTCTCCGTTCCAGGATCTTGCCGTGTGTGCGCTGGAAGTATGAGAGTTTTTTGTTTCCGATTTTCACCATATTTCCAGCATTTTCACATTTGTTTCAGGCAATTTCAGTCTTTGTTTAATTTTTTGAAATTTCTCCCTGAAACTTAAAGAACTTGTTGCTTACCGCTGCTCATTCGCCCGGTTACTGTTCATCATGTTCTACATTTATGCTGCATGATGTAGCCTACCTTGTATAAGGAAGCTCCTCCTTACTTCCAGGAAACTCTTTTTACTGTTGTATGCAGTTTCTTCCATGTTCCAGGCAGCTTACCCAAACTCCAGGCTGGCTCGCCCAACTCCATCTTCCAGGACAAGAGGAAGCAGATGGCTGAGCATCAAGATAGCGCCAGCTGGCTATAATTAAAGTGCTCTTGAAGCTGTTAACAGTATATGGTCTTGCTTCCAGCACTTGGTTGCTGGAGTTCGGACATTATGACCACTTGTATACCGCAGCATCCATCTTCCTCTCCCTATCTCACACGTCATCACTTTTACTGTGTTATCTCTATATCTTAATTATACATTAAGCTAAATAAGTAATGATGTCATAAGGATTAGGAGTGAAAAATCCAGGAGAGGCGTGACGAGGCTGGCAAGAAAACTGTCAAGTGTGAAGAGAAGATAATCGGTACATGTTCCCTTTATACCTCTTTTCTTTGAGTCTTCTTCATGGAGCACGGAGCCCCACGTGTTCCATTGACCCACCTGGTCCGGGTCGGCTTCATGGAACACGGAGCCCCTCACGCAAACCCCGGCAGAAGCCAGATTTTTTCTGTTCACCAGAAAGGAATACTAAGAAGCAAGTCATGGAAGAAAGCTTGGCGAAGATTGTAACGTTAAGACGTAAAGTTGTGAAAGAGTAAGATTTGCTAAAGGTTCAGGGCCGACCGAAGCGTCGTCACTTTGTTGATGGCATCTTACACGTGTTGGTTGGGTGAGTTGTTTTACACGACGCTATTGTGACATTTTCTGCAATGATATTTAAATTATCCAAAAATATAGAAGACTAAGACTCATGTCTTGAGAGGCATTCGAGGAGAGAAGTATCCGGAAAGTGAAGAGATATGACAAAGCAATGTGA
This sequence comes from Procambarus virginalis, assembly GCA_020271785.1. Taxonomy (NCBI): domain Eukaryota; kingdom Metazoa; phylum Arthropoda; class Malacostraca; order Decapoda; family Cambaridae; genus Procambarus; species Procambarus virginalis. Next base: position 26,271,070 of record WNGS01160430.1, read on the forward strand.
CTGTTGATAATAAAGGAGATGATTGGTATCTAAAATGAGATCCATATTGAGATGATTTGATTGAGATGACGCAAGGTTTGCAATGCTCAATAATTGGGTGTTTGTCTAAAACAAAATACATTACAGGTGCTGGAAGTCTCTCGGCTGGAAAGGGAAGCAAAGAGAAAATCCTGGAGGGGACAGACACGGGAACGAAATCGAATGTATGAACTGAAGTTTATCATTACAGAACTGTTTACATATTTTATATTATATATATATATATATATATATATATATATATATATATATATATATATATATATATAATATGGTGTGTGTGTGTTTCCAGGAAGAGGAATTTAGCTAGCAACGACTGGAAAGATAAAATTGATCACGAACTGTTGCAGGAAAGATGTGTGAACTACAAATTTACAGAAAAACTGGAAATTCCAGTAAAAGAATTTATCTATGACTATACAACACAATGTATACAGGTTTTTTCATCGTTAGTTTGTTTCAACGTTGTAACACGGGGAAAAATGGTAAAAAATGGCGTTGTGGAAACATAGTGTTTTCTGGGATAGCACCAGGAAGATGTGTGTTTGCTTACAGAGTGCTGAATGACATATCCTTGCGGAGGATAATTATAAAGACAGTTGTCGATAAGACGCATTGTAACCCTTCGACTGACCAGACTCTCTTTGTCCTACTTTTCCCGTCGCCTCTTCTTTCCCACCCTCTTATTATTCTGGCATCCCTCGCTCAGTCTGTGTTCTTCCGGATGTTGTTATAGATTCAGCTACTCTGAACAAGTTCCAAGTAGCACGGGCTATGGTGAGCCCGTAACCTACCTGGCACAGGAGCTGGGCAAGAAGCACGGGCTATGGTTAGCCTCGTGGACAGGAGATGTCTCCCGTGTTCTTCCGGAACTCCCTGTCGTTAATATACGCACACAAGGCTATACGTCCTAGCTTCAGTAATTAAAGCAACCGTATTTACATGGTTGCTAGTGGCGGCGTGGAGACCCAGAGGAGAGGTGTTGGCGGGCCGTGTTGAGCACGACGAGTGGCGGCACTCCTGCACCCACCACCTTCCTCTCCCAGCTCCTTCCCGCCCGACCCAGCCCTCTTTAACTCTTTTTGAACCCCTCTTCTTTCACGTGTTTATGTGTGTTGTTTATGGTGTAAATAAACGTGTGTTTTGGTGAATGTAGTTCTTGGTCTCATTAATGAGCCTTTGTAAGTTCTCATGGGGAACTGTGTCTTGATATTTCTGAACGATATATTTTTGTTAGCTTCTGTAGACTTTTTTTGCTTCTGTAGACATATCTCCTTTTGAAAGAAGGAGATATGTCATTTCTGAATGTTCTTGAGGAACATTGTTATTGATTGATCAGTTTCTAAATAGTATTATTGAATGTCTGTGGCTGGCCGTTGATTCGTTTCTGCAAGCCATTGTCTGTGGCAGACCCTCATCTTCCCCCTATACCCATACCCCTCATTACCGTCCCCTCGCCGACTACCCTCACGCCTCCCCCCCCTCCATCCATGACTCCCACATTCTGCATCTCTCACCCCCTACACATGGACTCTGGGGGCGCCAAAGACTTGAGTTCACCGCGGAGGCGGAGCCCAAGACTGGTGGTTTGGGAGCCGATAGCGACTATCACTGTTGCCAAGGGTCAAGCAAGTCGCCCCAAGCCCTTCATTACACCCTGACGTACGTCTGCCCCGTGGGGCGACCTTCGCCAGGCATCACGGAGTGGGGAGGCTCACGTGGAGACCTGTTGCAAGTGGGGAGGAGACAGGGGCGTGGGGGAGGAGACAGGGGCGTGGGGGAGGAGACAGGGGCATGGGGGAGGAGACGGGGGAGCCTCAAAGGGGGAGGGGGGTAAATGAGTGGTCGATCTGGGAGAAGGGTGAAGGAGATGATCTGAGAAAAGGGGTTGTAGAGAGAGCATTTTTGGAGCTTCCTGGAAGGAAAGAATGATGAAGAAGTAGTAAGTAGTATTGAGAGAAAATAGGACACAAATTGTGTCAGCACGGCGGCGGGCAGCTCGACTGCTGTCATAACATTGTGCCAGTAAGGCGGGCAGCTCGACTGCTGTCATAACATTGTGCCAGTAAGGCGGACAGCTCACCTGTTGTCATAACATTGTGCCAGTAAGGCGGACAGCTCACCTGTTGTCATAACATTGTGCCAGTAAGGCGGACAGCTCGACTGCTGTCATAACATTGTGCCAGTAAGGCGGACAGCTCACCTGTTGTCATAACATTGTGCCAGTAAGGCGGACAGCTCGACTGCTGTCATAACATTGTGCCAGTAAGGCGGACAGCTCGACTGCTGTCATAACATTGTGCCAGTAAGGCGGGCAGCTCGACTGCTGTCATAACATTGTGCCAGTAAGGCGGCAGCTCGACTGTTGTCATAACATTGTGCCAGTAAGGCGGACAGCTCGACTGCTGTCATAACATTGTGCCAGTAAGGCGACAGCTCACCTGTTGTCATAACATTGTGCCAGTAAGGCGGACAGCTCACCTGTTGTCAAACCTTATATTCAACTTTTCCAAAACTTGTCCTTCAACTGGACCTCTTAGTCTTCCAATAAAAAGGGAGGGGTTGGGACGGGTGCTTACGGTGAGGAGGGGTGCTCACGTGGGGGAGAGGGGAGAGTCAGGGTAATGGGGGAAAGAAGAGTAAAGTGTTCAAGAGCACACGAAAGGGAAAAGACATTATAGAGGGAAAAGGAGGGAATATTCTCATAGTTATGTGCAAAGTGGAGGAAGGGTTATTACCCAACTAGGTCATGGAAGGAGATTGTTCTCAAGGTCATTGAGAAGAGCAGGTTAGTGGAGAGGATGAGACAAGGTCCTCAGGGAAGGTTAGGGAAGGTGGGGGCATTGTTGTAAAGATTGAAGTTCGAGGTAAGTTAGGAAAGGTAGAAATGTTGGATTTTACTAGGCTCTCTGGTGAGGGGTAGGATGTAGAATAGGAAGATTAGTTATAAGGTCCTAGGGTAAGGCTAGCGGCGAGGCTGGCAGGCAGAGGAAGGATGGACGGGCAGAAGTTGGTCTGGATCATCTCCTCACAATGTCCCGAGGTGTTCCTTTACACTCCAAGTGCTACAGTCATTCTTGTGCGTTCCACCACTACTTGCTATAATTACTATTATCTTTGGATGATAAGAGTGAGGTCCTGTGGTTCTAACAGTCTTGGATCCATTAACTGGGATGATGGTTCCATTAACAAGCTCTGATGACCAGCGTCAGTGACTATAGAGTTTCAAAGTCAGAATTTTGGGTCTTTGAATAGTCTTGCAGGGCGTTAGAATCACAAGATGACACATGCGTTTCAACATTCTCCTCTTATACATAAAGGGGCATACGTCAAATTGCAAGCAGCAGCGTCTAACAACCTGATTGACCAGGCCAACAACCAGGAGACCTAGTCAGAGACCAGGTCACGGGGACATTGACTACCGGAACCACCAGAAGGTGGACCTCAAGGACATACAAGGAAGGAGTCGTGTATGGGAGGGCGAGACCGGAGGAGCAGCGGCAGATGGGTTATAAAGGTGTGGACAACAGGTGGGACACAGAGGTGGGGTAACAGGTGGACAGGTGGGACACAGAGGTGGGGTAACAGGTGGACAGGCGGGTTTGAGAAGGCAACAGCAGATCAGGTTCCATCAGTGGTTGAAGGCTAATGAGAACCTCCCGTGTTGAATCGCCTTGTTGGCTCGCCTTCTTGGCAATTAGCGGAGGTTGAACTATTATCTTATGCTGGGATCTCACGCTGACACTCGCAGGCAGTTCCACTGGGACTGTCCCAGTGGGGAGATAGCTGCAGGGGGCAGGTATGTTAGCTGAAGGGATATTCCCATCGGTGAAATTGATTTGTGAGAGATGGTGTCTGGGGGCAGGGATATGGTGTCTGGGGGCAGGGATATGGTGTCTGGGGGCAGGGATATTGTGTCTGGGGACAGGGATAGTGTCTGTGTATACCTTCCTAGTCGGGTGGCAACTGGCAGCGCTTGCAGGAGAGCAAAACAAAAACACTTGTTTATATCCCCCAATGTTTACTGTGCATGTTTGTCGAGGCTCTTGTGAGATGTTTACACTCTAATAACTGGGCTAGAGGTAATGTTTGGGCGCGAGGGAGGCCAGGGGGAAGCATTCGTTTTTTGCCGTGTTTCGCGATGGTGTTTACCCCTCAGTGGCGGGCCTCTGGGACCCATCCTCCGCCTTCCATGACCAACCTTAAATTGTATACCTTGGTCTTGTTGGTTCACCAGGGTGGGCGGTCGTGTTCCGTGGGGTCGTGTTCCGTGGGCGGTCGTGTTCCGTGGGGGTCGTGTTCCGTGGGGGTCGTGTTCCGTGGGGTCGTGTTCCGTGGGCGGTCGTGTTCCGTGGGGTCGTGTTCCGTGGGGTCGTGTTCCGTGGGCGGTCGTGTTCCGTGGGGTCGTGTTCCGTGGGGGTCGTGTTCCGTGGGCGGTCGTGTTCCGTGGGGTCGTGTTCCGTGGGGTCGTGTTCCGTGGGGGTCGTGTTCCGTGGGGTCGTGTTCCGTGGGTCGTGTTCGGTCGTGTCCGTGGGGTCGTGTTCCGTCGGGTCGTGTTCCGTGCGGTCATGTCACGTGGGTCGTGTTCCGTGGGGTCGTGTTCCGTGGGGTCGTGTTCCGTGCGGTCATGTCACGTGTGGTCGTGTTCCGTGGGGTCGTGTTCCGTGGGGTTGTGTTCCGTGGGGGTCGTGTTCCGTGCGGTCATGTCACGTGTGGTCGTGTTCCGTGTGGTAAGTATTTAGGAAACTACGGTAAGGTAATTAATTACGTAATTCCTCAAAGTAATTTTACTTAGGTAATTACAACTGAATAAGGAGGCTTTTTAGATCACTGTTCTGCACCTATGTGAAGCCATTTTTAGAGTACGCCGCACCATCGTGGAGCCCCCTCCCCCCCCCTCCCCCCACTAAAAAACACATAAGGAAGCTCGAAAAGGTGCAGAAGTTTGCAACGAGACTCGCCCCAGAGCTGCGAGATGAGGTACGAAGAGAGACTGAAGGAACTAAACCTGACGACGTTAGAAAGAAGGAGAAAGATGTATAAAATACTTAGAGGAATTAACAGGGTTGAAACAGAGGAAATGTTTACAATGCCAATAGAACAAGGGAACACGGATGGAGGCTTGAGACTCAGATGTGTCATAGAGATGTTAGAAAGTTTTATTTTAGGCTAAGGGAAGTGAGTAGATGGAATGACATGAAGGAGCAGGTTGTGGAGGCAAACTCTATTCCTAACTTTGAAAGCAGGTATGATAAGGAAGTAGGCCAGGAGTCATAGCACTAAACAACCAGCGTCTAGAAAAAGCGGGGTCCGAGAGCTAGAGCTCGATCCCGCAGGCACAAATAGAGTGAGTACACACACACAGCTGCAAGTGGTGCAGGGAGGAGGACCCAAACAAACGCCACAAAGCCGTACTCATCAAAAGCATATTACCGCAAACAGGTGAACCACGATGGAACCGTTGCCCACAATCGTTGCTTTTTGTCTCCACCACCAGGGGGCTGAGACGACCTCTGTATAGACCACTTCAAGTCCATTTTAAGTCCATTTCCTCTTTCCCTTTCGTCCCGCCCCAACCCGGTCCGAGCCTATTCATCCCAGACAGGCTGTCAGCGCCATGTTCACTGCCTCAGTTCCATGGGAGACAGTGGAGGAATGGCGTCCAGGAATCTCAGGTTTCCACTCCAGGCTTTTGCGACACCACCTATCCTATCCTCCCTCGTCCCCTCTCCTCCCTGCAGTAGTCCTCGAGCGCAGCTGTAGGAGTTAGACCGGGTTTTGGAGGAGTTTTCCTGGGTTCTTGGCGTTAAAGAAGAACTCAGTGAGGCTTCTGAGAACTGGAATGGTCCTAGTTTCATCTTCGTGGGACCCTTCCTTATGTGGAGTCTAATTGTACACTTGATAGGACTACGGGCATTTGCTTTTCGGATCCCGGGTTAGGCCAGATTCACGAAAGCACATACGAACTTGTACATCTTTACATATTTTCTCAATCTTTGGCGGCTTTGTTTCCAATTATTAAACAGTTAATGAGCTCCGAAACACCAGGAGGCTGTTTATAACAATAACAACAGTTGATTGGGAAGTTTTCATGCTTCCAAACTGTTTAATAATGTAACCAAAGCCGTCAAAGATTGAGGAAAGATGTACAGGTTCGTAAGTACTTGCGTAAGTGCTTTCGTGAATCTGGCCCAAGGCGTCTATGGTCCAATTGAATGAAATGTAATGAAGCAATAACTGGGAACAGGGTAGTTAAATTCTGAATGAATAAAGGATAATCGGCATGAGTTTTGAAATAGATGATCCTGCGTAACGAACCCATTACTAAATTCCTTAATTACATTTAAAATTGAGCTCCAAAATCCTGACAAACGTATAAAACTAGATTTCCAGAAAGTCTTTAATAAAGTGTTGAGACCAAGATTGCTTAAACCAACACGCGTGATACTTGAGGTAGATTAATATTAGGTAGATCAATACTAAACTCACTCACATCTCTCTCTCTCTCTCTCTCTCTCTCTCAATTCGTCAACTTTTACGTGTTCATACATATACGAATCTGTACATCTTTTCTAGATCATGGCGGCTTAGTCAGAATTCACTAAACAGTTTACGAGCTCGGAAACTTCTCAACCCAAGGTTATTATTGTGATAAACAACGTCAGTATGCTTCGGACCGTATAAAAATTGCGTAAAAGTAAACAAAGCCGCCGTGGTTGAGGAAAGATGATGGACAGTGTGAATACTGGTCTTGGCGACGAAGTAGGGAGGTCGACCAACAGAAAACGAGATAAACCCGGCGGAAATGGACGAGATTATTGACAGTTTACGGTCAAATTTTTCCGTCTCCTTCTTCTGTCTTAACCCTTAAATGGCTTCCTCCTACCAGTCCAGCGGGGGCCGGCAAGCCGTCTTCTCACCCAATACATCGCAATTATTTAATACGGAATCAACACATCTGTTTAAAAATGCGACGAATTATAATAATGAAAGAACAGATATTTGCATTTTCTATGTACCGGTCTCAGTCAGCAGAATGTACTTCCAAGGGTTAATACATTTTCAAAAAGTGATTATATCTCCATAGTTCACCGTTTTGGCATGCGTACATTTTCATGGCGTAGGATAACAGAATGCATTATTTTTTCTTGCGGCCCAAAATAAGACAGCCTGTGTGTCACTTTAATGCCAGTGCCTGCTGCTTGGCGAGGGGGGGGGGGAAGGGGGAGTCATAAAGGTATAGGGTGATTGGATTACGGTCAAAGCCCCACCGGGTTGTTGTTTAGCTTGTTTTCTTCTCTACTCCCAAGGACGGCCCTCCGCTACCTCAATAATTATGACCGGGCTAATTTTTGTTGCTTCGTCCTATTGTACGTCTTATTACTGACGCCTTTCCTTCTCCCCTGGAAAGGATGGCAGAGGTCGTGCAATGAGGGATTAATTAGGGGTGAAAGGAGGAGGACGGAGGAAGAGAAGGGGCAAGAACGAAGAGGTAGAGGTTATCTGAGACATGATTTCGGGGCGTTAGTGTCCCGCGGCCCGGTACTCGACAGACCCACCACCCCTAGGAAGTAGCCTGTGACAGCTGGCTAACATCCCGGTACCTATGTTAACTGCTAGGTAACAGGGTGCATAGGGTGAAAGAAACTCTGCCCATTGTGCCTCTGAGGTCTTACTCCGCGACGCCCTGGGGAATAGCGAACTATCCAGGAAAGCACAAGAGTCCAGTGTGCTGTCCGACTCGGCCGACCGGCTCCGTAGACTTACTGGCTAGTGGATGTATAAGTAAGAAAACAAATTAGGCCAGAAATGTTCAAGGAATAACTAGCCAGAGTGGAAAGTATGGATTATTCAACATGGAACTAGACTACGTAAAATAAAGAATAACAATGACTATAAACCTGTTGGCGTTCCAAAGATCTTCAAGTGAACCTTCCCCAGAGGTTACTTGTGACTGGTCAAGAGGGAATTAAGGGTGATAACACCTTCCAGTAGAGTCATGAGTTAATCACGAAGGCCTGGCTCCTTACCGGTCTTGCCCTCAAGCCCCTGTCGGAGACCGCCCGGAAAGGGCCTCGCTCCTCCCCGGACCACCACACTGTAAGGAAGGCATAAAGGACGAATAGAAAGAATCAAGAAAAGGTGCCAACAAGAAGGCAAAAAACATGAGCGAAAATAACGTAATACATAAAATGACGATGAATGCGTACAACTATAATGTAAGAGACAGAAAAACATAACAAGAGAAATATGAGACAGGAGTCTGAAATACAACATCGTGGGTAACAAATATACCAGAAAATATACCAGACCTTATGCCCGAAACGATTTGCGGTTATAGTGGCTTTAGCATTGGTCTGTACTAGCCCTATCTATTAAAACTCCATCACTCTGTACACATTCTTTTATGTTATGTACCTACCTAAATAGACATTTGATTTGATTTTGAGGCAACACTAGCAGCAAATGGACGTCGCTTGGTGGAGGCTGGTAGGTAATGTGGGGGGGGGGGATAAAGGGAGGGGGGCCAAACCCGTTCTCGCACTTGCTTATAGTCAATATTTGGCTTATTATAATATGCATATGTGACATACTAATTGATTGTGAAAATTTTAGTTTACCTTGAAAATCTCTAGAAAACACCGACCCTCACCTAACCTTCTTATATGTTAAATAAAGCACTTATTGCTTCTTTATTTACAATTATTACTTAACCTATAACAACGCCATATGAGGGAGAGGAGAGGATAGGCAGGCACAACATATGAGATAGAGGGGGGTGAGAAGGGTTACCTGAAGGACCCTAGAGGTAGGTAGCCACGACGGATGGTTAAAATATTATGGAGACCCATCTTGGGTATTACTGCCGGTGCCTCGCAACACCTGGTGGTGGCGGCCCCTCATTAACCCTCGCCTCACTACGATAGGGAATGGTGGGTGTCTTTACTCACTGTGAGTCGAGCTTCAACTCCCAAGCCTCGCCTTTATGTATTTCTCAGGGGCTTCTCTTGATTTGCCTCAACGTACAAAATCGAGCGTCCTAACCTAACCAGAGGGGCACGTAACCCAACCCACCCACACCTAATCTAAGCAACCGCACGCATAGAAAACGTGTTGGATTGTGAGAGTGCTACTGTCCATAGCACGTTCGCATTTGGGACGTGTTGTGACATAACGCATCGTAACGACGTACTGCTGGAGAGACGGGCTAACCAATAAAACTAGCCCGTCTAGTTTTAAAGGTATAACAAAGCCGCATTTAGTAACAGCCTTGATTGAGAGAAAGATGCACAGGTTTCGTAAGCCTCTTCCCCCCCCCCTGGCTCTACACCTGCACTGCAGGGTGAGACGAGGGACCCCCCGGCGTGGAACCTGTTTCCACACCAGCCTTACCATCCACTTTAAAAGTCAAATGACCTGTTGCTCACTGCGGTCCCTTGCCTCCCTCCCCCCTCAATGTGGTATAGCCTATTATGAAATATGGCTATACCTACGATAACCTAGTTATTCCTTGGACAGGTTAGGTTCTTTAGCTTATTAATTGTTTAGTGTGGTCACTTATGTCCAGTATTACAGTGTCAAATGTTCATCAGAACATGTTTGTTTCATCGAACTAAATATTTCTCTTATTATATATCATTATTTTGAAGGAAGAGACGCAGTTTCATATCTCCGGGGAGGCTGCTGGCCCCAGAGTGTCGTGTCTGTCCCTGCACAACTGTTGTGGGGCTGGCAAGGTGTTGCTCTCGTGCCGCTAATCCACTACTCCTGACCAGGGACCAGATTCACGCGAGCAGTTACGCAAGTACTTACGACGTGTACATCTTTTCTCAATCTTTGGCGACTTTGGTTACATTTATTAAACAGTTTACAAGCATGAAAAACTTGCCAATCAACTGTTGTTATTGTTATAAAAGAGCCTCCTGGGGATTCAGAGCTCATTAACTGTCTAATAATTGTAAACAAAGCCGCCAAAGATTGAGAAGAAAGATGAACACGTTCGTAAAGTACTGCGTAACTGCTCGTGAACTCTGTCCCCAAATTTTGTTCGGCGTACAAGCTTTCTGAAATACTCGTGTTCAGGTTCCTAAACAAACGTGTTCTGATATCTTTTTAACTATGAATACACTGCTGACGTTATCGTGTTTGTGGTCTGGTGGTGAAATTATATGTGATGACCAAACACACACTTTCTCTCGTATTCGTCTTCGTTCTGAGGTTTCCGACTGTCGTCTCCACAAGCTGTGTGTTGTTATGGCCCATAGTTTTCTACTTGGACCATTCTCATTATTTTAGCATTTGTTTGGGTTGAACTCTAGGAACATTGTTTGTAGTCCATGTGTTATGCTTTTATTCAGCTTTGTAGACCTGATTAGAAACTGGGCCTCGCGGCAATTGATTCCTCCAACCACATCAAGCGCGTAGCCAGCAACACTAAGTACATCCCAGTGATTTGAACAAGTCTACTTCCTGGCAGGTTGTTACGTAATGAGAAACTGTGTGTAGGTGATATTATAGATGAAACTGTGTGTAGTTCGATATTATAGATGAGAAACTGTGTGTAAGTCGATATTATAGATGAAGTGTGAAGTATTAGGAACTGTGTGTAGGTCGACTATATAGATGAGAAACTTGTGTGCTATATAAGTCTTGTAAGTCACATTTATAGATGAGAAACTGTGTGTAGGTCGATATTATAGATGAGAAACTGTGTGTAGGTCGATATTATAGATGAGAAACTGTGTGTAGGTCGATATTAATAGATGAGAAACTGTGTGTAGGTCGATATTATAGATGAGAAAACTGTGGGGTGGGGTAGGTCGATATTATAGATGAGAAACTGTGTGGTAGGTCGATATTATAGATGAGAAACTGTACGAGTGGAATGAAGGAGTGTGTGGTGTTGTGGGGCCTGGAAGCAGTGAGCGTGGTGACTGGCAAGTCGACCGTGACTAAAGTTACATAATCAAGGCAGCATCGGAATGCCTATCTCTTCCTTTCCGCAGTCTTCTTTCTAGAGAGTCAGAGACGCGCTAGAAGTTATCCGAGAGAGAGAGGAGATGAGAGAGAGAGCTCTACACTAGTGATCCCGTTACTCTACTCCTAATTATCCCAAAAAAAA
>WNGS01160430.1:26287197-26301099 GCA_020271785.1 Procambarus virginalis
ACACATTACCTTATCTGAATGGTATTACTTGTAGAAAGGCTTCTCGTTTTAAGGGTTACTTGACCTCATTCGTTTATCCGAATTATTATACCATGAACACTTTTTCTCTCTCCCAGCTAACCACCTCGCATATCCGGATTGGCAGCTCACCTGTACAGATAAGGAGAGACGGCATCCGAGCTCAAGTTTCTTATCAGGACAGGTGTGGAAGGAGCCGAGGATGAAATACTTGCTTTTGCGTCCGGTTATGGAGAGAAGTTAGTTCTTGCACTTCTCTCGTTAATCCGAATGATGCGTCGGGATAAGGAGACCGCGCCATTAGCGTTTTAATTTATTTATCTGAATTGTTCATGCGGCAAAGGCAGTGAGTGGTGGCGTATTTTGGTTGGTCTTGTACTGATAAGACTACAGTAACGAGGCCTAACCACAGTGTAACAAGGCCTACCTTGAAGTTACCTTGCTACCTTGAAGTGTTTCCGGGGCTTAGCGTCCCCGCGGTCCGGTCGTCGACCAGGTCAACTGGTTGCTGGACTGGCCAACCAGGCTGTTGGACGCGGCTGCTCGCAACCTGTCGTATGAATCACAGCCTGGTTGATCAGGTATCCTTTGGAGGTGCTATAGTTACAGCTACGGTACAGTTTTACAAGTCACTCTCAATGTGGACTTGTCTCAACCTGACCCACCATTTGTGAAGCATTTACTCGACCACGTGCGGAGTCAGTACATCATCCCCAGTCATGGCGGCAACGTTTACATTCATTAAACATTTCAGCAGCTCGGAAACTTACTACCCAAGGTTATTAGTGTTATAAACAACTTTGTAGTACTTTGGAGCTCATATACTGTTTATAAAGGTAAACAAAGCCGCTATGATTGAGGAAAGATGCACAGGTTTCGTAAGCCTCTTCCCCCCCCCTTGGCTCTACACCTGCTACTGTAGGGCGAGACGAGGGACCCCGGCGTGGAACCTGTGTTCCTCACCAGCCTTACCATCCACTTTAAAAGTCAAATGACCTGTTGCTCACTGGCGGTCCCTTGCTGCCTCCCCTCCGTCTCCCTCTTCCCTCTCCTCCCCTCTACCTGCCCTCCCCTGGCCCCCTCCCCCCTCCCCCTCCCCCCCCTCCACCTGCCCTCCCCTCCCCCCTCCACCTGCCCTCCTGGCCAGACCCACAGGAGTCTTCACAACGTCTGACACTCGACAACCCAAAGATGAATGAGGATACATTTCTTATGGTAGAAACAGGGTGTGGTGGCGTCACGGACGAGGCGTCACGGGCCAGCCAGGCGTCACTGGGCCAGGCGTCACGGGGCCAGGCGTCACGGGCCAGCCAGGCGTCACGGACCAGGCGTCACGGCCAGCCAGGCGTCACGGGCCAGGCGTCACGGGGCCAGGCGTCACGGGCCAGCCAGGCGTCACGGACCAGGCGTCACGGGCCAGCCAGGCGTCACTGGGCAGGCGTCACGGGGCCAGGCGTCAAGGCCAGCCAGGCGTCATGGGCCAGGCGACAGTAGTGTGGGGAGCAGTATTCACCGCCACCTTCAAGACACGCAATAGAACCTGTGGTGTACTTAAGGAACTCATTGGGAAGGTTAATTAGCAAATATTATATTGCTTGGCGCTACTTTACGTGCTACTTGATTTAAGTGGTGTTTAAAGGTTACTTAAAACCCGTTACTTGACTGTGACGTTGACAGGGAGTGGGGGGGGGGGGGAGCTTGCCCTAAGTGGTAGTTTAGAGGTGTAGTAATTGGCCGTAATGCCTCTCAAAGTGGTGGTAATTTGTGCATGTTTTGTGAATATGTAATGATCGTCAGTAGTTTAATGGTGGTGAGTTGTTGAGGGGGAGTGGGGGTCGTTGTTCAGGGGGGGAGGGGAGGGGCGGCCTCGTAAGAGGAGAGCTGGTGGTGGAAGACGGCGGCTTGTCGTCCCAGACGCAATTATAGCAATCGAGCCGCCCTACAGGCTGCTGCTGAAGTCTATCTTCCTTGCCCAAGGATAATCGACTTTTTAATATGGTAATTACTACTGATTCCTGTGGAAATAAATGGTGACGATCACCCCGTTGGTTCACACAACACCTGAATTAATACCTCGCCCACCTGAGGCCATCAACCTGATTTATGTCAGGCGTTGATGCTGGGAGTCCTCTCACGGATGGTCTCAATATTCTCTTATCGTGTGGTGTTGATGCTCCAGCCAAGATGGATGGGTAGGAGGTGGGGGTGTGGGGGAAGATGGGTGGTGGGGTAGCAGAGGGGGGAGGGTTACCTCTATGGGATGGTGGTGGTGGTGGTGGGGAGTGAGACATGCCCAAGCACAACGCCATGGGGTACAGCTACAGTAAGACATGTGGCGTTACTGGTGTTGATAGTAGTGGCGTTACAAGGTGGCGGCGTGTAATGATTGTGAGGTAGTCGCCCCTGGTGTACTAGGAGACCGCTCACCCTCCCTTCAGTGAGCCCGGCGCTCCTGCCACCCCCCCCCCCCTAGTGAGGGCGTCACGCGGCATTTGTTTACCTGCAGGTGCAGGAGACGGGGGGGGGGAGGGAGGGTGTGGCCACGGAGAGGTGGCCACAGCTTCCAGGGGTCTGGTAGCTGAGTGGACAGCGCGCAGGACTCGTAATTCTGTGGCCCGAGTTTGATTCCTGGACCAGGCAGAAACAAATGGGCAAAGTTTTTTTTTCACCTTGAATGACCCTGTTACCTAGCAGTAAATAGGTACCTGGGAGTTAGTCAGCTGCTACGGAGATGCTTCCTGGGGTGTGTGTACTCACCTATTTGTACTCGCATATTTGTGCTTGCAGCATCGAACATTGTCTCCTGGATCCCGCCTTTCCAGCCATCGGTTTTTTACAGCAATGACTCCGGTCCTATTTCCCTATCAAACCTAGTTTTAAAAGTATGAATAGAGTTTGCTTCCACAACCTGTTCCCAAGTGCATTCCATTTTCCACTACTCTCACGCTAAAAGAAAACTTCCTAACATCTCTGTGACTCATTCGAGTTGTGCAGTTTCCACCCGTGTCCCCTCGTGTTATTATTACGTGTGAACATTTCATCTATTTCCACTTTGTCAATTCCCCTGAGTATTTTATATGTCCCTATCATATCTCCTCTCTCCCTTCTTTTCTCTAGTGTCGTAAGGTTCAGTTCCTTCAGACGTTCTTCATATCCCATCCCTCGTACCTCTGGGACAAGCCTCGTCGCAAACCTCTGAACCTTCTCCAGTATCCTTATGTGTTTCTTCAGGTGGGGGCTCCATGATGGCGCTGCATACTCTAAGACTGGTCTCACGTAGGCAGTGTAAAGCGCCCTAAAAGCCTCCTCACTTAGGTTTCTGAATGAAGTTCTAATTTTCGCCAGTGTAGAGTACGCTGCTGTCGTTTATATGTACTTCAGGAGTTAGATTAGGTGTTACGTCCACTCCTAGGTCTCTTTCTCGAACCGTTACAGGTAGGCAGTTCCCCTTCATTGTGTACTGTCCCTTTGTGGGGTGGGGGAATTGTTAGTAGTTAGTAACAGTTGATTGACAGTTGAGAGGCGGGCCGAAAGAGCAAAGCTCAACCCCCGCAAGCACAACTAGGTGAATACAACTAGGTGAATACAGGAGAAGGGGTGGGGAAGGGGGAGGGGCCTGGGGGAGGTCACGAGAAAAGGGACGGGGCGAGAGGGAACGTGTGGAGGGCAGGACAATAAACTTCAAGATAAGGCAGCGTAAGGCAGGGGAGGGTAGAGCAGGGGAAGGTAGCGCCTGGGAGGGTAGAGTAGTGGAGGGCAAGGGAGGGAACGGGTAGAGCAGTGGAGGACAAGGCAGAGGAAGGTAGAGCATGGAAGGGCAAGACAAGTGGGGCAGGATAGGGCAAGTCGGGGGAGGGAAGGGAAGGATTTTGGGACCCGCTGCCTCAGAAGCTCCCATAGAAGGGTCGTCCTTTGATCAGATAATTACCCACCAAGGTGACGTGGCTTCGTGGTCCACATTCTCGCCACTCTCGGTGGAACAGGAGAGGGAGAGGAGGGAGAGGGACGAGGGAGGGAGAGGGACTAGGGAGGGAGAGGGACGAGGGAGTGAGCGGGAGAGAGGAAGAGGCTAGAGTAGAGAAATAGATTAATTTATCGTAGGTAATAACATAGCTTACCTCCCACCCTGGACACGATTAGTCGGCGTCAGGTGGTGGGTGGAGCGGGAGTTTGTTTGGTCGGGGGCAGGAAGAGCGCCGCTGAGAACCACACCAGAACACAAACTGGGTTCCCGGGTTGTGTGTGCTCCTGCACGGACCATTACACAGGGCAGGAGAGGCTGGCGAGCGCCCGTGGGAGCCCCGCTGTGCTCGCCAGCCCCGTCTTCATGCCCGCTCCAGGTATTTATTAAGCGAGTAGAGCGCGCTAAATCACAGGCGGGGAGAGGGTGGGAGGGGCGCCGCGATGGTATCTCGGCTCCGGCGAACTCATATTAGATGATATAACTCATCACTGAGCCTCGTAGTGTTGCTGCCGGAGCTTCCCAGGCTCCAGCCTAAGCCTCCTACTTCACCACTTCTCTTCTTAAGCCAAGTACTGCTAGGCGAGTACAAGGCTTGGTGCTGCCTCCTGTTCCTCCTCGAGCTCTTCTCTTTCTAAGCCACTTATTCCTGGCTTAGCTCTTCTCCTAAGCTACTGTTGTTGCAGCCCTTCTCTTGCAAAGCTTCCTCCTCATGCAGCCCCTTGCTCTCCCTCAGCGTCTTATCTTTGCCCTAACATGAGCTTATTACCGCTATGGAGTCTTCCTGCCTTGTAGGTATGGGTATGGGGAGAGGCGGTAGACCGGGGCGGGGGAGACCCGCCTCCCCCGCCCCCTCTCCCACCTACAACACTAGACGATGGTCTTTAGTTCCGTGAGCAGGATATGGCAGGGGGGGGAGAGGGGGGCAGCGTAGCACAACCTGAATACTTGTGGTGATAGAGTCCCTAGAGCCTCCTAGAGCCTCTAGAGCCCCCTAGAGCCTCTAGAGCCTCTAGAGCCTCCTAGAGCCTCTAGAGCCCCCTAGAGCCACTAGAGCCCCCTAGAGCCACTGTCAGTCTTGGTAACTACAGTGAAGGGCACGAGAACAGTGCCAACTTGCGGCTCCGGGTCACCACTCCCCTCCCACTGATCGGAACAGCGGTCGGCCTCGCTTCTCGCAGCTCCCCGTTTGATTCCCGGCGGTCCGAGCCGCTGGGCGCTGATCCTTCACTCCGTCCTCTTATCCTGGCCCTCCTATCCCCTCCCAGTGCTGTATAGTCACCGTATGCGCTCTATGGCCACATTTGGACGGAATTTGAAATGAAATCGACTCACAAAAGTGACGTACTGTTCCGTTTTCTGTTTGAGTCGTCCGGCTTACGCGGTAAGGTTAAAAGAGGAAGCTTTCCATTAACTTTTTCATAACGTTTTGAAACTTTATGAGAATTTCCTGCCCACCTAACCTATCAGAGGACCCTTAACTTACTGTTGCTGAAAAAAAATCCAAAATTTATTTTCATTTTTTTTTCTATTTTTAAATTACGTCCAAATTCGGCCATACGGGCAAACGGCCAAAAGCGACGTTCTTTTTAAGAGGACATGTTGGTGCCCTAGCGCGTTCTCCTCATAACTGCCTCACCTCATAAGCAGACGATGAGTCACAATAACGTGGCTAAAGTATGTTGACCAGACCACACTCTCTTGCCTATTTATTGCCTGTCTCTACTCCCTCATCACAATCGACTTGAGAATGGTCCAGGACGGACCGAAACGTCGTCGTCTCTTCACCTTCTAGTGTGTGGTCTGGTCAACAATCAGCCTCACCTCATGGTTCCATATTACCGAGATTCATAATATCCCGCCCAGCCTCCTGTTTATGAGGTACTTGTTGTAGTAGCCATGTGGAGCACCGTACTTGTACTCACCTAGTTGTGCTTGCGGGGGTTAAGCTTTGGCTCTTTGGTCCCGCCTCTCAACTGTCAGTCAACTGGTATACAGATTCTTACATACATTTGTCCACGTAATGGGCAACTAGAAAGTTGAATTTGGTACTGTTGAAATTGGAGAAACCGGAAAATGTTTGCTAATTGTTTTTGTTAATAAAACCTAACCTAACCTTCCTAGGCCTATTACACGCTATCCGAGGCCTAATATAGTACATATATGGACTATGTTATAGGACTGGGAATATTTAAGTTTGGTTTTAGCTTAATTTTGACTGAACTTAAAAAAGCGAATAGCACTAAATTCTACTCTCTTTTTTTTTCAACTAACGCTAGGGTTCATACGGGCTGCCAGGTAACGTGCTTAGTGAAACTGCAAGCCAAAGCTGTTCTCCTTCCTCGGCTCAGTTGAAACCTATTCCTTGAGGTCCATTTATTTCCCGAGCCTGTTATATGCATCATTAGGAATTGCCTTTATTCATTAACAACCTTATGTAACAGTCATACAAGAAACGGATCTAATAACGGATCAATCATAGAACACAACTATCGAATTCTCCATTACGTAAATATAAATTAAATGGTGCACATGGTGTCAAAACGCCTCCCCCCCCCCTACACACGTGGTCCTTTACCTTCACAAGAGTTTCCCTTCCCTTCCCTTCCCTTCCCTTCCCTTCCCTACCAAGACCCACAAGAGTGAAACACTCCCGTGGAAGGGGTCGAGCGGCACCCTCACCCCCCCTCCCCCTTGGGATCGACAGAATTCCTTGCGTCCATCACGATCCGACAATTGGATGGACCAGCGGAGGATCCCGGTAGCGCCCAAGCTATGGTAGAGGCGAAAATGTCTACTGATATCCCTGGGAACTCCGGCTGAATAGACGGGTGTTGGGTAGGATTTTCTTGGTCACGGACAAACCCTCTAGCCACCCCCCCCTACCCCCCCTTCCCCTGAGAAATATCTGGAGGTTACGGCGAAAGGGTCAGCAGGCCAAGTGGGGGGGGGGGGTGTAGGGGTGACCTGACCCAAGGACGAGGTTTGAGAGATACAGAAATATTGAAGGAAGGAGAGGGCAGGCCAGGCAGGAAGGCCAGGCAAGCCAGGCAAGCCAGGCAAGCCAGGCAGGCCAGGTAGGCCAGGCCAGGCACGCCAGGCACGCCAGGCAAGGCACGCCAGGCCAGGCACGCCAGGCCAGGCACGCCAGGCAGGTCAGGCCAGGCAGGCCAGGCAAGGCAGACCAGGCAGGCCAGCCAGGCCTACATAACCACAGATTGTGGCCTGGACAGGTTCGGGACACCATTACCTCCCTAGGCCCTGTCCCAGATCCGTGTTGTCCACATACTCCCGCTCACCCTCTCACCGGAGGGTCTCGGTAGTACAGTCGGCTTCGTTCTCGACTCACAATCGAGAATTCCGGGTTCAAATCCCGGGCGGGAGAGAAATGGTTGGGCGAGTTTCCTCTCACCTCATGCCCCTGTCCACCTAGCAGTAAATAGGTACTCACTACATACTGTCATAATTCTATATACCATCTTCATCACTGAAACCATTTTCCCTATTCACTGTCATCATCACTGTAAACCGAATGAATTCAGTTCAGCGTTTTCGAGTAAATCATGAAAATACGGAGGTGATTTTTTTGTTATTAATACATGAGGTACATCTGTATTAGTGCAGCTGCCCTAGACTATATGAAGTTGAGTGCAGTGTGCCAAAAAGCTAACTAGGTGATGCTAAAAAAAATCCCCCATCACACAGGATGGTTAGTCATACAGAGGCATGTGATAGGCAGACTCCGGAAGCATTTTGAGGATATCATCAACACAAGATTGAATAAGGTAGCAGTGGTAATAAAGGTCACCATCTCGCAGGATGGTTAGTCATACAGGGCCATATGTTTAGTAGCCTGCACTGGCAAATTTTGGGTACACTGTGAGGATATCTTCAAGAACACGAGAGTGAATAAAGTAATTGCAAATTTTCTTGGTCACGGACAAACCCTCTACCCCCCCCCTTACCCCTCCTTCCCCTGAGAAATATCTGGAGGTTACGGCGAAAGGGTCAGCAGGCCAAGTGGGGGGGGGGGGGTGTAGGGGTGACCTGACCCAAGGACGAGGTTTGAGAGATACAGAAATATTGAAGGAAGGAGAGGGCAGGCCAGGCAGGAAGGCCAGGCAAGCCAGGCAAGCCAGGCAAGCCAGGCAGGCCAGGCAGGCCAGGCAGGCCAGGCCAGGCACGCCAGGCACGCCAGGCAAGGCACGCCAGGCCAGGCACGCCAGGCAAGGCACGCCAGGCAGGTCAGGCCAAGTGGGGGGGGGGTGTAGGGGTGACCTGACCCAAGGACGAGGTTTGAGAGATACAGAAATATGAAGGAAGGAGAGGGCAGGCCAGGCAGGAAGGCCAGGCAATGTGTCGATCAATGTGTTCTGTGTCGATCCCAATTCTGTCGATTGCAAAGCTCCAGGTACCTCATGCCAACTGGTCTGAAAGGTCTAATAACTGGGCATTCAGTGATGTAGTGCGGGAGATCGTGCCGTAGTTCCTGCTCACAGAGTTTGCAACTGGAGTGCTCAGGATTGGGAGATCCGTCACCTGCAGCCACCTGCCACAGGTAACGGTAACCCAACCTGATCCTGGCAACCACTGTGTCGCACAGTCTAGTGGACGTTTTGTGCTGCAGGTGAATGGCGGGAGTAACTTCAACACTCTATGGAAAACACACCCGCAATTTCATTTCGGACGTGAAAATTGCGTGGGAGTTGGGGTATTTAGAGGCCTATATTTTTTTAAAGTGTAGCACCTGAGGTTGACACCAATCTACCTATGACCTTCACATACCTAAGACCATTCCCCTTGTAAAGTCTGGTAAGGCTTTACTCCAAGCGTCTGGCCTTCAACCTTGGACAGACAGACAGACCTGCTTACTGACAGGTATCGACTGGCTTGATGGTTTCTCATGATAATTGCCTTACCTGACCCCTGTGATGAGTCTTGGCTCGCTGTCTTGGGAGCGTAACGACGGTGTGTTGAGTGTTCTTGCATATGGAGCTGAAGAAACACCACTAAACTTCTACACAAATGTATCCCAGCATGTTAAAGGTGCAGCTGTAACTCTGTACCATTACTGCTACCGTCTCCAGCGTCACCACCACCACCTGGCGTCACCACCACCACCTGGCGTCACCAGTCACCACCACCACCTAGCGTCACCACCACCACCACCACCACCTGACGTCACCACCACCACCACCTGGCGTCACCAGTCACCACCACCACCTAGCGTCACCACCACCACCACCACCACCAGTCACGACCACCACCACCACCTGGCGTCACCAGTCACCACCACCACCACCAGTGTGAGAGCGTAAGCACTACCCCGCTAACTACCATGTTCTCTTCGGCTCTTGTCTTAATTAGCTAGGTTATTTCTGTGGCTCGTGACCACATTCTCAGAGTGCCGGTCCGGCCAGTACTTACATCTTAAGTTAATCTGCTTCGTATCTCCAGACTGGCAAGCCTAAATGATTGTCATTAAAACTCGTCATGATTTTGTATCTGGCTTGAGCGAGTGAAGATTAGTATGTAATCTTTGTTGGTACTTGTTGTGCTGTTAGTCTGGGAACGCAGGTGTGTGGGGATTGGTCGCTAGTGATGATTGGCAGGGTGAGTGTGGCACAGATTGGTAGGGGTGTGTTGGCCAAGGGAGTTGTTATTATTATTATTAACATCTTTATTGACAAAATTAATTACAATTTTGCTTAATCTGAGGATTTCGATTAAGTCTTATTAAAGTGAGGATAATGCTGGTATTCACTGTCACGCAGGACAGAGGGTCATACACAAGACAATAGGTCTAAACTGTAGGCTGAAGCACATATATATCATGGTTACAATCAATGTTTTAATGTATGGATATGTGAAAACAACTTTCTATTGTGCACTGCCACACAAGGGCAGGGATGGGTTCATAAGTGATGCAGCTTAGACGTAATATAAATAAAAAATTTCTTCATTCTTTAAAATGGACAAGCAAATTTAGGATAAATTGTTAGGATGTCGTCCAGAACACCCGAGTCAATAAAATAGTTACACAGTTGGTGGTACAAGAGGCCAGGAGGTCTAAAGTCCTTTACGGTTTCACATTCAACAATATAGTGTTCTAGTGAATGCATTAAAGGTTTATCACAGAGTTTACAATCTGAATATTCTGGTAGTGGCTCAGCCTCACTAACCTGCCAGATGTGCCTATAGCCAAGGCGAATTCTCGCAATGACTACATCACATTGCCTGGTCCGGTTACTGTGCTGACCATACAAATACCTATCATTACAAAACTTGTCATAACTTTTAATACTGCAGCTTTCAGGTCTCTGGGCATTTCTTAGTTCTTCTAAATCTGAATTAATTTCTTTAATTTGTATGTTTCTAATAATTGCATTAGAAACATTCAAATTAAACAAATTATTTCAGCCAGGGGAGTGATGGGACGGCGATGGATAGTAGATTATGGGGGATGGCCAGGGACGAGTCCTTCATCCGACTGGACGAGGAGAGTATCTGTTGACTCTATCTTTGTCAATCTGTTTCTCTGCCTCATTGCTCTGTCTCTCTCTCTCTCCTCCCCCTCTCTGTCTCTCTCTCCTCCCTCTCCCTCCCCTCAGCCATCAATTAATACATATTAATAATATCATAACTGGATATTGTCATCCGGGATTTTTTGTGTGCGCGCGAGAGTGCGTGGGAAACACTCCAAGTTGACATCACACGAGATGGAGGAGGCGGGCTGGGAGCACTAACACGGGGCTCTTAAGTTCATCAGGTAGCTAGACTCGGGTTAGCTGAGTGGCAAGCTAGTTTTTGTGTCCGCTTCCCGAGGAGCTGATTAGACCCCGCCGGCGCCAGCTGCCTCCGTTAAGGGCTCCGGATTGAATTGAAAACAGAGAACGCCACCTTAGGCGAACTGTGCGAGAGTCATTGTTGCGAAGATAATCAATGAATCTCGAATTTGGTATTAAATATGACCTCACTTGACAGGTTCACACCTGGCCTGGCTTCACAGGCTGACATCTGGGCCTAGCTTGGCAGGTTCACACCTGGTCTGACTTGACAGGCTCACTCCTAGGCCTGATCCTAGCACAAATCTCCTATATTTCTCATCTTCACTCGAGAAGAACGGTAAAAAATTTACTCTCCAACGTTAGTTTTACAGTTTGGTAATGGCCTGACGCTGAGAGCTGCCTCTCGTTGAACTGTAAACAGTCAACACTACAGTAACCCTAACACCATTTAAACTAATTTTACAGGAATGTCTTTTCCCACGGGTCATAAAACAGAGGAGAGAGTCGTGAAAGACATTGATATAAACGCGACCCCTCCAGAGGCCAGTGACAACACTGTGTTGACAGTCTGCTACAAGAACAGGAACGCCACCAAACATGCCCATGGAGAACTCTCCCGACACGAAGCTAAATGTCTGAGAGACGAAAGTCGTCTATGCCTTCACATGCGACACATTACTTAACCTCATCTTTGTTGTTTAAGATTCAGCTACTGGGAACACATTTCCAAGTAGCACGGGCTATAGTGAGCCCGTAGTGGACTTAGCTGGCACAGGAGCGGTGCAAGTAGCACGGGCTATGGTGAGCCCGTAGTGGACTTACCTGGCACAGGAGCGGGGCAAGTAGCACGGGCTATGGTGAGCCCGTAGTGGACTTACCTGACACAGGAGCGGGGCTGTAACTGTTCTGTGTTAACCTCATCCTTCTTGGTTATATATATATTAGGTTTGCTGCAGTTAACTTGTATACACTTCACCTCTGCCCTTAATCTTCACGGGCTCAACGTAACACATCTCTTGCCAGGCCATATAAAACTGCAAAATTAATTTGTTTAGCTTGAGCTACACTCTGCAGAAATAGTGGCCACGTTGACGTAATAGAGACCCAACGCCGCAGGACCCACCATGCAGGCAGACTGCAGGTCCTGTGGAAGGTCAGGAGCAACGGTGACGCGCCATATGGAAGGCGCCTCAGCTGGTTGAAGCAGAAATTGAGAGAGAGAGAGAGAGAGAGAGAGAGAGAGAGAGAGAGAGAGAGAGAGAGAGAGAGAGAGAGAGAGAGAGAGAGAGAGAGAGAGAGAGAGAGAACGAACGAGCACTGAGGACACTACTGAAGGCCAATTAAAGGTCCCTAAATTGGCCATCAATGGTTTTTCAAATCCTTTACGTTCACATATGATATTATTGAAGCCATAGTTTATTTTGCTCTCTCTCTCTCTCTCTCTCTCTCTCTCTCTCTCTCTCTCTCTCTCTCTCTCTCTCTCTCTCTCTCTCTCGCTCTCTGAAAAAGACACAGCTAACATGAAGATGTTGACAACTGAGCTCCTTGTGTTTGGGTTGCAGACATCTGGTTGTCCACCAAGTTGCTCAGAGTAACTTAGTCTTGTACATAACAGTTAGTCTACCAACATCAACACTGGTAACGAAGCTCCCTGATGTTGGCAGACATTGTGCTAATGGATTGACTTGTCATGTTTACACGCAGTTAGAGTAGGCAGATGTATATGCTGTCTGCCCTGGTGGCGGGTAGGGTAGTGGTGTATATGTCTGTTGTGGTGGGGAAGGTGCACAGCTCGGGCATTGGTAGCAAGGCTGCAAGGTGGGCGCTGGGGAGGTGTTGGTGGGGTGGGCGAGGCAGGGGGGAGGGGGGAGGACAGAGGGACGAAGGTCGGGGAGGGGGGGACGAGGGAGGGGGGAACGAGGAGGATAAAGAGACGAGAGGAAGGGAAACGAGAGGGAAGACGAGAGGGGGGGGCTTACGGGGTCACCATAGCCCGTGCTACATGGACACTTCGTTCTGAGTAGTAAATCTAAAACAAAACAACAACAAGGTTACAGCCCCGCTCCTGTGCCAGGTAAGTCCACTACGGGTCACCATAGCCCGTGCTACTTGGAACTAACAACGAGGAGGGAGGAGAGAAGAAGAAGCAGGAGCAAGATGACAAGGGAAAAGAAGGAAAAATCTGCCAACATAACGTCAGGTACAGAACCTGTTGCCATATTGGCCTCCCTGGTTCAACCACTTAATTTACTATCTCACGGGTTACATCCTCCTGTGCAAGGTAAGTCCACTACGGGATCACCATAGTGGACATCTTGGGCTGCGGCCAGGAGATGCCACAACAGGAGAATCTAGAGTGTTCGTTAAATATCCATCTGTGGGTACTAAAAACAATATCACGCACCGTCTTTGCTCTCAGACTGAGACGTTGGAAGGGTATTTGTGCTTAATTGGAGGAAGAGAAGTTTCCAGAATTCCCAGGGCATGGTTCTGGAGCAGTAACTCCCCCCCCCCCCCCACCTCTGCTGGTCTTCTATGATCTCAAGACATCTTATCACTATCCGTCTCGAGCTGATTTCTATCATGTTAGACACCAACCTATTCCCCCCCTGAACGAATTATATCGTTTTTGGATACCATTGTGGTCCCTGAACGACACCTGTCGTTTTGGACCCCCCCCCCCCCCCATGAACGACTTCTCAGGAATGCCCCATGATTTAGATGCCGATGGCGCCCATAACTGAGAAAGGAGGGAAATGCCATGGCCAGGAATTTGAAGTGTCTCCTTTTTTTTTTTTTTTTTACAATGGTCCGCCTTGGTCCCAATTAGCTGGAAAAGAAAATTTATATGGAAGAGAAATGGAGCCTTAGTCTCTCCTATTATATACAGTATATTATTTGGATTACCTTCACGAGTTAAGGTTATTATTTAAGAGAAGAGTTTCACAGTAGTTTGTTTCATGGTAGCACTTACGCAACCTTTTCGTTAACACAAGACCCAGGTATTTCGTCAAGCATTTACACACACATTTACGAAACCTGTATATCTTTCCTTAATGAGGGAGTCTTTTTATACAGTTATTAAACACTTTACCAGCTTGAAAACATCACAACCCAAGATTATTATTGTTATAA
>WNGS01160430.1:26330995-26353382 GCA_020271785.1 Procambarus virginalis
GTGGAGCCGAGAGACCAGTTGATCAGTATGCAGGAGCCGCCCACCGGCCAGATATGAGCCCACGGCTCCGGCCTGTCCGCTCATCATGCGACGGATTAGTACATATTAAAGCACCGTAATATGGACGTTTGCTGTTCATTGGGACCCCTGATAGGTTAGGTGGGTTGCTTGGGTTAGTACGTTTCTGGTTGGGCAAATGGTTATATTTTTAAATATTTTTTACAGAGTGGCAGACTCTGAAATTGAAATAAGTTTAGTGAGGTAAAATACACACAAAGGAATGAGGTAGCTCAAGTTATTCTCACTCCGTTCAGTACATCGTGTTAATACATACATATAAACACATCACAAACAATAAACATATTACCAAACATTCTGAGAGATAAACATCTACATTTCCTACAGACTCTGAGAACGGCTCAGGTTCCTGAGCCTATTGGGCTCTATCATATCTACACTTGAAACTGTGTATGGAGTCAGCCTCCACCACATCACTGCCTAATGCATTCCATTTGTTAACTACTCTGACACTGAAAAAGTTCTTTCACTAGTGTGTCTGTGCTTCATTTGGGCACTCAGCTTCCATCTGTGTCCCCCTTGTTCGAGTATCACCAGTGCTAATCTACCTGGTCAACTCCCCCTGATAATTTTGTATGCGGTGATCATGTCTCCCCAGTATATAATATGTCCCTGAAAGGTTGGACAGGACCATGGAACTGACCCCTTATTATCAGGCCATAATAAAACTAGTGAACTTTGGAGAGTTCATTTTTAAACTTTTCAAGTGAAGAAGAACATAAGAAATAGAGAAGATTTGTGCTATTCAGTGATGTCATCCTACTCTCATATTCAGTAACACGCGTCTACAAGACACTGGTACCAAATATACTAAGGCATACATAGATATATACATGTGTGGGAAGTGCGGGTGTGTGTGGGTGTGGAGGTTCAGCTATACATGTGTGTGTAATGTATAGAGAGGTGAGCGTCGGGAGCAGCCTCGCCACACTCTCCCACCGCATGCACTCACTTTTATGTCTATAGAGTAATGGTGGTGAGTGTTGTTACCCCGCTCCTCGCCAGGTAAGTCCACTAGGGCTCACCATAGCCCGTGCTACTTGCTCCGCTCCTGCGCCAGGTAATTCCACTACGGGCTCACCATAGCCCGTGCTACTTGCCCTGCTCCTGCACCAGGTAAGTCCTCTACGGGCTCACCATAGCCCGTGCTACTTGGAACTTGTTCCGAGTAGCTGAATCTATAACAGCAACAAGGAGTGTTGTTATATGTAAGATGAGAGGGCGTGAGAGGGCGGTTGGTGGTGTCCGGTGGGGCAGAGAGGCCGCCACTCCCGCGGCGGCGCCTCAACCACCACTCTTGTGTCCCCCCCCGCCCTGACGTCACACTCCCGCCCTCCCGAGGGCACACTCTCACAAATGCACATTTGCGGAAACGCAACTCCGTGGGGATTTGCCCAGAAATTTGAAACTTAGTTTTTTTGCGACGTATTCCTGGTTTTTGTTGCTTTTTTTTTTTGCATTTGAGTTTTGTTGTATAGTAGTCATTCTTTCTGTTTTAAATTACATTGTCTTGATGACCAAGTCACACACCAGAAGATGAAGGGACGACGACGTTTCGGTCCGTCCTGGACCATTGTCCACCACCTCCACCCACTAACTGAAGGACACATTACACAAAGGTTCTCACCGTCAGAATAGTTCACTTATAACACAACAGGTACAACAAGGGTGGCAGACGGGCATGAAGAGCTAGACCTCACTCTCTCGTAGTCACTGGTAGCTAAGTACTATCATAGGTAAGTACATGCAGGATGCGCATGGTTGCTCTTCACTTTGCCGTATATACGCCTGTATGTACGCCTCTATGTACGCCCACCAGTAGTTGCCTAACTCTAACCTTCCCGATACAGGTGAGGTGGCTGGCTACTCAGCGTGCTTTCATTTTGCCATTCCGTCAGAAATAAGACTGTTTTTATAAGTTGAAATAAGACACACTCGACTTGAGAATGGTCCAGGACGGACCGAAACGTCGTCGTCCCTTCACCTTCTAGTGTGTGGTCTGGTCAACATACTTTAGCCACGTTATTGTGACTCATCGCCTGCACAAGAGCTGTTTTGCCTAACGTGGGAACCGAAGCAACCCAAAGCTCGAAGTAATGTATCGAAGCCGATGGATACAAACGTCAGTGTTTCAGTATTTCCTTTTGGGTAATACATGAACATTGTTAAGGATGTGATAGATTTGGTTAGATCAGCGAGGTAGTGGGTGAGAGGCCGGTTGCACAAGCAGCGAGGTCTTGGGTAGTGTAAGCGTCTCTTAAGGTGCTCAATAGAAAGTGTGGGCGGGGCGGAGGGGGTGTGAGCGGTGGCGAGGGGCGGGGGGGCGGCGGCTGCTGTGTGTGCGTGCGTGTGTGTGTGTGCGTGTGTGTGCGTGCTGCCCGCGGTGCCCTCGCCGCCTCCAGATCGACTCCCCAAGTCAGTCGGAACTGGCCGGTGCGGCGATCACATCACCCTGCTCTCGCGCTCCCATACAGACGTGGTCCACACGCTGGCTCTCTCACACTCACACACGCGCGTGTGCCCGTCGCCCTGCTCGTCCTCCGGCGCCGCACTCAACACGGATGTTACACACTAGCCTGCCACATGTCCTCACGCCAAAGCATCTTCATCAACGGAAAAGTGAACCTTCGTGATATAATTGGTTTCTGAACACGGCGCTAAGCGATTGTGCTCAAATTACTAGGAAAATCATGTGCCTTACAACATCATACACTAACAGGAAAAATGTGTAGTGATGCTTAAATTTCTAAGTGATTTTTGTGTATCTGAAAATATATTATAACCCCCTGGAAAAAAAACTTAATAATACTTTTTTGACATAAAAGATTTAATTAAGTGTTAACTGATATAGTTTGGTTTCGTGAGTGATTAAAACGGTAGTGGAATATATATGTGTCTCCCTGCCGCGTGTGTGTACTGGCAGCCCTGAGTGGCACTATGCTGAGATAGAGGGGTTGGGCACTGTGTGTGTGTGTGGACAAGTTGTGTCACCATGATGCTTTGGTGCCACCCTCGCCCCCTCTTGGGGGCGCCTTCTGCCTCCACCCCTCTGGCTCTAGTGGCGGTGGTTGTAGCCCCTCTTACACAGGTCAGTAGTGCCTCCTCTATGTCTGCTGTAGTCCTATAGTAGCCCCCATCTAGAGCCCCTCACCTTGTGGCTTCTGAAGTAGCCCTGTACTGTTGACAGTAGCCCTACCCCCGGCAGGGCAAGTCTCCTTACGCCCATTGGCTCTGTTCACCGAGCTGTGATTAGGAACCTGGGGGTTAGTCGACGTTGTGGGTGGCGTCCTTGGGAATGGTTAACATGAAACTGCACCAACGCAAAGAAACTAGCGCCGCGAGTCTACTGCACCCAGTGGGCCGGAAGGTTCCAAGAGTCCTAAAAAAGGGTTCCACGGCCCGAGTCAAGAGTGGGTTCACGCCCAAACAAGTAACTGCTACCTGCAGTAGCTACAACCTGTGGCTCCTTCAGAGCAGCCCCCCCCCCACCCTCAGCTTCTACAGTAGCCTCCCCCCCACCCTCAGCTCCTGCAGTAGCCCCCCCCCCACACCCTCTCTCCTGCAGTAGCCCCCCACCCTCAGCTCCTGCAGTAGCCCCCCCCCCCCCACCCTCAGCTCCTGCAGTAGCCCTCCCCCACCCTCAGCTTCTACAGTAGCCCCCCCCCACCCTCAGCTCCTACAGTAGCCCCCCCACCCCTCAGCTATACAGTAGTCACCCTGTAACTTCTGTAATAGATCATTATAGTATTTTCAGTGTACTTATACACACGTAGTAGCCTGGATTGTACCTGGATGGGTTCTGGGAGTTCTTGCACTCCCTAACCCCAGGCCAGGGCTAACTGTGTGAGCTGGGACCAACAGGGCTGTTGCTAGGAGCGGTCCGCAGGCCCCACATTACCACTACAGCCCGGTTCGTCCGGCACTTCTTGCAGGAAACTATCCAGCTTTTTCTGAAGACTTCCACTGGTGTTCCCTCAATATTTCGTGTACATGCTGGGAGGATACCGTGGACCTCTGGTGTTCAGTGTTCTCTGATTGTTCCTTGGGCACACCGCAGTAGTAACCGCCTTGTTCCCATCTTGGTGTTCAGGACTAACCATTGTACTACCCCTGGCCACTGTACTACCCCTGGCCACGTGGGCTCAGTGTGAGGGCTACTTGCTACCTCTCTTATATTGTATGTGTCTGACATGTGTCTTCTATTCCATTTGGACACGTATTAGTACATTTACACGTGACTGTGTGTCTTTGACACATATGTGTACCAATACATGCAGCGTGACATTAATAATGGGGAGACAAATAAATAGGAGTTCATTAATAAATAAATGACTGGACGTTTCTGTGTGTATCACTATTCACACGCACGTGTACACACACACACACACACACACACACCACACACACCACACACACACACACACAACCACAACACACACACAAACACACACACAATCCAGTTGATTGACAGTTGAGAGGCGGGACCAAAGAGCCAAAGCTCAACCCCCGCAAGCACAATTAGGTGAGTACAATTAGTGAGGTACACACACACACACACACAAACAAGCACCCACATTCACGTAGCTCTGGTAGTCCTTCAATGATTATCCTTAGACTCGAGTCTTCCCACGAGGAGGCTGCCGAAAGTGTTGATATGGTCTATCTTCCCATTTGTTTTTAATGGTCCATTTCAAGTCCACCACGGAGCTCGATCCTTCTCCCAGCACACATACTAAAAACACACACCTCCCCCCCCCCCCTCCCCCACACCCTCTCCCCTCCCCCCCCTCTCCCACACAGCCCCACAAACCCCCTCCCCCACACACCCCACACCCCCTCCCCACACAGCCCCACAGCCCCTCCCCCACACAGCCCCACACCCCCTTCCCCCTCCCCCACGCCACACAAAAACTTGCATAAACAACCAATCGTATCGTCCATAATTAATGATATATATTAGCCATGAAGACGCAACATTGCCAATTTGACTGAAAAAAAGTAATTATATCTACACAATCATGATGTGAAAGACACGGTATTAAACACATAAATAATGATTATTATAATATATATATATTATATTATATTATATATATTTATAATTATATATATAGATATATATATATATATACTGTATATATATATACATATATATATAGTGTATATATTATGTAAAACATATCTATATACTGTGTATATATATATATATATATATATATATATATATATATATATATATACTGTATTATATATATATATATATATATATTATATATCTATATTATATATAGATATTATATATACTGTATATATATATATATATAATATTATATATATATTATATTATATATATATATATAATATATACAGTAAATTATAATATGACCGAAAGGGTAAGATTAATGATTCTAACACAAATCTTCGCAATATTTCTTATGTTTTTTTTTCACTTTCGAGGGAAGTTGAAAAATTAACTCTCCAAAGTTCATTTTCACAATTTAATAATTTAATATGGTCTGATGCCTAAGGATGCGTTTCGCAAGGTACTCCTTACATTTTCAAAAACACATTTTTCATGTTGTTGTTTAAGATTCAGGAACTGGGAACTAAAAGTTCCAAGTAGCACGGGCCATGGTGAGCCCGTTGTGGACTTACCTTGTACACAAGCGGTGCTGAAACTTGGAACTGAAATTCCAAAGCATGAAATTTTTCATGCTTTGTGGAAGTTTATATTCGCTTGGGTTGAGGTAGTACAGGACGTGACTGAGATGAAGAAGTTGATGAATGTCATAATGGATATTAATAGGCCACTAAATGCCTATATGTTCTTGCTTCTACTGTCTCTGTGTTGGTGCGGGGTCTTGAAGTACGGGGTCGGGTCACTTCACACGGAACCACACTGCGCCCTTGGAAAAATGGCAGATAGTTGGCGTGGACTGAGAACTGTGGAAAAGCAGCATGTAAAGCTCGACGGCTCAGTCCAATCCTCTACTGGACGGACTGCAGCAGCATGTAGGTTTTATAGAAATAATATTTGCACAAAGACTGTCAGTGTCAGGTTAAACAACTGGCTGACCTCCACACAAGCAGAACTAGCAGCATTACACTTAGCTACCAGTACATTAAAAAACATTGGAGGAGGAATAATATTCTGTGATTCAAAGTCTGCTCTTCAAGCAATCGAAAACTTCTCTTGGAAGATTGAATTGAAATTGAAATTGAAATAAGTTTATTGATGTAAAATACACACAAAGGGATGAGGTAGCTCAAGCTATTCTCACAGCAAGAACCTCATACTCCCAATTATAAATGACCTAATTGATGCACAGAGTAAAGGTCTCGAATTTCCTTTGTATGGATACCTTCACACATAAATATAACCCATCATAATGACACAGACCTTGCAGCCAAATTAGCGTGTAACAAGTTTGAAGTTGACTTAGATCTAGGTATCCCATCTCTGCTGTCAAAACTACATTGATCCAAACATTCAGATCTGATAGGAAAGAACTTACTGACTCCCAACGACCTGAAAGTACTAGTATAAAAAGCTATGATTTGTTCAGATCTGAAACCTACATCTATGGGCAGCACAAAACGTCCACTAGACTGTGCGACACAGTGGTTGCAAGGATCAGGTTGGGTTACCGTTACCTGTGGCAGGTGGCTGCAGGTGACGGATCTCCCAATCCCGAGCACTCCAGCTGCAAACTCTGTGAGCAGGAACTACGGCACGATCTCCCGCACTACATCACTGAATGCCCAGTTATTAGACCTTTCAGACCAGTTGCATGAGGTACCTGGAGCTTTGCAATTACTTTATTCACTCTCGTATTCTTGAAGATATCCTCACAATGTACCCAAAATTTGCCAGTGCAGGCTACTAAACATATGGCCCTGTATGACTAACCATCCTGCGAGATGGTGACCTTTATTACCACTGCTACCTTATTCAATCTTGTGTTGATGATATCCTCAAAATGCATC
Source organism: Procambarus virginalis (assembly GCA_020271785.1). Classification (NCBI taxonomy): domain Eukaryota; kingdom Metazoa; phylum Arthropoda; class Malacostraca; order Decapoda; family Cambaridae; genus Procambarus; species Procambarus virginalis. The sequence goes on from WNGS01160430.1 coordinate 26,338,061, forward strand.
CGGAATCTGCCAGTGCAGACTGCTTATCACATGCCTCTGTATGACTAACCATCCTGTGTGATGGGGATTTTCTAGCATCAACTAGTTAGCTTTTTTGACACACTGTACTCCACTTCATATAGTCTAGGGTAGCTGCACTAATGCAGATGTACCTAAGGAATTAATAAAAAAAAAATGGAAAGCTTTGCGCCGCGCGCTTGGATAACAGTAAGCTGTGGTAGGCACAGGGGCGCCTCTTTCCACACCTGCAGCTCACTGGTGTCTCTTCCCACACCTGCAGCTCACTGGTGTCTCTTCCCACACCTGCAGCTCACTGGTGTGTCTTCCCACACCTGCAGCTCACTGGTGTGTCTTCCCACACCTGCAGCTCCCTGGTGTGTCTTCCCACACCTGCAGCTCACTGGTGTCTCTTCCCACACCTGCAGCTCACTGGTGTCTCTTCCCACACCTGCAGCTCACTGGTGTGTCTTCCCACACCTGCAGCTCCCTGGTGTGTCTTCCCACACCTGCAGCTCACTGGTGTCTCTTCCCACACCTGCAGCTCACTGGTGTCTCTTCCCACACCTGCAGCTCACTGGTGTCTCTTCCCACACCTGCAGCTCACTGGTGTGCCTTCCCACACCTGCAGCTCACTGGTGTCTCTTCCCACACCTGCAGCTCACTGGTGTCTCTTCCCACACCTGCAGCTCACTGGTGTCTCTTCCCACACCTGCAGCTCACTGGTGTCTCTTCCCACAACTGCAGCTCACTGGTGTCTCTTCCCACAACTGCAGCTCACTGGTGCGGGAACGCCGCTCTTAAGCTGAACAATGAACATAGCTCAATCAACAAGGCTGTTGCTGCTTCTGTATTATAATTATCGTTGTAATTACAGTTGGATACAGTAGTGGTTCAGGTTCACCGTAACTAGTAATTAGTATATTAGTCTGTGTATGCGATCGATACAAGCAAATAAAACTTCACTTGTTTCCTGTAATGACTGATAAATACAGTCTATTGGAAATGTTGTAATTCATGCACTACAAAAATGTTTCCAATGTAATCCATGTTCGTCATGGTTGTAACACGACCCAAGCTTCTCATACAAGATATCTAAAGTTATTTTTTACAATATATATATTCTCATCACTAAATGATGAGAATATATCTTGAGAACGATAACTGCCTCGTTTAACACTTCCAGCCTCAACATTGGAAGCTATCGCGGTGGCTGCTGGATATCGTGGCTATCGCAGGGGCTGGATATCGTGGCAATCGCGGTGGCTATCGCAGAGGCGGTCCCACGGGGGTGACTGGGAGAGCGACCAAAGTAGATGGGTACTGGCCAAAGGAGAGGTCTACTCTGATAAGTCACTTGTTATGTTAAAGGTGGTAGTTGTTATCCTGTTGCTGGTGGTGATGGTGGTGGTGTGGTTGTAATCTGTGGAGGCTGTTTGAGTTATGGTGTTTGGATGGTTGTGGTGGAGATGGTGGTGGAAATGTTGGTTGTAATTGTGGAGTTAGATGGTGGTCGAGGTGATTATCCTAGTGGAGATGGTGGTGGAATTGTTGGCAATATTTGCCCGTAAAATGTGTATATTGCTGTGAAAATTATTAGGGTCGAATAGGCTTTGCTAAAGCAAATTGCCGAGTCCTTTAAATTAGAACATGTATGGACCGACTCGGTGGAATCTGATCCAGCTATTAGGCGTCACCACCTCTCAACTTACTACAGTAATAAGGGCGCAATCCACCTTCGTTAAAGACTTTTAGATCAATTTTCATTCCCGGGAGTTTTAAGCATTAAAAATATTTCTCTGTATATTTACACTGACATACTTGTAGTATACACTGATATACACTGTGTATTAAGAAATTCGTGGACTTATAGGATACAACATTGGTTTATTGTCCAGTCAAGAAGTGTATTGAGGTGCTGAGAAAAGTGCAGGAATGAAGTATATTGTGTGTGTGAATCTTGGACACATGCACGAATGGCCAGTCGGATTTGAGATGTTGTTTTAGATTCAGGTGCTGGGAACAAAAAGTTCCAGGTAGCACGGGCTATGGTGAGCCCGTAGTGGACTTACCTGGCACAGGAGCGGGGCAAGTAGCACGGGCTATGGTGAGCCCGTAGTGGACTTACCTGGCACGGGAGCGGGGCAAGTAGCACGGGCTATGGTGAGCCCGTAGTGGACTTACCTGGCACAGGAGCGGGGCAAGTAGCACGGGCTATGGTGAGCCCGTAGTGGACTTACCTGGCACGGGAGCGGGGCTGTAACTTGAAACGGATTTGAGAACAATGGAACTCTTTATATATGAGAGAGCTGCGGCCTCTGCTAAATATTAACGGTTCAGATGTTCAATTGTACTCTGTATAATTCACAATTGGCCTTTTGTTCACGTAAATTCCTTTATTACTTGTTATTATTTGATTTAGTTTTTCCCTGATACTCATTTTGGGTGTTGACATTTTGTGCTATTATATTTGTTTTAATTAAGATATACAATATGTTGACCAAACCACACTAGAAAGTTGGTACTATATACCTTTTGGTGATCAGTTTTGTACAATATTACGATTAAATAAGGGTTCTGAATAGGTAGTTTTCATATAAGGGATTTGAATAGGTAGTTTTCATATAAGGGTTCTGAATTGGTAGTTTTGATATAAGAGTTCTGAATAGGTAGTTTTCATATAAGGGATTTGAATAGGTTGTTTTCATATAAGGGTTCTGAATGGGTAGTTTTCATATAGGTTTTCTGTAAGTTTGAAGTTAATATTGTAATTTTAAATTAACCGACACATAGATACACCAAGCTATCAAGTTTGACTTTATTTACTAACTTGGCGTAAGTTGAAGCGAGTGTTGTGTGTGGCTTAATATGTATCTTTTAACATGTAATATTGTCCAGTGTGAATGCGTTGTTTTGCTGGTTATTGTAATTTAACTTTTGTATTATAGATCTGATGGTGAATACGAAAAGTATTTGAAACGTTATGAATTTTAACTTCCAGTAAATAAGAATTTTTAACAAGATGTTTGCTACGTCAATGGTTCTCCTATTTTTTAGATTTAGATTTAGATTTTTTTTATTCCGGTAAGGCTACATACATTGGGTTACATACATTGAGTTACATACATAATGTTGGATTTAAAGATAGAGATAGTACATACAATACCTAAAGCCACTATTACGCATAGCGTTTCCGGCATTTATTATGACATAAAGTAACCTCTCATTGTATATACAGTGAGAAAAGGGGTATATACCTCTGTGTGTATATATATATATATATATATATATATATATATATATATATATATATATATATATATGTATATATATATATATGTATATATATATATATATATATATATATATATATATATATATATATATATATATATACAGTATTTACAAAGCATTCATAGAAATTTACCAAGGACTTTACAAAAAATCTTTGGAGTATAATTTGCTAGATACAAATTTACGGCTGTTGTAAATATGCGCTCTTTGTTTACCGGCGGTGAGCATTGTGTTAGCAGGTGTTTGTGTAGTAACCCCGCGAGCAGGTGTTGGGGAGGCGACGTTGACCAAGCCTCACATGTTGGACAGGTGACGTTGACCAAGCCTCACATGTTGGACAGGTGACGTTGACCAAGCCTCACATGTTGGACAGGTGACGTTGACCAAGCCTCACATGTTGGACAGGTGACGTTGACCAAGCCTCACATGTTGGACAGGTGACGTTGACCAAGCCTCACATGTTGGACAGGCGACGTTGACCAAGCCTCACATGTTGGACAGGTGACGTTGACCAAGCCTCACATGTTGGACAGGTGACGTTGACCAAGCCTCACATGTTGGACAGGTGACGTTGACCAAGCCTCACATGTTGGGCCGGCGACGTTGACCAAGCCTCACATGTTGGACAGGTGACGTTGACCAAGCCTCACATGTTGGACAGGTGACGTTGACCAAGCCTCACATGTTGGACAGGTGACGTTGACCAAGCCTCACATGTTGGACAGGTGACGTTGACCAAGCCTCACATGTTGGGCCGGCGACGTTGACCAAGCGGACAATGCCAATAACGTTGACCCATAGTTACTGTAGCAAGGTTGCCCACTGCGAATTTAATTACGCAAACCCTTGGCAGATATTTGACTTGTAAGGTAAATGACACTTCTATTTTCTGATCAAAAGGATTTCCAGAATGTGATTTGCAGGTTGAGACGTAATTTGCAACAGCTTGTAAAAGAATCTATTAACTTTTTGTAATCAAAATTTGCAAATGTTATTGGCGGAATTTGCACATTTAGTTTGCAAGTGTTTCCAAGCAACTATATTTAAATATTTGTTTAAGTATCCTCGCCTGCTGGACGGTAGAGCGACGGTCTCGCTTCATGCAGGTCGGCGTTCAATCCCCGAGCGCCCAAGTGGTTGGGCACCATTCTTTCCTCCCGTCCCATCCCAAATCCTTATCCTGACCCGTTCCCAGTGCTATATAGTCGTGATGGCTTGGCACTTTTCCCCTGATAGGTCCCTTCCCCTTCCCAACCCGTCCTCTCGGAACAACGCATTTTGACGTCAGAAACCCGGACGGTCAATTCAAGAGGTACTATCATTGAGAGTGGCTCACCAATCAGCCCGTCCTCATTAACAAAGACCAAAGTCCATTCCATCTACCCGCCAAACCCCCCAACTGCTTATGAATGAAAAACGATTTACACACGACTCACAACTGATGACGTCCGAACACTTCCGGAACAAGAAGCACTTGTTCCGGAAGTGTTCGGAATGACTGACGACTTTTGTTCGATCCACAACGCTGTAAATGCTTCACCCACGTACTACAAATACAAATAATCGCCAACAGAACCTAAACACCTAACCTAACCAGTGGCCTAACTATGCACAAAATGCTAATATATTGTAATATTAATTTATATTAGAGAAAATTCCTGTTTAGAATGAACATCATGTTAAAATTTATGAATGAGTCTTTCTTGGTCGACCGCTGGATGTAATGGACTTGGGGCCAGATTCACGAAAGCACTTACGCAAGCACTTACGAACGTGTACATCTTTTCTCAATTTTTGGCGGCTTTGTTTACAATTATTAAACAGTTAATGAGCTCCGAACCACCAGGAGGCTGTTTATAACAGTAAAAACAGTTGATTGGGAAATTTTCATGCTTGTAAACTATTTAATAAATGTAACCAAAGCCGTCAAAAATTGAGGAAAGATGTTCACGTTCGTAAGTAATTGCGTAACTGCTTTGTGAATCTGGCCCCAGGTCTGTGGACGGGTTGTACCAACTCACATTTTCTATACGTGGTCGATTGATTGATGTATATTAAGACACCGAAGAGGTGGTATGGGCATGAATAGCCCGTAATAAACATGGTCGTTAGGTTAGGTTCGATCTTTGTAGCAGCAACTCGTCCTCACGAATGGTACATTGCATTTTGACGTATAACTTCCTTAAAATCAAGAACGGGTGTACTAAAAGTTTTAGAGGCTCTAAATGGACGTGTTGTCCCGTTTTCTGTATGTAGGCCATTATTTAGGTTAGGTTCGGGCAATCCGCCCACGGGTTGTGGGCGGCGGTAGCAGCTTGGCCGAGCATAGTGTGACGGGCTGTGGGCGGCGGTAGCAGCTTGGCCGAGCAGTGTGACGGGCTGTGGGCGGCGGTAGCAGCTTGGCCGAGCATAGTGTGACGGGCTGTGGGCGGCGGCAGCTTGGCCGAGCATAGTGTGACGGGCTGTGGGCGGTGGTAGCAGCTTGGCCGAGCATAGTGTGACGGGCTGTGGGCGGCGGTAGCAGCTTGGCCGAGCATAGTGTGACGGGCTGTGGGCGGCGGTAGCAGCTCGGCCGAGCATAGTGTGACGGGCTGTGGGCGGCAGATGATGGTGACTCTCATGGTACCACCGCCCAGTTCCTCCCGACCTGCCACTAGCCCTGGTTATTGGGGCGTGGCTAAACAAACTTAAATGGTTCTTAACCCTCCGGAAAAATGACATGTTTTCGGAAGCGCGATTTGTGTATTTGTGCTCTCAACCGAACAGTTCGCAAATGTGGGGGTGTTCAAAACCGAACAGTTCGCAAATGTGGGGGTGTTCAAAACCGAACAGTTCGCAAATGTGGGGGTGTTCAAAACCGAACAGTTCGCAAATGTGGGGGTGTTCAAAACCGAACAGTTCGCAAATGTGGTGTGTTCAAAACCGAACAGTTCGCAAATGTGGGGGTGTTCAAAACCGAACAGTTCGCAAATGTGGGGGTGTTCAAAACCGAACAGTTCGCGAATGTGTGGGTGTTCAGAACCCAACAGTTCGCAAATGTGGGGGTGTTCAGAACCCAACAGTTTTCAAATGCGGGTGTTCAGAACCGAACTGTTCGTAAATTGCTTCTTTACATAGTAAATCTTTAGTACAGGTCCAGTATATCAAGTGCTCCAGTATTCAGAAAATGTCTTTGGTAGCGTAAACATCCTCGCTCTTTGCGCCTCTTGAGCCATTTGGTTTCGGTTCGAGCCCCGACAAAGCAGGATTGACTGGACGCCAATACTTTACTGCTGGGTGAAGAAGGACGAACAGTTATTTGGGATTTGGTTGTTAACCAATTGACAGATTGTGTTCCATGTAAAACTAGTAGGATGAAGCTTGCCATGAGGGGAAGGGAAAGCTCTGGGCCGGCTAAGAGTCAGCAGGTGTGTGGCCGTGTTGTTCCCGCCTGTGTCTGAAGAGTGAGAGCTCAGCTCAAGTGTGGAGAACACTGGCATGAAAGGTCTAGTGAATAGGCACCAGAACCGATTCTTTTTGTATTTGTATAATTGAAGTTTTTTTCAGGAGGGTGTAAAGATGTGTTGGTGTATTTTGGGTCTGGGATTAGGTGTGTGTGTGTGGGGGGGAGGGTGTTTGGGGAGGGTGTTGCGGGAGTGTGCGTGCGTGCGTGTTCAAAGTCCTTTTGCAAGTTGTGTGAAGGGGTGTTAGCGTGTGTGTGAAGGACGTTACCGCGTGTTGTTATACCTGTTCTTTCAAGAAAACATTTCTGTCCAGAAATAGCAACGTGGGTCATTTATTCTCATTTATCCGCTTCCTCTTGAGAGGGGTCACAAAAGTGTTGCCCGCAGGTGTTTTGTTAATATTCTTACCCTATCGAGTGGGGTGAGAGGGCGTCTCCTTGACTTAGGGGGAGGGTGCTGGTCATATGGGAGGGGGTGGAGTGGCTGGTGGTGAGGGGGGGAGGTTTGGTGGCGGTGGATGGTAGGGTGGTGGCGCCAGAGTGGTAGGGTGAGTGGTGGTGGTGGCGCCAGAGTGGTAGGGTGAGTGGTGGTGGTGGCGCCAGAGTGGTAGGGTGAGTGGTGGTGGTGGCGCCAGAGTGGTAGGGTGAGTGGTGGTGGTGGCGCCAGAGTGGTAGGGTGAGTGGTGGTGGTGGCGCCAGAGTGGTAGGACTGTTAACGGTGGTTGAGGGGGTGTTAAGACACCGCCTAAGCAAGGGTCTGGCTCTGACCTCTGGCCTGTGAACCTTGTGTTCACTAGTGAAAGCTGACCTAGTTCACTCATCTCAAGAAGCCCGGGTGATGAAGTGCCCGTTATATCTGTAACTTTTCCTGCCATTACATGCTAAAACAAACACACACATACGATAAGCATAACACCGACACACAAGCAACTATACAACCCTAACTCAAAAAAATACTACCAACCAAAACATACACAAAAGCACAATAAAAACGACAGTGATGCAGTGTCTTAAGAATGAAGACTGTTTCACTGTTCAGACACAGTCAACCAGTGACCACAAGCAACCCGTTCTCGCACTTGCCCTCAGTCAATATTGGATTATTTAATAAGTGCATATGTGACATACTAGTTCGTTGTGAATATTTTAGTTTACCTTGAAAAGCTTCATAGAAAACACCGACCTCACCTAACCTTCTTAGTATGTTAAGATAAACATCTTATTACTTGTTAATTACAATTATTACTTAACCTATACCGTTGATAGGTTAAGTAATAATTGTAAATAAGAAGCAATAAGATGCTTATCTTAACATACTAAGAAGGTTAGGTGAGGTCGGTGTTTTCTATGAAGCTTTTCAAGGTAAACTAAAACATTCACAACCAATTAGTATGTCACATATGCACTTATTAAATAAGCCAATATTGACTGTAAGTAAGTGCGAGAACGGGTTGGGAGAGGGAGAGTGTCTTGGGCGGGTGACAGACCCTCACAGCTTTTCCACACATTCACATTAGACTGCGTAGGGTTGGGTTGGGTGGGATTGAGGTTAGGTTAGGGTTTAAAGCACGTTAATAAACGTGTGTAATGTGACGTATCATAGCCGCAACTCGTCCTCTACATCATACGCCGTATTTTATTACGGATTCGACCAATCTGCTCACACCTGACCTATTAATACAAATTAAAATACTGTAATTTTGACGTTTGGACATGGGGGCCTCGATAGGTTGGGTGGGTTGCTTGGGAATGTCTTCTCATGGCATACCAACCTACTTCCCGATGAGTTGAAACATTTCAGACTATTTACCCCGTTTACGACATGGTCATCTATGGCATACTAGAACGTTGTATTGATAAATTTGTAAATGAAAACATGGATACCATTTGATGTAGTGGTTGTGGCATGCTTAAATTACTGAGTGTTCACGTCTGCAATTTTGACCAATTGCCCTGAGTATGACACCCTCAGTCCTGTGTGAATATGAGCACCTTCCTTGTGGGAAATTATGATGATAATTCTGGTGTGAAGTAGACTATATAATCGTGGGGTTGCTCGATGCTCTCTCACAATTAGTTGTTACTTATTTATTTTATTTAAATTTGAGTTGAACCTAGCCATTGGTCATAAGACATAGGCAACACTGCCAAATGTACTCAGACCACAATGTTTCCATCTGAAGTCTAGCTTATGATCAAGCACCACTGGACGGATTACACTAAATATATATATATATATATATATATATATATATATATATATATATATATATATATATATATATATATATAAAATCTCGCTTAAATAATATTAGTAATAATATTATGTGAACGAGAAGGCCTTAACTGGCTAAGATTCGGGGCGTCATTTTGTCACGTGACTGTTCCAATATGGCGGCTCGACCAGCCTACGTCTGGCCTTAGTGAATGACAGCTGTCTCCTGCATCCCTCCTGCCGGTAATACAATAAGTTATACACTCACGTGAAGATACATATCATTATCTAACACTTGTTTACAAGTTGGAACTCAAATGTGGCTTAGGTTATATCACTTATCGTTTTGGGGAAGTGTGAGGCGGGAATTGGAACTCTGTGATTGCTCAACCCGCAGCTAACACAGTCACAGCCCCGCTCCTGTGCCTGATAAGTCTACTATGGGCTCACCATAGCCCGTGCTACTTGGAACTTTTTGTTCCTAGTAGCTGAAGCTTAAACATCAATGACGGCAGCGGATACTTCCGCATATGACGGCTGCTGCTCCAAGAGTGACGCTCTCTCCTTCTTTCCAGAGTCTATATTAATTGCTTTTGGTTCTGGACGTCATAGATTAAGTATTTTTAGATGCAGACTATGAATATTGAAACCGACTGAGTCTTAAAGAACAGCCAGTTTCTTTAATTAAATGCCTATAACCTACAATCAAATGTAATTTTAGTGGCTCATTTGGCCAGTGTGGTGTTCGGTTGCTTCCCTCATGTGGGCTCCCTTCTAAGCTGTTATAATTATAATTATATATATATATAATATATATATATATATATATATATATATATATATATATATATATATATATATATATAATTTAATTTTTATACAACTTTTATCTTTCATAATATTGGAACTATAAAGTGTTTTAATTTAAAGGTTATTCATCCCACTGGATATTCCCCCCCCCCCCCACTCTCCTACGGTCATGTGGGACTGTGAATATGAGCAGCATCCTCACGGCCCTGTTGGTGAATATGAGCAACACGGTGTTGGACGAGCATTATTTATCTATCTTTCTCCCAGTAATCTCATGTGAACACTGATAAGATCTATTTTTCAAAAGTGGATTTTACTTTAGTTTTTAATATCTGTTGATGTTGTGGGGTGTGTGTGTGTGGGGGGGGGGCGTTGGAATTACCTAAGTGTAGTTACAGGATGAGAGCTACGCTTGTGGTGTCCCGTCTTCCCAGCACTCTTTGTCGTATAACGCTTTGAAACTACTGACGATTTTGGCCTCCACCACCTTCTCACTTGTTCTAATTGTCTACCACTCTGTTAACAAAAGACAACTTTATAATAATTTTTCGGCACCTTTGCTTCCTTAGCTTCAATCTGTGTCCTCTTGTNCCCCCCCTCCTTCCCTCCCTCTCAACCTCTGCCGACTATAATGGTTGGTTGGTTTTCTCCACCAGTTGGGGAAGGCTCTCACCAACGATTGTCCATTTTTTCTCCCCTACCTCCGTGTCTCTCTCTGGTGGACTGGAATGATCCACTGTTGTTCCGTGCCGCTGGTCTGAGGGTAATTGGATTAGATACTTGAGGGAGGGAGGCATTGACGGAGCGGATGGTGGATAGGGAGGGAGGGAGGTTCGGGATAGAATTGGGAGGTGGGTATGTCCTGAGCCAAACTTTGTCTACCAAGTCGTTGGTTTGAATGTTGTCGATGGTGGATGGAGAAGGAGGTAAACCTTAGCTCTGCTGTTCTTGATTGACTCTTGGCTTTCTTTAGTTACATGTCTAACCTTCTTAGTAAGTGTGATCTGTCTTAGCTTTAGCCCCTCTAAGCTATTGTCTTTCAGTTGCTCTCTCTCTCTTGATCTCTATTTCACCTGCTTCTCTTGGCCATTAGGCTTTTGTAATTTTCTTTATTCGTATTAAGTGCTCTGGTGTATTTCAACGTGTGACCTTTCACCTGACATTCTTACCTTATGTGCCCAACTACTTGGGCTGGACGGTAGAGCGACGGTCTCGCTTGATGCAGGTCAACGTACAACCCCCGACCGTTCAAGTGGTTGGGCACCATTCCTTTCCCCCGTCCCATCCCAAATCCTTATCCTGACCCCTTCCCAGTGATATATAGTCGTAATGGCTTGGCGCTTTACCCCCTGATAGTTCCATTCAAATTCTTACCTTATATGTTGGCCTTCTCTGCCACAGTCGACACTACGTGATACTGGTGCTGGACGGGCCCCAGCCTCCTCACTTTCCCTCATACATGTGACTTGGCTGTCAAAAAAATTTCAGCCTCTTTATTGTGGCTGCAAATATCTTTAACTTTGTTATAATTTGTTTATGAGTGTTTTAAGTTGTCTTCCCATTATCCAAATGTTGATACATATTTTACCAGTGCGAGTCTTGCCCCTCTGGTGTAAACTACACTGCTTCACCAGTGTATATCACGGTTCAAAGGGGTAAACTAAGTGATTTCAGTTGTTGCCAGTAAATGTTAGTTTGATTTAGTCTGCTGAGCACCTCTTCATTCCGGCCAGAATTTATTGTTTGTAATTAGTTGTTACGACTAAAGTTTCCAGTTCATTAAGATAACTGGACAGTGTTGTAATACGATATCATTGTAACATTCACTGCCTGTGTCGACCGTACCTGCCAGTCACAGCTCGAACCCCAGGCGAGAAGGCTAGGCAGTTGGCACCACCTTCCACACCCAAGCACCCCACCTAACCCAACCAACAGTGCATAGAAAACGTGGATATTTGTGAGTCGCTACTTGTCATTGTACCTTTATTTTGGGGGGTCTATTAGTGGACCCCCCCCCCCAACGTACAAAATTAGGCGTATTAGTGGAGGACGGGTTGGTACGTCACTACATGTGTGTGCTTACCTAGGAGTGCTTCCACGGTTGAACATTAGCTCCTAAGCCCCTTGAAATGTTGGTAGTTCAATACAGTTGTTCTGTTTACTCGTTTTTCTTGTAGTGTTTTCATTAAAAATTGTGTATTACATTAGCTTCAACAATTTTTGTCTTGTATTTAATTTATATGTTTGGTAGATAACAATAATAACATAACAAGATAACAAGTAGTAGATAACAAGGTAAATAACATGCTGTTCAACAGTGTTAAGCTCCAGGTGCCTAGGCATGGTGGAAATGATGAACTTAAACTAAGTACAGTGTACAAGACACAGTCAGACTTATAGAAGGAAAACAACATGTAAAAGATCTGGGAATTATGATGTCTGACGACCTGACATTTAGTGAATATAACCGAGCAAATTTACCGGCGGCCAGAAAAATGATAGGATGGCTTATGATAACGTTTAGGATGGATTATAATAACGTTTAGGATGGATTATGATAACGTTTAGGATGGATTATGATAACGTTTAGGATGGATTATGATAACGTTTAGGATGGATTATGATAACGTTTAGGATGGATTATGATAACGTTTAGGATGGATTATGATAACGTTCAAATCCATAAGTGCTAATACTATACATATCACTGGTGGTGTCACGTCTTGACTACTGCTCAGTACTCACGTCCCCTCTCAGAGCAGGAGATTGTTGAAATAGATGGCATACTATTGTTGAAATTTGCACAGTAGAATACCAACATACTGGAGCGAAAGATACAGAAGAAAGTGCAGAATAGAGCCAGTAAACAGTAGAGGTGCCATAGGCACAGTCAGAGAGCACTGTCTTTACATCAGGGGTCCACGGCTGTTCAATACCCTCCCAGCAAGCATTAGAAATATTGCCGGAACATAGGCGGACTTCTTCAAAAGCAATTAAATAGGTTCCTGCAAGAGATACCGGACCAACCGGGCTATAGTGGATATGTGGGCCTGCGGGCCGCTCCAAGCAACAGCCTGTTGGACCAAGTTTTCACAAGTCCAGCCTGGGCCCAGGCAGGGATTGGGGAATAGAACTCTGGGAGTGGGAACCATCCTGAGGTATGCTCCAGCAGGGAGAGAGGGGAGGAAGGGAGAGAGAGCGAATGACGTGTGTGTGTGTGTGTGTATTATCAGAGGGAAGGTTCAGGCTGAGAGACAGGTAGGACAAGCATGTCACATTGTGATTATGGCTCTTCTGACACCTGTTTGTTCAGGCGCTATAATCATGCGTCTACGAGGTGTCACTCGTCTCCACCTTCACCACTGGCCAGGACGAGGCAGTTGTAATGGTGTTCCTTCATGTATTGTCGTGTGTGTGTGTGGGGGGGGGGTAAGGTGAGGCGACTGTGTGTATGCTGTAAACTCGTTGTGGAATCAAACACTGTTCATAGCTTTAAAACTATGTATGATAGGACAGAAGTTATTTCTTTTAAACACTCGGTAGCTAGAAATGCGGGACCCAAGAACCAACGCTTGAGCCTGCAGGCACAAATAGGTGAGTACAAGCAGGTGAGTACAGGCCCAAATAGGTGAGCACAAATAGGTGGGTACAATAAGGTGAGTACAAGAGATGAGTACACGCAACTAATCAATATACACGTGAGTCTCCCCCTCATGAGCATGAGTTATGAGTTGACCCATCACTTAAGTGCCTCTGTGAGTAATATATTTACCGCTCACCCTAAATACCTGTGTGAGTAATGAGTTTACATGGACAGGTAAATGGTATACGAGAATAGCGTCAGTTGCAGTCTACCACCACCTGATGACCTTTGGTACGGAGGTCTGGTGGCCGTACTCGCTGATCTAATGGTCTTATTAATTGGGTGGAGAAGCGGCGTTGTCGGGCGTGAGAGAGAGAGAGAGAGAGGGAGAGATGGAGGGCAAGCAAGCTGTTAGTGATGCAGGTCGCTACTCCACGATCTCCACGCTGCCCACCCCACTCACTCCAGACCTATGTGCTCAAATCTCATGCATGCTGGCTCACGTGTAATGCTCGCCTCTTATACACTACTGGCTGTATGGTTCATGGGGTCCTAAAGTACTGGTGTATGGTTCATGGGGTCCTACAGTACTGGTGTATGGTTCATGGGGTCCTACACTACTGGTGTATGGTTCATGGGGTCCTACACTACTGGCTGTATGGTTCATGGGGTCCTACACTACTGGTGTATGGTTCATGGGGTCCTACACTACTGGTGTATGGTTCATGGGGTCCTACGTACTGGCTGTATGGTTCATGGGGTCCTACACTACTGGTGTATGGTTCATGGGGTCCTACACTACTGGTGTATGGTTCATGGGGTCCTACACTACTGGTGTATGGTTCATGGGGTCCTGCACTACTGGCTGTATGGTTCATGGGGTCCTACACTACTGGTGTATGGTTCATGGGGTCCTACACTACTGGCTGTATGGTTCATGGGGTCCTACACTACTGGCTGTATGGTTCATGGGGTCCTACACTACTGGTGTATGGTTCATGGGGTCCTACACTACTGGCTGTATGGTTCATGGGGTCCTACACTACTGGTGTATGGTTCATGGGGTCCTACACTACTGGTGCATGGTTCATGGGGTCCTACACTACTGGTATATGGTTCATGGGGTCCTACACTACTGGTTGTATGGTTCATGGGGTCCTACACTACTGGTGCATGGTTCATGGGGTCCTACACTACTGGTGTATGGTTCATGGGGTCCTACACTACTGGTGTATGGTTCATGGGGTCCTACAGTACTGGCTCCATGGTTCATGGGGTCCTATACTACTGGTGTATGGTTCATGGGGTCCTACACTACTGGCTGTATGGTTCATGGGGTCCTACACTACTGGTGTATGGTTCATGGGGTCCTACACTACTGGTGCATGGTTCATGGGGTCCTACACTACTGGTGTATGGTTCATGGGGTCCTACAGTACTGGCTGTATGGTTCATGGGGTCCTACAGTACTGGTGTATGGTTCATGGGGTCCTACACTACTGGTGTATGGTTCATGGGGTCCTACACTACTGGTTGTATGGTTCATGGGTCCTACACTACTGGCTCCATGGTTCATGGGGTCCTACACTACTGGCTGTATGGTTCATGGGGTCCTACAGTACTGGTGTATGGTTCATGGGGTCCTACACTACTGGCTGTATGGTTCATGGGGTCCTACACTACTGGTTGTATGGTTCATGGGGTCCTACACTACTGGCTGTATGGTTCATGGGGTCCTACAGTACTGGTGTATGGTTCATGGGGTCCTACACTACTGGCTGTATGGTTCATGGGGTCCTACAGTACTGGTGTATGGTTCATGGGGTCCTACACTACTGGTGTATGGTTCATGGGGTCCTACAGTACTGGTGTATGGTTCATGGGGTCCTACACTACTGGTTGTATGGTTCATGGGGTCCTACACTACTGGTGTATGGTTCATGGGGTCCTACACTACTGGCTCCATGGTTCATGGGGTCCT
>WNGS01160430.1:26356148-26368084 GCA_020271785.1 Procambarus virginalis
GCCGTCCCATCCCAAATCCTTATCCTGACTCTTCCAAGTGCTATATAGTCGTAATGACTTGGCGCTTCCCCTGATAGTTCCCTTCCCTTCCAGCCACTTGGGCTGGACGGTAGAGCGACGGTCTCGCTTCATGCAGGTTGGCGTTCAATCCCCGACCGTCCACAGTGGTTGGGCACCATTCCTTCCCCGCCGTCCCATCCCAAATCCTTATCCTGATCCTTTCCAAGTGCTATATAGTCGTAATGGCTTGTCGCTTCCCCTGATAATTTCCTCCCTCCCTCCCTCCCTCTTTTTATATTACCCCGAATTTTACTCTAATTTTTAATTTACCTCCGTCTCCTCCATTTCGTTAAAATGCGACGCATTAAGCACCGCAATATTGATATTTCCTATACGTAATAATAAATAAAAAATGAAGGACACTGCAGAAGGCTTTTAGCCCATACGAAGCAGCTTCTGTTTATCCACTCAAACTCGTTCATATATATGTCTCGCCTACGCTTGAAACAATACATTGGCCTCGAAAGGATTAGGCGGGTCGCTTGGGTTCGTAGGATGACCAAACCAAACATCAGAACCTGGAGAAATGACGTTCGGTCCGTCGTGGACCATTATCAAGTGTGTTGACAATGGTCCACACATGCAGTGGTCCCACACATGACAATGGTCCACATATGACAATGGTCCACACATGACAATGGTCCACACATGAGAGTGGTCCACACATGACAATGGTCCACACATGACAGTGGTTCACACATTGACAATGGTCCACACATGACAGTGGTCCACACATGACAATGGTCCACATGACAATGGTCCACACATGACAATGGTCCCACACATGACTGGTCCACACATGACAATGGTCCACACATGACAATGGTTCACACATGACAGTGGTCCACACATGACAATGGTCCACACATGACAGTGGTCCACACATGACAATGGTCCACACATGACTGGTCCACACATGACAGTGGTCCACACATGACAGTGGTCCACACATGACTGGTCCACACATGACAGTGGTCCACACATGACTGGTCCACACATGACTGGTCCACACATGACAGTGGTCCACACAGACATGGTCCCACATGACAATGGTCCACACATGACAATGGTCCACACATGACAATGGTCCAGGACGGGCCGAAACGTCGTGGATATAGATAGTGAGTGAATAGTGAATACCAGCATTAGCCTCACTTTAATAAGACTTAATTGAAAATCCTCAGATTAGGCAAAATTGTAATTACTTATGTTAATAATGATAACGTGTCTCCATGTTGGGGTGAGTGGGTTGGTCATCATTTGTTCAGCCACGTTATTGTGGCTCGTCGTCTGCATTTGGGGTCGTACCTTCTGGTTTAGGCTAAACTGTTGCATATTTACGGAGCAGCAAATCGAGAGAACGTGCTGGATGGTGAGGGATGGGAGTGAGGGGTTATGGTGAGGGATGGAGGGTGAGGTTATGAGGGAAGGGATGGAATGGGGATAGAACGTGGACGCTGGGGAAAAAGGGAATAGTGGAGAATAGGATTAAGGGTGCATTGGAGAATGAGGGAGGGGGGGGGACGGATGTAACGGGGGGTTAGGGAATGAAGAGTGAAGTAAGTAGGATAAGTAGAAGAGTGTAGAAGGTAGATAGGTAGAGATAGGAAGAGTAGATAGTAGAAGAAGAAATTGCATTGAAATAGAAATTAGAAGAAGTGAGAAATTGCCAAAGAAGAAGGAATTGCTGCCACCATCCATTCTGGATCATTACATACAAGACAAGGAATGGAACTTGTCTGTATCTCAATAGAGGTTATTACCATGTTTCAACTCTAAACATGTACTCATTAATCTCAATATTCAAAAAGATGTTATCATTAGGTCAGTATAGTATGTTCCATTTTATCATGTATCATTAAAATCATGGAACCAGTAACCGCAGAGACTTTCTTATCTCAACTCCAAATCTCTAGGGAACAAAGTGAAAGACAATTAAACAATAAATTCATCAATTATATTTCACATGATAAGTATCATAATTTAAGCAAGTAAGAATGTTCAAGCTTAATATTCAAAGTGAGTCATCATCCAAGAATTCGAGAACCATACAACTCGACTGCCCCTGATCATCACACAACACCTGTTTAGAAAACACGACCAAGTCACCTCAATGTTCAACTCACCAAGTGTCTGAGTCTCCGTGGAATAGAGAGAGGGGGGTCTGTAGTGACAGAGACTGTCCCGCCCCGCCGGCTGACAGCCTCTGGCTAGGCTTGTCCTTAGCTCTGCTCCACTGGCTGTTCTTTTTTCTGCTTCTCCTGTCCTCTCCTGAATCGATAGCTCTCCGAGTATATATTGGGAGACCTAGTAGTTAACTCCATTACGGCTATTCATGCCCGTGCCACCTCTTGGGTGGCTTAATCTTTATCAATCAGTTAACTCCAGACCATTTTGGTCACCATTTGGTCCGGGAGACATCTCCCGTCACGCAGGTGCAGTCGCACCTCCACAGATCTCCAGTATCATCTCTCGATACTGTTAATGGCTCATAAGGGCCACCACTTACGGGCTATTCATGCCCGTGCCACCTCTTGGGTGGCTTAATCTTTAACAACTTTAACAGTTAACTCCGCCCACAGTAGATAGCCTCTGGCACTCTACCAAGCCACTCCTTAAACGTCGGCATATTTGAAGGCTACCAGGCTACGATTATAAGATTAGCGGGAGCCAGGTGAGATCCGCATGACCTGACCTCTGGTCAACTGGTGGTCATTAACACTTAGAGGTGAGATCCAGGCCGGACAAGCTGACGCCTCTCGAAATCCTTGTCTGTGACTCACTGAACTATACGCATATATTAAATATAACTAACCCAAACACCTTTACGGTGTTACACGGAGGGGTTGAGGGAGTGATGGGAAGTTATGGGAAGAAGGGTGGGAAGGATAGGAGAGAGGGAGGGATGAGAGAGAGGGACCTATATAGGGAGTCAGTGATGGAGGGAGCGGACGGGGGAGACATCTCCCGTCACGTAGGGTGCAGTTGCACCTCCACAGATCTCAAGTATCAGCTCTTGATACTGGTAATGGCTCAAAAGGGTCACCACTTACGGGCTATTCATGCCCGTGCCACCTTTTGGGTGGCTTAATCTTCATCAATCAATCAATCGATGGAGGGAAGGAGAGATGGGGGTGTGATGGCAGGAGGGAGTGATGCGCGAGTGATGGGAGGGAGTGAGGGAGGGAGGGAGGGAGGGACCGGGGAGGGAGGGTAACCCGCCACACCAGGAGCCGGGTGTCGTGTAGTCGCTGGAGGGTAAATCTGGCCTAAATGCATTAACCTCCACTTTGTTACGCATAAAAAATATACCCTCCTTAAAGCGGGAGTCTAACCTGGCATCCCTGGAGACTTGGCCCTCTTCACCACCCCATCCCCCTTCCTCTCTTCTCTCTCCCTCTCACTCCTTCATTTACTCGCTTCCTCATTCTCTCCCTCCTTTACTCAGTTCACTCATTCAATGCAATTTAAACAACCTACGTGAGACCAATACAAGAATATGCAGCGCAGGCATGGACTCCACCCTCTTGAAGCACAAAAACTTAAAAAACGTGTCGATATTTGCAACATGACTTATACTTCAATTAACGAGGATATGTTAAAGGAAATAGCACTGCAGGGATAGAATGAACAGAGGGGGATATGATCACTATATACAAAATACCAACGAAAATAGACAGGGTGGAGAAGAAAATTCAATTTAAATTAAAAGAAACTGGAGCAAGAACACATCTGTGGGGAAACTAGAAAGCCATAAGAGCCCGAGAAACATAATGAAACTCTCATATTGTGTATGTTTAGTTAACCAGTAGAACACACTGAAAGAAGTTGTGGAAACCACCTCTGTGGAGTTGTACAGGCAATACAATTGTAGTAAATATGATCATCGAGCTGGGAAATTGGAGGTAAAATGTTTATGGTAAAAAAATTGATGAGGGATTTACACAAATAAATTTCGAGAGGATCTTCTTGAGGTTATCTTGAGATGATTTCGAGGCTTTTTAGTGTCCCCGCGGCCCGGTCCTCGACCAGGCTTCCACCCCCCAGGAAGCAGCCCGTGACAGCTGACTAACACCCAGGTACCTATTTTACTGCTAGGTAACGGGGGCATAGGGTGAAAGAAACTCTGCCCATTATTTCTCGCCGGCGCCTGGGATCGAACCCAGGACCACAGGATCACAAGTCCCGCGTGCTGTCCGCTCGGCCGACCGGCTCCCTATAGTATAATAGTATAGGACAGTATAAAGGAAGAGAGCATGTCGGGTGGAGCAGGGCACTGACCTAGTGGACAGTTACACAGTACAGTGTCCTACTATTCACTTTATAAAGTCTGGACAAAATAAAGCTAAAAAAAAACAAATATTCCAAGGCCTAGTATAGCACATATATGGACTATATTAGGCCTTAGGTAGCGTATATTAGGGCTAGGAAGGTTAGGTTAGGTTTTATCAGCAATACAAATAGCTAACCTTTTACGGTTTGTCGAAATTGAACAGTACCAAATTCTACTTTGTAATTGTTCAGGACGTGGACAGGTGTAGGGTGGTCCACGTGGCTACTACAAGTTACCACGTAAACAGGAGGCTGGGCGGGACATTTACCATATATACTGTGTAAGTGATTTACACACAGGATTGACAACCAACACATAATTTACACAGGACTGACAAGTCAATTTGCAATTGTTAAAGAATAGTGTGGGAAATATATTCAGAAGGCTCAAAATTGCACCAAAATGATTTAGATGGACGTTTATAATGAATAGAAACTGAGAGAGGCAGCTTAATGGTGAGAAATGTCGGGTCCTGAGCCTTGAGGAGGTTACTAGAATAACTGGATATAAGCTTTACATGGAAACTGCAACGGTAGTCACAATTACAACGAACTAAAGGCTAACGATACACGTGTGTGTTCAGAACAAGGCAAATGGGGTACTGGTGTTCATATCTTGAAGGCTTAGAAATAACGGTCTTGGCTTGGACGGTCTCGCTTCATGCAGGTCGGCGTTCAATCCCCGACCGTCCAAGTGGTTGGGCGCCATTCCTTCCCCCCGTCCCATCCCCAATCCTCATCACTGACCCTTTCAAGTATAGTCGTAATGGCTTGGCGCTTTCCCCCTGATAATTCATTCATTTATCCTCACCATGTTAAGGCTCCATATGTGTTATATAGTGAGGTCTCACCGACGCCATCCAAAAATGATTGGAATGTACAAAAATGGACTGTTTCGGGTATAAAACACGTTTTGTACCAATATTTTTGTAGAGGTTAGAATGCAACAACTAAATCTAAATTTTCCTAGACCTGGTATAGCAAATACTGAATTACGCTCAACGTGGCACATGTTAGGCCTAGATTTGCTTATTAAGGCCTAGGACAGGTTAGGTTGAATAGTTACTGCTCCATTGCAGGCGATGAGTCACAATAACGTGGCTGAAGTATGTCGACCAGACCACACACTAGAAGGTGAAGGGACGACGACGTTTCGGTCCGTCCTGGACCATTCTCAAGTCGATTGAGAATGGTCCAGGACGGACCGAAACGTTGTCGTCCCTTCATTTCCTAGTGTGTGGATTGGTCAACTTACTGCTCCATTTTTTTGGCATGCCCTTTGTGGTATTCCAAGAGTACAAACGAAGAGTTGTAATCCTGGAATACAGAAATTTCAAGAGTTTTTGGGGGGTCCAAAAGCAGTCCACTGTTGTAGGTTTGAACAATTGTTGGTGTAAGTAGTGTAATGTTTGGTGGAAGGACTGACCTCCAACACAGGTTCCCCCCTTCACAAGTCTTAACTATCACTTTCTCTATAATTGCTCCTGCTGTAAATCCCAATCACTATAAAAGATCCCAGTTAGCATCAGGAACTATATCGAGCAGTAATTATTATCTCTTAATTGGCTTGTAATACCCGGTGTTTAGTGCTACCTTTAAGCTCCAATTAGGGCCTTAATTGGCAGAGTTTGGAGTGACTTGCAACCTGCCCTGACCCCTTGTTACGGGTGGTAAAATGTGTCTAATTACTTGGCCCTCGAGTCCTGGTTAATTATGAGGCAGGCAATGCAGGCAGCCACGGCAAGCACCTCATGTGTCCTAGTGCTCTCGTGCGTGCGGGACGCGTCTCGCATTCCAGCAGGCAGAATGTGCTGCAACAACGTTACATCAACATTAAAACAACGTAAGGCCATCAATGTTATACCAGCGTTGATTTAATGTCACATCAATGTCGTTTGTCCAGATAAGTCAGAGGGGCAAGTGTCTGGCTTCCTCCCCATGCCCTCTTCATTGTTATTCATTGTATACTTTTCCTACTTTTCCAGCGTGTTAGTTTGTCTTAAAATGTCTGAACTATCTTCCCCAGTGGCCACTAGAGCCAAGCGAGGCGTCGATTCGACGTCATCAAGATTGATTCAGCGTTGAATTGGGGGGTTGATGACCTCGGCGTGGACCTGACGCTGCTCTTGGGCACTGTGCTCACTGGGGCACTTCTGCTGTTGGTCTACCATCGACTGTATCAGCATATTGGTAGAATATATATATTGACTTTGAGTATATATTGATAGGAAGAAAAGAGGTGACTTCGACAAGTTATAAATAGGCAGGAGAGAGCTGACATCAAGTCATAAATAGGCAGAAGAAAGGTGATTTCGATAAGACGTAAATAGTATTTTTATATTTTCTATAAAGTGGACTACAGTCGATAGAAAATGTAACAATTTGGACACAACTGTGGACTACACGGAAATCATCTGTTGAGGAAACAGATGACTTGGGTGTAGTCCAAAGGGTCCTATTATACCATGTACTCGTATACTTACTCTTCAGTTTTCTTCTCAACCTGCTTCCTTGCTTATTCTATCCTTATTATTCTTTCTTCCCTCTTCTTCATCTCTCCGTCCTCACTACTCCATATTTACTTCCCTCTCTTTTGTTGCTGACGCAGCAATGCTTAGCTGTTACGGTGACTCCTGGAAAGTGAGGGTCTCTCTCTCTCTCTCTCTCTCTCTCTCTCTCTCTCTCTCTCTCTCTCTCTCTGCCCCCCTCCCTCCCCCTCCCCCCTCCTTCCCTCCCTCTCAACCCTCTGCCGACTATAATTGGTTGGTTGGTTTTCTCCACCAGTTGGGGAAGGCTCTCACCAACGATTGTCCATTTTTTTCTCCCCTACCTCCGTGTCTCTCTCTGGTGGACTGGAATGATCCACTGTTGTTCCGTGCCGCTGGTCTGAGGGTAATTGGATTAGATACTTGAGGGAGGGAGGCATTGACGGAGCGGATGGTGGATAGGGAGGGAGGGAGGTTCGGGATAGAATTGGGAGGTGGGTATGTCCTGAGCCAAACTTTGTCCTACCAAGTCGTTGGTTTGAATGTTGTCGATGGTGGATGGAGAAGGAGGTAAACCTTAGCTCCTGCTTTGTTGATATTGACTCTTGGCTTTCTGTTAGTTACATGCTCTAACCTTCTTAGTAAGTGTGATCTGTCTTAGCTTTAGCCCCTCTAAGCTATTGTCTTTCAGTTGCTCTCTCTCTCTTGATCTCTATTTCACCTGCTTCTCTTGGCCATTAGGCTTTTGTAATTTTCTTTATTCGTATTAAGTGCTCTGGTGTATTTCAACGTGTGACCTTTCACCTGACATTCTTACCTTATGTGCCCAACTACTTGGGCTGGACGGTAGAGCGACGGTCTCGCTTGATGCAGGTCAACGTACAACCCCCGACCGTTCAAGTGGTTGGGCACCATTCCTTCCCCCCGTCCATCCCAAATCCTTATCCTGACCCCTTCCCAGTGATATATAGTCGTAATGGCTTGGCGCTTTACCCCCTGATAGTTCCATTCAAATTCTTACCTTATATGTTGGCCTTCTCTGCCACAGTCGACACTACGTGATACTGGTGCTGGACGGGCCCCAGCCTCCTCACTTTCCCTCATACATGTGACTTGGCTGTCAAAAAAATTTCAGCCTCTTTATTGTGGCTGCAAATATCTTTAACTTTGTTATAATTTGTTTATGAGTGTTTTAAGTTGTCTTCCCATTATCCAAATGTTGATACATATTTTACCAGTGCGAGTCTTGCCCCTCTGGTGTAAACTACACTGCTTCACCAGTGTATATCACGGTTCAAAGGGGTAAACTAAGTGATTTCAGTTGTTGCCAGTAAATGTTAGTTTGATTTAGTCTGCTGAGCACCTCTTCATTCCGGCCAGAATTTATTGTTTGTAATTAGTTGTTACGACTAAAGTTTCCAGTTCATTAAGATAACTGGACAGTGTTGTAATACGATATCATTGTAACATTCACTGCCTGTGTCGACCGTACCTGCCAGTCACAGCTCGAACCCCAGGCGAGAAGGCTAGGCAGTTGGCACCACCTTCCACACCCAAGCACCCCACCTAACCCAACCAACAGTGCATAGAAAACGTGGATATTTGTGAGTCGCTACTTGTCATTGTACCTTTATTTTGGGGGGTCTATTAGTGGACCCCCCCCCCCCCACAACGTACAAAATTAGGCGTATTAGTGGAGGACGGGTTGGTACGTCACTACATGTGTGTGCTTACCTAGGAGTGCTTCCACGGTTGAACATTAGCTCCTAAGCCCCTTGAAATGTTGGTAGTTCAATACAGTTGTTCTGTTTACTCGTTTTTCTTGTAGTGTTTTCATTAAAAATTGTGTATTACATTAGCTTCAACAATTTTTGTCTTGTATTTAATTTATATGTTTGGTAGATAACAATAATAACATAACAAGATAACAAGTAGTAGATAACAAGGTAAATAACATGCTGTTCAACAGTGTTAAGCTCCAGGTGCCTAGGCATGGTGGAAATGATGAACTTAAACTAAGTACAGTGTACAAGACACAGTCAGACTTATAGAAGGAAAACAACATGTAAAAGATCTGGGAATTATGATGTCTGACGACCTGACATTTAGTGAATATAACCGAGCAAATTTACCGGCGGCCAGAAAAATGATAGGATGGCTTATGATAACGTTTAGGATGGATTATAATAACGTTTAGGATGGATTATGATAACGTTTAGGATGGATTATGATAACGTTTAGGATGGATTATGATAACGTTTAGGATGGATTATGATAACGTTTAGGATGGATTATGATAACGTTTAGGATGGATTATGATAACGTTCAAATCCATAAGTGCTAATACTATACATATCACTGGTGGTGTCACGTCTTGACTACTGCTCAGTACTCACGTCCCCTCTCAGAGCAGGAGATTGTTGAAATAGATGGCATACTATTGTTGAAATTTGCACAGTAGAATACCAACATACTGGAGCGAAAGATACAGAAGAAAGTGCAGAATAGAGCCAGTAAACAGTAGAGGTGCCATAGGCACAGTCAGAGAGCACTGTCTTTACATCAGGGGTCCACGGCTGTTCAATACCCTCCCAGCAAGCATTAGAAATATTGCCGGAACATAGGCGGACTTCTTCAAAAGCAATTAAATAGGTTCCTGCAAGAGATACCGGACCAACCGGGCTATAGTGGATATGTGGGCCTGCGGGCCGCTCCAAGCAACAGCCTGTTGGACCAAGTTTTCACAAGTCCAGCCTGGGCCCAGGCAGGGATTGGGGAATAGAACTCTGGGAGTGGGAACCATCCTGAGGTATGCTCCAGCAGGGAGAGAGGGGAGGAAGGGAGAGAGAGCGAATGACGGTGTGTGTGTGTGTGTGTGTATTATCAGAGGGAAGGTTCAGGCTGAGAGACAGGTAGGACAAGCATGTCACATTGTGATTATGGCTCTTCTGACACCTGTTTGTTCAGGCGCTATAATCATGCGTCTACGAGGTGTCACTCGTCTCCACCTTCACCACTGGCCAGGACGAGGCAGTTGTAATGGTGTTCCTTCATGTATTGTCGTGTGTGTGTGTGGGGGGGGGGTAAGGTGAGGCGACTGTGTGTATGCTGTAAACTCGTTGTGGAATCAAACACTGTTCATAGCTTTAAAACTATGTATGATAGGACAGAAGTTATTTCTTTTAAACACTCGGTAGCTAGAAATGCGGGACCCAAGAACCAACGCTTGAGCCTGCAGGCACAAATAGGTGAGTACAAGCAGGTGAGTACAGGCCCAAATAGGTGAGCACAAATAGGTGGGTACAATAAGGTGAGTACAAGAGATGAGTACACGCAACTAATCAATATACACGTGAGTCTCCCCCTCATGAGCATGAGTTATGAGTTGACCCATCACTTAAGTGCCTCTGTGAGTAATATATTTACCGCTCACCCTAAATACCTGTGTGAGTAATGAGTTTACATGGACAGGTAAATGGTATACGAGAATAGCGTCAGTTGCAGTCTACCACCACCTGATGACCTTTGGTACGGAGGTCTGGTGGCCGTACTCGCTGATCTAATGGTCTTATTAATTGGGTGGAGAAGCGGCGTTGTCGGGCGTGAGAGAGAGAGAGAGAGAGGGAGAGATGAAGGCCAGCAAGCAAGCTGTTAGTGATGCAGGTCGCTACTCCACGATCTCCACGCTGCCCACCCCACTCACTCCAGACCTATGTGCTCAAATCTCATGCATGCTGGCTCACGTGTAATGCTCGCCTCTTATACACTACTGGCTGTATGGTTCATGGGGTCCTAAAGTACTGGTGTATGGTTCATGGGGTCCTACAGTACTGGCTGTATGGTTCATGGGGTCCTACACTACTGGCTGTATGGTTCATGGGGTCCTACACTACTGGCTGTATGGTTCATGGGGTCCTACACTACTGGTGTATGGTTCATGGGGTCCTACACTACTGGTGTATGGTTCATGGGGTCCTACGCTACTGGCTGTATGGTTCATGGGGTCCTACACTACTGGTGTATGGTTCATGGGGTCCTACACTACTGGTGTATGGTTCATGGGGTCCTACACTACTGGTGTATGGTTCATGGGCTCCTGCACTACTGGCTGTATGGTTCATGGGGTCCTACACTACTGGCCGTATGGTTCATGGGGTCCTACACTACTGGCTGTATGGTTCATGGGGTCCTACGCTACTGGCTGTATGGTTCATGTGGTCCTACGCTACTGGCTGTATGGTTCATGGGGTCCTACACTACTGGCTGTATGGTTCAAGGTATAACGTTATATTTCTGGCATACTCATACCTTCAAACTCGCTCAACACTTCACTTAAATTCTCTCACTCGCTTCTCTGATTCACTGGCTATTACAAGCGGTTAGTAAACATCTGAATAACTCGTTTCTTCATTACCCGTTCTCTTACCTTCATTAATGACCTACTGTTTTAAACCATGGAAGGCCTAGTCACTTACTAGTGTTGACTCGAGGGAAACTATTGGATATCAATAGCTAGATATCCAATAAGTGACTAGTGAAGTGCAGAAAATGTCACAATATTAATATTCCCTCATATAAAATAAATGACTGATATTTGAGTCTTTCTTGGACGGTTATCAAGTCGTAAGTAGTGTCATGTGTTGCTCAGTTACGATGTGATAGTGAATCAGGGTGGGCGGGAGCATCGTAGCTTTCATGCCATGTGTGTGTGAGTTGAGTTATTTATAAGGCTAATGAATTTGCAGAAAAAGTAAGAGTAGAGTGAATTACATCATTACATCATTACACATACCGTAGATCATCAGTGTAATCCGCGAGTATCTCTCCTTACACTGACTTTATCACGGAATACGAGACGAATCAGAATAGAGGAGAATAACATAATAATCTTGAATAGAGAAGAGATGGTCTAAGAAATGGCTACTTGATTCAACCAGTAAGTGCAAAGTGACTAGGGTCTTCGTCCGTTCTAAATCTAGAGATAATATACGATAATGGGGATGCAAGGTTAATAAAAAAAAAATAGAAAAAGTAGACAAAGCCTATCACCAGATACAT
>WNGS01160430.1:26378093-26424460 GCA_020271785.1 Procambarus virginalis
TTCTCTCATACCAGCAAAGGTTGAGAGCCCCAGGATTAACAACACTCACAGAGACCTTTAAAATGTAAATGTAATAGTATAATTTAGTCATTTTGTGGATATTCACATGAAACATACCTGGTTTAGGAGTGGGATTTGCAAGGTGATAGGCATAGATTGTGTTATCCATGCAAGATGTGTATAAAACATCGCGAGATGGTGAAACAGATAAGGATGTGAAGCCCCTATGCGATGAGCGGCCAGTGTGTTCCAGAATGTTTTGACACTGGGGTTCACGTTTTCCACCACCATGAGTCTTGCGGAGGTCCCACAGTTTTATGAGCCTGTAAAAAAACCAGCGTTACTTGTAATGAAACGCCAATTTCTAAGTGAGCCCTGGAGGCTTCCTGAAGCTATCATACTGATTAAGTGCCATGCTACTTGAGTGTCATCAGTTGCAAAGTTCTTTTTACCTACCAGAGACCACAAGTCTTACCTCATTCCCTCAGAGAGGCGCAGGGAACGATGGCCCATAAACACTTCCACCCTATTTACCCTTGCCATCCAAATACTCCAGCTTAAAAAACAAATACTATCTCCTTACCCATCTGAGGCTCCAGATGAGATAACAACATGCTGCTGCTGGAACACAACACCCGTTACACTGTTGTTTAATGACGAGCTGGCCATAGCTGCTTTGCGAACACTGGGTGATGCTATGGTTTTGCCTGTTGCAGAGAAATTGGAAGAGATAACAATAAAAATTCAACATGAGGAATAATATAGTCAATCAATAACATTAGCATCCACAAGATAACATATTTATTATTCACTAAATATGAGCACTGGGTTCCCTTTGACTTGGTGAACGGTTTGTGAGTTTTATTCACTTTTTGGTTGAGCGGGTTCTTAGTCCCATTGAAGACCAGGCAAATCAAAACACAATTAGACATTTGTTACTATGCCATCACTGGAGTGTAATCACTCGGAATAATTAAATTATAATGCAAACCATACAACAAGGCTAATAGGTGGGGCATAAAGAGGTAGGCCTCACTCACCCATAGACACTACTGTATTAGTTACGTACGAAGGGCTAACAGAAGGATCCACACCAACCACCAGACCTGGATGAGTTACAGAGTGCGAAGGTAGAACAGCAAATGCCCGGATGACAGTGCCTCGGAACCCCTGCCTTGTCCAAGAGTGAAAAAAAGGAGACCTTCCTTTCTTATCCTACCCACCTATCTTTTTGGTGGGTATTTTTTGGGTCTCAAATTCATCTCTGATCCACAAGTTACTCTCACCATAGAGAAAGCCAGATTCTGGTCCTGGCTCTGGTAGGTCAATATGGATCTCATTAGGCCTGGTACACATCTCAAAGCTTGGCTCTAATAGCATGTAAGCTACAGGAAACCTCTCAAAAAAGAATAGAGGACAATAACTTAATTTACAATAAGGATTATCTAATATATACAACTCTGAAAACAAAATACAATACTTGCCAAGATTGGAGTGAGCTGGGGCTATCTCATCAGCTTTGTGGTGTGGCTTACAACGCTTGTCCCAGATAATTACACTGCCATCACGTGCTCCTGTTGCTATCACACCTGGAGCATTAGAAAAGAAACTGAAGTAAATATTCATATATTTTAAAGGTATACTGCTAAAAAGAGTAATTGATTAGTTTCCCAATTTTGCAACATGTTAGGATAGATATAGTGTTTTGGTCATATCAGGTTATAGTGTTAACGAACACAAAACATTAAGTGCCAAGAGCCAGGCTCCCAACTCTTGTGACTTTCAGCTCAGCTATTAATATCTTTATCAGGACAAAAGATTAATTTCTATAATTTTCTTGCATGCTTAATATAACAGCCAATAATGATAATACTGTACTGTAGTGAATGTATATTAATTTATTTGACAAACCAACTAGGTTCTCATTTTCAAAGATAACAAATAAATGCAGTACAGTATTTCCTGCCACGGGCAAGTGATGGGAATCAATTAATTGCAATTAATTTTCATGTTACCACCTGTCTGCAGTGCCAATCTCATAAGCAGGAGTGAATGTAAACATCATAAGACATATGACCACATTTTCTTACTTCGAGTCTAATGGACAGCCTACAGCCTTAAAGCACTTCACTTTTTAGTAACATAGCACTGTTACCAAATTATGATTTGATCAAGGTATTACAATGTCTTCTTGACAAATGCTCATTGATGTCACACATGCAGGATAGGCTTTAACTTGGCAGACATTTGAACCTAGTTTCATTACCCAATACAGGCAAGATCATTGGAAGGTGGTGTGATTTATAATTGACAGATAACCTTAAAAAATAGGCAGATGTGCATCGAGAGTTGATAAAAGCTGAAAATGTTTCACATTATAAAAATGGGACACAAGAAGATGGAGATAGGAAGAAAATAGTAAAATGAATGTCTCAAAAATAATCCAGTATTGGAATATAATGTAGATTTTCTTTATTAAATAACTTGCTCTATAATAGGAATATATGTCCAAATGGGATATATACATACAGATGGAAAATATCTGAAATTTGTAATGAATCTAAAGTACCTAAATGCTGTAAAGTATGTGAGAGTAAACACACGATAAAAGCCATACTAACATGGGTCATACGGGTTTACATGAACAGTCTTGACGGATCTAGTGTGCCCCAACAATGACAGAGTCACGTCCAGAGTGCCATCTTCCCGTACTGCCAAAATAGACACACACTGATCCCCAGACACGGATACCAGCTCAGCCGACCCTGGCACCCAACACACATCAAAGATGGCATTCTGATGGATCTGCTGACCTGAAACATTGAAAGAATATGTTACAACTACGGAAAAGACCGTGGTCCAACAGTTATGTTTTGTTTTTAAACTTGAGAAACATTTTATCAAACATGAGAAGCATATTTTATCAAACTTCAGAAGCATATTTTAATCAGATATTTAAATAACAACTAATCAAAGGTGATATTCATTCTCTGTGCCAGGCATAGCTCGATACAAATAATCTCATGAGCCACTGACAACGGCCACCTTGGTACGCCGGACGGGCTTCCCATCCCACACAACACCAAATACCAAAGGGACACAATGTTAGAACATGAGCACGAGGGATATTAAAGTCTGACGTTTGTAAGAGGCGAGGCAACGTTTGTTTACATACAGAGACTCAGTCACGTGTGTGTGAATACCATGATAACACTTTCCTGGGAGTGACCAGCTGCCTCTTATGGGTCAATAGTAGCTGCCTCTTGTGGGTCAATAGTAGCTGCCTCGTGTGGGTCAATAGTAGCTGCCTCGTGTGGGTCAATAGTAGCTGCCTCGTGTGGGTCAATAGTAGCTGCCTCTTATCGGTCATAGTAGCTGCCTCTTGTGGGTCAATAGCAGCTGCCTCGTGTGGGTCAATAGTAGCTGCCTCGTGTGGGTCAATAGTAGCTGCCTCGTGTGGGTCAATAGTAGCTGCCTCGTGTGGGTCAATAGTAGCTGCCTCGTGTGGGTCAATAGTAGCTGCCTCGTGTGAGTCAATAGTAGCTGCCTCGTGTGGGTCAGTAGTAGCTGCCTCGTGTGGGTCAGTAGTAGCTGCCTCGTGTGAACGTAAGAACACAGGAACATAAGAACAAAAGTAACTGCAGACGGCCTATTGGCCCATACGAGGCAGGTCCTATTTATAACCACCCATCCCACTTACATACATGTCCAACCCATGCTTGAAACAATCGAGGGACCCCACCTCCACCACGTTACACGACAATTGGTTTCTTAAATCAACAACCCTGTTACTGAACCAATATTTACCCAAGTCTTTCCTAAATCTAAACTTATCCAATTTATACCATTGTTTTGTGTTCTGTCTTTTGTTGATACTTTTAATACCCTATTAATTTACCCTTTGTTGTGTCCATTCATCCACTTGTAAACCTCTATCATGTCACCCCTAACTCTTCGCCTTTCCAGTGAATGCATCTTAAGCTTTGTTAATCTTTCTTCATATGAAAGATTTCTAATTTGGGGAAATTACTTAGTCATCCAACTTAGTCATGAGCCGGTCATCCGAGCGGACAGCACGCTGGACTTGTGATCCTGTGGTCCTGGGTTCGATCTCAGGAGCCGGCGAGAAACAATAGGCAGAGTTTCTTTCACCCTATGCCTCTGTTACCTAGCAGTAAAATAGGTACCTGGGTGTTAGTCAGCTGTCACAGGCTGCTTGCTGGGGGTGGAGGCCTGGTCGAGGACCGGGCCGCGGGGACACTAAAAAAGCCCCGAAATCATCTCAAGATAACCTCAAGAAGATCCTACGCTGGATACGTTCAAGTGAATTTATATCTATTCTATAGTACGGCGACCAAAACTGAACTGCATAATCTAAATGGGGCCTAACCAGAGCAAGATTTAGCTGAAGAACCACACCAGGTGTCTTGTTACTAAAACTTCGATTATTTGATCCCAGTGTCCTATTTGCCTCATTACGAACATTCATGCATTGATCCTTTTGTTTTAAATTCTTATTAATCATAACTCCCAGATCCCTTTCTTAATCTGACTTCGCAATCTCAACACCACCTAGCTCGTATCTTGTAACTCTATCATCATTACCTAGCTTCNTCAACGCAGGCTGAACTCCAAGGTGTATTAGCAGGATTACAGGAAGTAGTCAAATGTGGTAAAAATGCTTGCTTCTTTATAGACAGTAGAGGAGCGTTGGCGTCTTTAAATAGCAGACGCCCAGTATACCAGAATATTGTGATAGAGTGTAGAAAGTTAACACATTATAAAACTGGGTATAAAGTAAGATTCATGTGGATCCCTTCACATGTGGGAATACTGTTGAATGAGGTAGTTGATGACATAGCCAAGAGAGCCACGGAAAAAACTCTTGTTGATGTTGTATGTCAGTTAACCTTGAAGCAAATAAAAACAAGAATCAAGATGATCCAAGAGGGTGAAGAAATGGTAAAGGGAATGGCAATGGTGGACAGTAGTAACACACTTAAGAATTATTCAATAATAAAAACAGATTCGTCTTCACCTATGGTAAAGGAAAGTCTACTTGGAAGGATTCAATTTACATGAGATTAAGATTAGGATACAAATATATCTGGCAATACGGTGTTTATGTCAGTGAAAAAGATAAGGAGTGTAAATTATGTAGTATGCCGCACGCCCACACCTTAGAACATTATGAAATACTTAGAACTTATGAAATACTTAATGAAGTTGCCATTATGACAAAAAGCGCACTGTTAGACCTCTTTAATATTAGTTATAAAGAGGGCAGTATTCCCAGTAAATGGAAAAAAGCTATGATTATCCCTATCCCTAAAGCCAATGGAGAGTACAGACCTGTGTCTTTATTATTCCTGCTTGAAACATCTGTGAGGATATTGGGATGTTTTTTAGTCTGTCCGTTCTAAATACTGATTTAAGAGAATCATTCTTGAGAAAATACTCGTACACTGCGGGGATGGCCAATGAATGGGATACATTGAAGGAGATTGAAGATGTCAGTACCATTCACAAATACAACAGAAAACATGGGCGTCATGCTCAGACTGTGGGACCCAAACGTCCTCGCAAATATAGACATTTATAGATAATTATAATAAGTAAAATAAGACCAAAAATTAGGGCAGTGGGATAAAATTTGTATTTTCAAGGGATAGCGAGCTGATAGACACCACCTCCTCCGTCCCGGGAGTGGAGTGAAGCGACACCAAACAAAGGGGGCGTCTCTGTGTGGTGTATGGGAGGAGGAGGAAGCTGCATCCCACGGTCGTCCACCCATATGGTAGAAGGAGGCTGTGGTTACTGGTAGGAGAAGACGGCAGTTGCTGGTAGGAGGAGAGTATAAAGAAAAAAGTATTTGCCACCACAGCTTGACCATGTCACTCTCCGTTGATATACAGTTGAAGAGGTCGAGCAGAATCTACCACCAGGGTGTATGTGCAACATATTTAAATGTTTACACTATAACAAGGCATACATAATGCATGCGTGTTATTGATTTTACGAGAATGTATCAGTCACTAGAATCTGCACTTTCACAACCTATTATATCTTGTATATATGGTACCCATAATTACTGTAAATGATATATAATAAATATAATATATATATATATATATATATATATATATATATATATATATATATATACACACACATTTTTATTTACGGCTCTGGCCTGTGGTGTTATGAATTAACTAAGCTAACTGTTTGCAGGAAACTGTTAGTGGAGTGTTAGTGCTAGACAGTCGATCTGATGCAAGACACGATGGCATCACCCTGACTATGGATGGCGTCGCTAGTGTGCAGTTGTCTCCCAGAAGTGCAGGACTGATCGAATCAATTGTTAATTCCTCCAAGGTAGAAGAATATGGTGTTATATATTTCAACAAAAAAGTTCTCTCTCCAAAGTACAGTACAGTACATTGTGTTATGGGACAGCATTGCTTGTCATTTTAATTTAAAGCAGTTATCATCATGTATTTTATTTCTCAAGGGTGATTAGTTCATTAAATTCATTAAAAGTGATTCTGTTTGTTTATTGGGTGGAGAATTTTATATTATTATTACGAAGTGTATTCCAGTACCAAGGAAATGACATATGGTACGTTATATTTTAGACATTTTTATTCTATTATGTATATTATATTTTGTGTATACATTATATCAATGATGCTTATTAAGAGATATTTCTATCTTGTTTTCATTATAAATTTAAAATGTATTAGGATTGCTGTAGACCAAATGGGAAACTGAAAATAATGCTTAAATTTATAGGATGTCCTATATCATGCATTACAGTATTTTGCATAATAATGCTTGTATTGTTCCTATAGATATAAAGTGCTGACATTTGTAGGTTTCAATTTGAATTATTAATTAGTACAGTTTAATATGTTTTGATAATTATGTTTCAGCCTATCTCTCTGATAAACCAATCAGTGGAGGTTGCTAAATCAGGCAAGATACCCTCAGGGCAAACGGAAATTCCATTTGAACTTCCCCTTGTTCCACGTTCCTCTTCCAAGACTTTGTATGAGACTTACCATGGGGTGTACATCACAGTTCAGTACTCACTAAGGTGTGACATCAAGCGCAGCCTCTTGGCAAAGGATGTTACTAAAATGCAGGAGTTTATTGTTGAGTATAGAGTAAGTGTTGTTTTTCTGTATAGTACTTAACTGATGTTGGAGAATGTATTAAATCCAGTGTCTTACATAAATATGTTGTACATGATACTTTAGGTAATCTCTGTTGAGTACGTAGTTTATATTCAATTGCATTTTGTATACTTTTAAACATGAATGTATATTTCATATGTACAGTAATTATGTGACATAATTTTTTTGTCTGTCAAGATAGTGAAGGTTTTTACTAGTGTATTTACCTAAGTACTGTAATTACCAAAGTGTAGTTACAGGATGAGAGCAATGCTCGTGGTGCCCTGTCTTCCCAGTACTCTTTGTCATATATCACTTTGAAACTACTGATGATTTTGGCTTCCACCACCTTCTTTCTTAATTTGTTCCAACCATCTACCACTGTTTGTGAAAGTGAATTTTTTTATATTTCTTCGGCAGCTGTGTTTAGTTAGCCCGCGTTAGGTCGGAATAGATTTTCTATTCCAAAACATGGTATTTATTCACATTGAATTTCATATGCCATATGTTGCTCCACTTATTTTGTTCAGGTCATTTTGAAGCTACATACCTATCTACCTTGTGGTGGTTCTGGTGATCAAGGTCCCTACAGTCCGGTCTGCAACCAGCCTGGTTGGTTGTCTAGTTAACCATGCTGTTGGATATGGCTGCTCGCAGCCAGACATATGAATCACAGCCTGATTGATCAGGTATCTTTGGAGGTGTTTGTCGAGTTCTCTCCTAAACATTATGACAGGCTGGCGTTGGCCTGCTATACCCCTTACGAGTAGCAGGAGAGTAGTGAAAAGCCTTCGATATTGATCGAGTTCTCTCTCAATGTACCTATTGTACCTCTGCATTTCAATGGGGCCATTTTGCACACCCTGCCATGCCTACTGGTTTTCTTGTGCTGTTATTCCTGTGGGCAAATTTAGAACCAGTCCCTCTAATATTTTCCATGTGTAAATTATTATGTATCTCTCTCACCTGCATTCTAGAGAATTCAGTTTTAGAACTTTTAATTGGTCACAATAATTTAGAGGCTTATTATTTGCTTATGTATTTATTACCAAAGTAGTGTCTTTCATTTTCTCATCCATTAAGTGTTTACAAATTAAGGTACTATTTCTGAGTCTTTGGATTGTACAAAACTTCACATAGTACAAATTGGGCCCAGTCCTCTTTAGTTCATATAGATGAGATTGCAATTTATGGTATTTGGCTTTTGTGTTCGTATTAAGTACTACTGATAAAGTATTACATTTATACAGTATAAATTAATTTTAAAACTTTTCAGTTAAGGACCAAAACACAAATTGGTAGCCTTTGATCTGCTATGTTAACTAGTGTAAAGATTTAAAACAACTTTTCACATTTTCAGCCTGGTTCAGGAGACAATGAAGAGCAGAAAATAGTTAATTTTGAAATACGCCCTGAAACATTACAAAATGTTCGTGATCGTGCACGCATCCCACAATTTTTGGTCAGGGGTCATCTGGACACTTCTGTGTTCCCACTTTCAAAACCAATAACTGGAGAGGTGAGCATTTATTGAAGTTTATATATACAGTTTTGCTAATTAAGGTACTGTAAGGGAATTTAGTATAGAACTGTTACAATATATTTTTATTATTTTTTCTAGTATTCTGCATCCTTCACGAGCCACTAGCTGTTTTATCATAATTTGATCATAATTATAGTTTTATTTCACACAAATAAGCAAACTGTAGTTATAGCCACTTTTTATGTACATTACCATTATGATGATGAATCCAGTAAGATAGATTACTAGTCACTTATTTCATGCCATGAGCATATCAGCTAGTTTATTGGAAATATTTGAGATGTTAGCTAAGTAAATGTTTCTTAGTTACCATATTTGTCGGTGTACAAGGTGCAGCTAATTCACAAGATATTTTGTGCATGAAACAATTCAGGTACTGTATATTCATCATACTGTACATTTATTGAAAGTAATGTGTAAGTGATTGTGTGGGGAAAAGCATGTGATTTTGTGCATGTAAATACAATATATATTGTATTGGCAGTGGACCAACATTGTACATCATATTTGGCAATAAATACAACATATTATTTAAAGATTACCAAAGGAATAGAGGTAAGGATTAGCTTTACATGTACTGGTAGCTTTAGCAGGCATCTTGTTTTGCATTGTAGATGCAAATTTATTATGTAGTACTTTAACTCACATTGGTAATGCTTTTCTTTTTAATATTTTTTTTTTTATATATAAAGAAAGTATACCTGAATTTTGGTGTTTGGGTTGCAGGTGACAGTGTGTGAGTGTGAAAGGGGCATCAGCAGCATAGAGCTTCAGCTGGTACGTGTGGAGACATGTGGCTCTGCAGAAGGCCACACCAGAGAGGGTGAGTTGCCTCTTGTTTTAAATGTGAACATGGGACATTGAGCATTTGGGTTCTGCACAATAAAATCACAATATTGATATATCTGCTGAGAAAATCTTTGAATCATTGTGTCCAGGTTCCAAGTTTATGGAATTAAATTTGCATACTAGACCCTCCACGACACATTCATTATGTACTAGACCACAATGAACAGTATAGGTAATTGTGGCCTTGGATTCTGTTGACTAAGAGGCTTCTCTGTATTTTGTAGCTGTGACTTAAAGCACTACTGTGATTGGCATTAATACTGATAAATAGGGGAAGTGGCATTATGAAGTAGTTATCAGTAAAGTCATAACCACAGTATGCACAAGACATATAATTTTTTTTTATTTATTTATAAATTTGCTTTATAAATACAGTACTGTATAATACTTTTTAGGAAGACATCCATAGATTAATTTATGGTACTGTTGTTGCATTTTGGGAAAATCATAGCTTAACAATGATAATTCATTTTGTCTAGGACAGGCAGCCTGTGCATATATAACCTTAGGCTTATATAGAGATCTTTCAAAGGTGGAGCTACTGACCCTCCTCAGGATGCAACCCCACAACAAGCTGACTAACTCTCATGCACCTGTTTACTGCTTGGTGAACAGAGGCATTAGGTGATAGGAAATATGCCCAACCACTTCAGTTCCATCTGGGATTTAAATCCGAGATTCCTGATTGTGAGTTGAGAATGAACCCAACAATAGTAAATAATTAATAATAGTTGTATTTAAAATAAAACCCCTCATGTACACAGTATTTCTGGTACTGTACTGTAATTCGAAAACCACCGTGTAATTGTTGTATTGCCAGATTGTTGGATGTAAAGTTTGACTTTCAGATTCAATTACAGAATTATGACAAGTAATTGCTGGCAAAGTAGAGTTAGAGTATTTAACAGCTCAGTCTACTAAAATAAATAGTAATATTAATATAAATAATGTAATTCTTTCTAGCATCCGAGATTCAGAATATACAAATTGGAGAGGGTGATGTGTGCCGATGCATTGCTATTCCAATTTATATGGTGTTTCCTCGTTTGTTCACCTGCAGCACTACTGTGGCTCCAAGCTTTAAAATTGGTGAGTTGTCAGATGTTCTTAAGACAATGACTAGTTTTTAGAACCAAAAATGACCAAACAAAATCCTTAAATTGTATATGTACATAATACTGTATCCATTTGTAGCTTAATAACAATTTTACATTTTCAGTAGTGTGATATTTACCCAAGTTCAGGTGTGTTCTCTAATACCACATTGTGACCTCATAACTCCTTACAAATTTGTGTATTTTATACACGATTTGAATTACACCCAGATTTAGCTAGGAAACCACTTGAATACATTTTCAAAGAATGCGTGAAAATATGCAAAAGCAAGTACATAATTGCCTTAACAAAAATGACGGTTGGAGATAAGTCCCTATTAGTCGTTCATGGGATCATATTAATGGTCCGCGGGATTTAAAAGTATGAATTTAGGAATCCGTAAGGTTGGCGACCACTGGTTTAAAGTACGTACAGTATTGTAATGAATGTCATTCTTTATATCTCAGTCACTGGTCTTAACTGTTACTTTCTATATCTGTTATTAATTTTTTGTTTTTTGTTTTTTTACAGAATTTGAGCTGAACATAGTGATAATCTTTGACAACGATCATTTAGTTGTAGAGACATTTCCAATCAAGCTCATACGCAGTTAAATTTTAAGGACTTTCAGACAGAGATGAGTGTCTTGGGTTTCACAGTTGATCATTCACATATGTGAGTGATAAGACTGCAGTTTCTATGTATCCCTAGAGATATCCAAGTTGCTGCCTCAGCTGTGAGTAATGCCACGAAATCACACTTTATTTAAATTGAAAATTTAGAAAATGTACATACAGTATTCATTACAGTATCATAATCTGTTTTCCACTTTTGTGGAATGGGAAGAATTTGTCTGGAAAAGATAGAACAGTATAGGAAAAGAAAGCTAATGGTATACAAAATTACGCTCACTTTTTAAACTTGCTGTTTGTACTCAACAGCATTATAGGGAGCCTACACCACCACATTAACACACTTCAGAGTTGACATGTACAAATATGTCAATTATTAACACACACTACAATGCAGTACCTTTACTCCAGTCTTGTTTCCGAAAACATATGTTCTAGTCACACTTAATCTTCATCGTGTCTGTCCATCATCTTAGTCTTCATTTCCTCATATTTACTTGAATACGTTGCACAATGACTTACGTACGTGTTACCTGGTCAGTCAGGTTAAGCCCCATTAGGTGACTGCATGAACAGCCTTGCTCATGGATAGTGGATGCCTCTAAAGAAGCTTAATAGGCCTCATGCGCTTAACGGTGGTATAGAAGTACAGTATACACTTTCTTCACTACTTGCTCATGTAATTCATTTGCTCAACATGGTAAACTTGAGCAGCTCTTCCTTTCTTTACTATGCAGCTTTCCACAAGCACACCTAATTAGGCTTTACCTTTTCATCATTCACACACTGCCATGTAATCCTTATACTTAAATTATGTATTATTGATGATATAAATCACATCAATTTCTCAGTGCAGTTGGCTCATAATTAACTGGACTTGTGCTGAGATTGATACCTCAGGGCATGGTTTTTCCTTGCACCTGATGCCACTATTCACCTAGTTGTAAATAAGTACCAGGGCGTTAAGAGATTGTTATGGGTTAAATCTTGGAAAAGATTAGTCATTGGTCTTGATAAGCCAAGCAGGCTTGGCTTTCTGTTTTTGACAATGGGAAACCACATACTTTTAGCTTTGACTTACATAAACGTGGACATCAAATTTTGTTTTAAAAACATTCACCATTTCCATTTCTTTTCGCACTTATTCCTCTTAACCAATGTATAATGGTTGGACAGGAGAGAAACAGTCTGGCAAGTTTCCTTTCGCCTAATGTCTCTGTTCACCTTTCAGTCGATTATGTTGGCTCATAATCGACTGAACTCGTTAAATTTCCGGGCAAGTTGATACCTCTGGGCACGTTTTTCTTGCACCTGATACCTCTGTTCACCTAGCAGTAAATAGGTACCCAAGAGTTAGTCAGCTGTTGAGAGGTTGCATCCTGAGGAACGTCAATAATTTGACCTCGATAAAATTATATATATATATATATATATATGCAAACAAGCCTGAATGGTCCCCAGGACTAGATGGTGTGAGTTTTCAGTTATATATATATATATATATATATATATATATATATGCAACAATGATCACAAAAACACTGATCCAAGTATGCAGAATAACCACATGTGAAAAATAGAAAATGCTTAACGCGTTTTCGGCTAATTCGCCTTCATCAGAGCAAAGTAGACTGAAGATAAGAAAACATTGCTGATCAGACCTATGTCAATAGGTCTGATCAGCAATGTTTTCTTATCTTCATTCTACTTTGCTCTGATGAAGGCGAATTAGCCGAAAACGCGTTAAGCATTTTCTATTTTTCACATGTGGTTATTCTGTATATATATATATATATATATATATATATAATATATATATATATATATATATATACACACACACACACACACACACACACCACACACACACACACACACATACAGATGCTTCCTGTCCCCAAGAAACATTATATATACAGTACAGTATATAAATGCATACATTGGAGCTTTGTGTTTCCTGTTTGTGAGTCAATGTGACCCACATCACTTTATCCCTCTTGCAATGTAGCCCAATCCTCAAGAATAAAAAACATTCCAAGGTAACGAGTTACATTTCTGGTGTTTTCATTAATTAATGAAAAATAAGTTTGGAAAACAATTCTGACAATTTTAGGTTAATGACATTACATGTACATCTATGGACATAATTACTAGGAATTTATGAAAAACTTGTGCAAGCAGTGTGTGCACAATGTATATGAAGTAGATGTATAATTATTTGATTTAGATTGATTTTTTCAGTCAAAAATAAGTTTATATTGAAGTATATTGGATTTAAAGTTTGCCTGAGCTAATACAGAGATTTGGTTCTAGAGTACATGATTGTGCTGTTATTACATGTATCTGTGATATACTGAATTTGCTTAACAAACTAATTTATCAATATTGTACAGTATTTCTAATCTGCTTATGAATTTGTAAGAACACAAATGTTGTTCAATTATTTTGTATATGATGAACTGTATTGATTAGAACCTATATTCTTTAAAACAATATTATAGACATTTACAACTTATTAAATACTATTGATACTAAGATTATGAATTTACTTCCTTAATTATGAGTAAAAGTATTTGTGTATGAGGTTGTTTAACTGCATACATTTCAAATTAATTTGTTTACTGTTAAAGACAGTACAAGTTTATGATACTGTACATTTATTATTATATTGGAAAACAAATAATGAGGTGGGGCAGCATTATCTAGGAAGAAAAACTGGAGCAATGTAGGAAACAAGATTAAAAGATACTGTACTTAAAAATGACACCCCCATATATTCACATTTAGCACATCATCACACAACCAAACATTTCTGCTTACTTGCTTATCATGTGTGCCTTCCTCTTCTACTTTGTTTTACCTGAATACACATTACCACTACCATCCATTCATTTGATATGACCAAACCATCTTCATACTCTTCCCCTCATTCTTATCATTTACTGATTTTTGACCCTCAGTATTTTTGTTATTACTCACAATCCTCTTAACACCACAAATGCATCTCATATTGTTCATTTCTCTACTTTAACTATTGATTTTTCATAGTTATGCTGCACCATGAAAGGGAACAGTGAGGATTTCAGACAACAGAGCAACGAAAACAAACACAAGTACAATCTACAGTGGAAAAATATCAAATGGACATGCTAACATTGTAGAAACTAAATATAGTGCTCTGGAGAACAGAGGAGCAACACATCAGACACTGGTCAGTGACTTGGGGAATTGGAGAAAGTCTCTCTCTAGACGAAAAAACTAGAATTAAAGAAAAATAAGAAATATAACTGGTAACTTGGGACACAATAAATGGAAAAAAGGAATTGAGATGGGAAGTATCAAAGAAGGCACCAAGCTGGGAAGGCTATGTAGCATCATCAAATGTGCGGAATAATCAGAGGGCGCTAAATATCACCAAGGATGCCAATAAGAGAGCAGAAACGCATAAGGCGAACGATATCAAAAGTATCCAATTCACCAAGAATTCTATCGAGGGACAAGTGACTGTGAGGGACGGTCAGAAAGCAAGACACACTCATCCTGGAAGTCAGGACATTCAACAGGGATAAGAGAGATGGGAAGTACCATGGTAAAGTAACAAATGATGGAGAGTTAGTTAGGAAGATCGAGCAAAGATAACCATGTTAAATGCAACCTTGTAATGCAAATCGAGGTCACAACAAGAGCAAAACATACAATAATAGAGAGTAAATGTAATGTACAGTATACCTGCCTCCATACACCCCTATATAAAAATTCATGAACTCCGTACACCTGGTCTTATAAGGTGTTGGGTTGCTGCTGTGATTACTAGTGTGTGGTAGTGCTTGTTTATCCACAATGCTACATCTTGTATTGTGAATGATATCATAAACAGAAGTGATAATTGCTTTTAGTGAGATGGGTCCATGGGGCCCCATCCAATAATGCAGGAATATGAGACTGATTGTACCCCCTTAATGGTGGTGGTCAGTGGAATTACAATCCGGGTGATGATAAAAAATATCATGATTTTATATCATGATCTTATAAAAAAGTAAAGGATATTAAAAAAATAAATTTAATTAAAATTCATTAAAAATATGATACCAAAAAGAGAAATATTCACTAAAACAAAATCTAAATTTCAAATACCCCTATTATTAATTAATATTAAATAAATTCATTTTTTCACATTTAAATACTAGAGTAAGGTATTAAAATGCACTATTGATAAAAATTCACTCAAATTTCTGTTTATAAAGATATAATGAACTCTTCTATCTTATGAATTCAAAAGATGAACTTAGTTTTTATTTCTCATAAATGGTACCTAAGTAGATTAATGTATACACAATAAATAAAATATTAAAAATCAGACAGACAGTACGGTATAATAAAAATTAGAGTCTGTAAATTACAGATATCAGTTACACTCTAGAATGACTATGACTGAGCAGATAACTACAACTACACCGACTCGGATCCTTTGGTATATATTATCTTAAATTACTCTGTGGGGCTTTTTGTTATGGCGCAGCAGATTTCTTCTGTTTTATCTTGAGTATCTTTCTGTCTTTCTGTTTGTGTGGGCCTGATGACCC
Source organism: Procambarus virginalis (assembly GCA_020271785.1). Classification (NCBI taxonomy): domain Eukaryota; kingdom Metazoa; phylum Arthropoda; class Malacostraca; order Decapoda; family Cambaridae; genus Procambarus; species Procambarus virginalis. The sequence goes on from WNGS01160430.1 coordinate 26,393,971, forward strand.
TGAAGGTACTATGTTTCTGATTACTTTGTCTGGAGTTCTTGTGAATTTCAATTTCCTTTGGTGACTGAAAGAGGTGAGCCAGTCAGTATTGCGCTTTTTCTGCACTCTAGTTTCAGGTCGGTTGTGAGGGGACAACCCGTCTACAATGTAATTTGGTAAGTTTGCAGTTGGAGAGGAGAGGTTTCCAATTCGAAATGAGGTCTTGGAAGAAACGTTTGCACATTGATATATGGTTCTGGTAGCTGTGTAAGGGTGCTATCCTTATGTAAATTTTCTTTGCTTTCTATGTAATGTCCACTCTTCTCCATAAGTTTAGATGCTACATTTGTGACAGGCTTTCTAAATCCAACTTCAAGTGCTTCAATAGGTTTCATGCACTCTGTCATTTCTGTGACCCCTTCACCTTTTTCTTTGCATTTTTGTAAAATACTAGATCCCGCATCATCTCCATATTTGAGCATCTTAGCTACACTTGGCTGAGGGGATAATGAATTGTTCACAGAAGGTAATATACCTAAAATACTCTTTTTAGGAGAATTAGGGGACTTAGGTTTGACTTCATCTTGCATATTTTCCTGATCTTCACCAATGATATCTGTAAGTTTACGTTTAAGGCTAGCCTTTTTGCTATCACTTACTACTGTTATACCAGAAGTACTTGCAGAATCTTGAGAACCTGGAGTTTTAGCAGTTGCAAGCCAAGTCAGTAGAGTATTTCTATCACTTGTCTTGGGTGTGCAAGGTGTGGCTCTGCCTTTAGTTCCTTGCTTACGTCGAGGAGTTTGTTGTCGTGGTGTACTGGGATGAGTTTGAGGGGAACCTGCATTGCACTGCCCTTCTCTTTTTCTGGTATTTGGTGTTGCAGCAAGAGAGGCTCTTGTTCTTGATGTACTTGGAGTGACAGGCAGAGAAGGGAGTGGTTCATGGGATTCAGAAACTGTTCTTTCTTTATTCCCCAAATATATTGCAGTCTTGTTATCAGTTGCACATTCACTATTGCGTTCTTTTATAATGTATGGCTCGGATATGCCACGAATATTTATTTTTTCATCAAAGTCATCCAAGTCAACATTTTTTCGCCGAAAGATGCGGAGTTTCATGTCATCTGCACAAGTTACTACCTAAAAAAACAAAAATACTAATTATTAAAATAAAATATCACCGAGGCACCAACAGTGCCATCTCTGTGCAGGATATCTCTTAAAATTCCAAGAAATTTTCTTAACCATTCACCTTTGTTAGAAATGTTCTTATAACTACATCTCTCATGATTTAATTTAATCTTAAATACTCTTGCAATTTAATATTTCAGTGTTTATTCTGTTGCTCTTTACTTTATATTCTACCATAAAACTAAGGTGCTCAAAGCTGTACATCAATGTAAACTCCTATTTTATGTTGCACATCACTGAATAGAAGGGTTTCTGTCACTAATATAAAAGGTATACATTCATCTGTGTGGATATGAACACTAAGTTTTAAGACTGGCAAGTTTGAAGTATCTTCTGTATATTTGACTGTTCTTACATTGAAAAACAGATGATTCAAGCATTAGGCACTAACAATTATTAAAACTACGAATCTGAGAGAGGAAGTGAGATTGCATGAAGAGACAAAACCCAGATTAGCTACAAAACTTAACTTGACCCATGACTTAATTCATATAAATATATATATTATAATTAATATGAGGGGTGAACATATGAGTGTGTGAGGAAATATTGAGTATGAGCAGCACACAGTATATAATAAGGAGGATGACTGGGTGGCAGCAGCTTGTAAGTAGTGTGTGAATGTACTTGTTTGTCGTGTATATGACAACTCATGATGAGCGTTGTACACCTGGCCCGGTGAAGCAGTGGATGAGATTACTTTGTAAAATATATGACTTCTCCACTATATTACTCTCCCCATTTTTGGGGGTTGGCATTTCTCCACTCCTGATTAGTGGGAAACAGGGTAATAATAGCGGTAATTATTATTATAGCAAGATACAATGCTACCCAAGTGCACAAAGAAATTAACAAAAATGTTCCAGAATAAAAACAAAGCACCTACATTTACCTAGTGCCATCACTGGAATGAGGCACACCTTTCAATTTGGGTTCTCATATAATGACAAAAGCAGTCTTAAGTTTTAACTTATACATTCGAAGAATCAGTGTAATAACCGATTTATCAGCAATTTTAGGAGTCAAGACTAATGTCTCGATGGTTATTTGATGATCATGTGAGTGGAGTCATGAGAGGGATCAAAGAGAGTATGACAAGAATAAACACATATTAAATATGTTTTATGCAGATGATGTTTTTGCTCTAGCAGACAAAAGAATTTGTGCAAGCAAGTTAGAGAATGAAAGCCTTGATTACAGTTAACACAATTAGACACACGTATATGGATGCTCCCCATTAGGAAAGAAGAGGGGATGATGATGGCAATATAAAAATGCTTAACTTGAGTAGCCATCTGACTGTTTTATTAAATATATAGTAGCTTTAAGACTCAAAAAGAGGTAATACAATCAACTGCAGGTACAGTGTAAAGAATCTGGGTAGCACCTAGACAAATTTACCTTTTCGTCATCAACCGGGCACCAGCCCACAGAAGTGACCTCCGCAAAGTGTCCTCCAAGTCTTGCTATAGGCTGTCCTGGACTGTCAGTCAGCCATATATATGCACAATTGTCACTGGAGCCACTCAGCAGATAAGAACCACACGGACTGATACAAGACTTCACAAAGTACGTCAGATTTACATGACCTGTGTATTCAGCAACTGTGGGCAAGATATGAATTATTAATTACAAAGTTAATCAGTAAGAGGACTGGGTGACCTAAGTCTTCCATGAAATTATTAACATGTGGGATGTTTAATAAATGTTAAATTGCACACTGTTGGTAAGTCACATCAGAATATCATTTAGAGCTCAAGCATCTTTGTTATTTTATTTCTGATTCTAATGTCCCTCTCCACACCTTCCTGAGAAACTGGCCATGACAGAAAAGCATCAAGATATTCCTTGCTAAACATGCCAGATCAGCCTTAATGATCAAAACATCACAAAAAAAAAGCCTGTCCCCTCTTGAAACTGGCCACAAGTAAATATTTGCAGGCAACACATTACTTGTCTCGCCTATTACTTCCATGGCACCTTTCTCATAATGTTATACATATATGCAAAAATCCATAATATTGACTATCCACCTACTTATCCATGTACAGTACAATAATTCAATTTGCAGACATCTTAAAAAAATATTACCTAACATTTTAATTCATTACTTCTTTCTTCTATCTCTGTTTACTAATTTGTTTGTGAATCAAAAGAGAAGTATCTTCACAAACTACTTATGACAAAGTCATATGCTGCTAAAATACACTTTGTTGATAGGTTTTCTACCAGGCACACATTACTGCAAATTATTCACTCATACTTAAAATGACAACAATCTTTTCATTGTCCTTCTCTCATACCAGCAAAGGTTGAGAGCCCCAGGATTAACAACACTCACAGAGACCTTTAAAATGTAAATGTAATAGTATAATTTAGTCATTTTGTGGATATTCACATGAAACATACCTGGTTTAGGAGTGGGATTTGCAAGGTGATAGGCATAGATTGTGTTATCCATGCAAGATGTGTATAAAACATCGCGAGATGGTGAAACAGATAAGGATGTGAAGCCCCTATGCGATGAGCGGCCAGTGTGTTCCAGAATGTTTTGACACTGGGGTTCACGTTTTCCACCACCATGAGTCTTGCGGAGGTCCCACAGTTTTATGAGCCTGTAAAAAAAACCAGCGTTACTTGTAATGAAACGCCAATTTCTAAGTGAGCCCTGGAGGCTTCCTGAAGCTATCATACTGATTAAGTGCCATGCTACTTGAGTGTCATCAGTTGCAAAGTTCTTTTTACCTACCAGAGACCACAAGTCTTACCTCATTCCCTCAGAGAGGCGCAGGGAACGATGGCCCATAAACACTTCCACCCTATTTACCCTTGCCATCCAAATACTCCAGCTTAAAAAACAAATACTATCTCCTTACCCATCTGAGGCTCCAGATGAGATAACAACATGCTGCTGCTGGAACACAACACCCGTTACACTGTTGTTTAATGACGAGCTGGCCATAGCTGCTTTGCGAACACTGGGTGATGCTATGGTTTTGCCTGTTGCAGAGAAATTGGAAGAGATAACAATAAAAATTCAACATGAGGAATAATATAGTCAATCAATAACATTAGCATCCACAAGATAACATATTTATTATTCACTAAATATGAGCACTGGGTTCCCTTTGACTTGGTGAACGGTTTGTGAGTTTTATTCACTTTTTGGTTGAGCGGGTTCTTAGTCCCATTGAAGACCAGGCAAATCAAAACACAATTAGACATTTGTTACTATGCCATCACTGGAGTGTAATCACTCGGAATAATTAAATTATAATGCAAACCATACAACAAGGCTAATAGGTGGGGCATAAAGAGGTAGGCCTCACTCACCCATAGACACTACTGTATTAGTTACGTACGAAGGGCTAACAGAAGGATCCACACCAACCACCAGACCTGGATGAGTTACAGAGTGCGAAGGTAGAACAGCAAATGCCCGGATGACAGTGCCTCGGAACCCCTGCCTTGTCCAAGAGTGAAAAAAAGGAGACCTTCCTTTCTTATCCTACCCACCTATCTTTTTGGTGGGTATTTTTTGGGTCTCAAATTCATCTCTGATCCACAAGTTACTCTCACCATAGAGAAAGCCAGATTCTGGTCCTGGCTCTGGTAGGTCAATATGGATCTCATTAGGCCTGGTACACATCTCAAAGCTTGGCTCTAATAGCATGTAAGCTACAGGAAACCTCTCAAAAAAGAATAGAGGACAATAACTTAATTTACAATAAGGATTATCTAATATATACAACTCTGAAAACAAAATACAATACTTGCCAAGATTGGAGTGAGCTGGGGCTATCTCATCAGCTTTGTGGTGTGGCTTACAACGCTTGTCCCAGATAATTACACTGCCATCACGTGCTCCTGTTGCTATCACACCTGGAGCATTAGAAAAGAAACTGAAGTAAATATTCATATATTTTAAAGGTATACTGCTAAAAAGAGTAATTGATTAGTTTCCCAATTTTGCAACATGTTAGGATAGATATAGTGTTTTGGTCATATCAGGTTATAGTGTTAACGAACACAAAACATTAAGTGCCAAGAGCCAGGCTCCCAACTCTTGTGACTTTCAGCTCAGCTATTAATATCTTTATCAGGACAAAAGATTAATTTCTATAATTTTCTTGCATGCTTAATATAACAGCCAATAATGATAATACTGTACTGTAGTGAATGTATATTAATTTATTTGACAAACCAACTAGGTTCTCATTTTCAAAGATAACAAATAAATGCAGTACAGTATTTCCTGCCACGGGCAAGTGATGGGAATCAATTAATTGCAATTAATTTTCATGTTACCACCTGTCTGCAGTGCCAATCTCATAAGCAGGAGTGAATGTAAACATCATAAGACATATGACCACATTTTCTTACTTCGAGTCTAATGGACAGCCTACAGCCTTAAAGCACTTCACTTTTTAGTAACATAGCACTGTTACCAAATTATGATTTGATCAAGGTATTACAATGTCTTCTTGACAAATGCTCATTGATGTCACACATGCAGGATAGGCTTTAACTTGGCAGACATTTGAACCTAGTTTCATTACCCAATACAGGCAAGATCATTGGAAGGTGGTGTGATTTATAATTGACAGATAACCTTAAAAAATAGGCAGATGTGCATCGAGAGTTGATAAAAGCTGAAAATGTTTCACATTATAAAAATGGGACACAAGAAGATGGAGATAGGAAGAAAATAGTAAAATGAATGTCTCAAAAATAATCCAGTATTGGAATATAATGTAGATTTTCTTTATTAAATAACTTGCTCTATAATAGGAATATATGTCCAAATGGGATATATACATACAGATGGAAAATATCTGAAATTTGTAATGAATCTAAAGTACCTAAATGCTGTAAAGTATGTGAGAGTAAACACACGATAAAAGCCATACTAACATGGGTCATACGGGTTTACATGAACAGTCTTGACGGATCTAGTGTGCCCCAACAATGACAGAGTCACGTCCAGAGTGCCATCTTCCCGTACTGCCAAAATAGACACACACTGATCCCCAGACACGGATACCAGCTCAGCCGACCCTGGCACCCAACACACATCAAAGATGGCATTCTGATGGATCTGCTGACCTGAAACATTGAAAGAATATGTTACAACTACGGAAAAGACCGTGGTCCAACAGTTATGTTTTGTTTTTAAACTTGAGAAACATTTTATCAAACATGAGAAGCATATTTTATCAAACTTCAGAAGCATATTTTAATCAGATATTTAAATAACAACTAATCAAAGGTGATATTCATTCTCTGTGCCAGGCATAGCTCGATACAAATAATCTCATGAATATGGCATTCTTAAAAATAAAAGTGCAACTTACTTGTACTCTGTATATTTTTTGAAAATACAAACACAGTACACAGAGGAAAAGAGGGAAGTGTGGGTGGACTAAGAGGGTGGGGTGTGGGTAAGGGGTTGGCAAGTGGGACAGGGGGGTATATGGTATACTGTATATACTATATGGGGTATGTGGTATATATACCAATATAATAATATTGGGCATATGGTTGATGGTGGGTGGACATACATATAGTAGACAGTGGATGGACATATAGTTCATAGTGGGTGGGTTGATATGAGTGATAGTGGAAAAAAAAGTGACAAAAACAAAAGAGCTAACTAAAAGAGTCCAACCAGAATTGATACCATATAAACATTTAGGTTTCTAAAATTTATTACACATTAAATTTTTACTGGTGTTTGTTCTCATATCTCATACTGTACAGTAGTTCATCAACAATGACATCAATATTAACTCTGTACTCTACCTTCCACTGGTGACACACTGCCAACTAGTCGCGTATCTCGTAGACCTATTTGACCATCTTCATTTGCTAGCACAAGTATATGTCCATAATTTTTCCCTTCACCAAATTTACATGCATATATTGGTGGTTCCACTCCAGACTGGGGAACGTTTTCTTCAAGTTCGACAGCAATACCCTCATATTCGTCATCACGGTAGCACTTGAAACTCCAGGCAAACAAGCTCTTTTGTGCTTTCTTTACTTGGCCAGGATCTGTAATGGAAATAATGCAAATTAATATTGATATGCTTTGTATAAGGATTCCCAAAATACAAAATACATAATGTAATGGAACATCTTAAGTCTAGAATAATTGACACAGTAATTTCTGTACTGTTTTATAAAATGTTCTGCTGTGCAGGTGCCATTTCTACTTTTATACTGCTCAAACACTTCCTATATTGTTTTTATATATTTGTAATTCAAAACTAATTCAGAGGGGGTGGGAAAATATGGTCAGGGATCCTTCTGCCTGAACTTTTCCCCCTTTGAACGACAGTTGGTCTTGTGCTTTACAAGAAATAAACACAGATTTGTATGGTTATGTGGAATGTGTGGGAAGTACAGACAATACTTACATGAGCAAAACAAACAAAAAGTGGAAGTGGTGAAAGTTTTTAAGAAGCCAAATGGTTAAAGTGCTAGGATATGTGAGAATGTACAATATGTAGTTTAATTTCACCAATAAACCAGGAGGACAAACATGACCACTTAATATATAATATATTATAGAGGTAGCTCCTATTTATATCCACTATATATTTACCGAGGACCACTACCTCCCTAGGTGTCTCAATGGGGATAGGAAGCCAGCAATTTGTTAAGTCTAACCTACGCTTGAAACAATCCAGTGATCCCAGGTCTATTATGTGACCCAGTAATTTATTCACAAATCAGTTTACATGAGACAAAAACTTCATCTTGGTGCTTGAAGTGGGCGATGGTACCGCCATAGCAATTTGAGGAACCTGGTCTTTCAAAACACTTACAATTTAAAGTAATTCATAAAACTTTCTAAGCACGAGAGTAGTTAATGAACTGCATATTATCTTGGGAATGCCCGTGAAGAAATTATTTATTTAGAACCTACGTTAAAATGCAAACATTAAAACGACCATGTAGGAGACCATCAGAGAGTGTCGAAAACTTTATTTCATTCCCAATCAGAGACCTCACCCACAATTTCCATCATCATTTACCAACGCAACATATAGAAACGAGGCGTCGTGTTGAGGGTACTCACAGAGGCCTCTAATGGTCCTATCACAGAGTTCACTAACAAGATGAGGCCGAGGTGCTCCAGGCATCGTCTCCAACATGTCAACAAACTCGCCGCATATTTCGCGGGAATCTTCACTTTCATTACTCAATGAAAATATTATTTAAATAATGAATATACTCTATTTATTATTACTCCATGAAAATTCTTTTTAATAAAATAATTTAATTTTAACATGTTAGTATATGTATTGAAATTTGATTTGAATAATTGGAGAATTAAAAGAAAAAGTTATTTAAGGGATTAAATATTTTCTTTAAAAAAGAAAGTATTGTGTATCTAAAAACATACACGAATTATATATACTATAATGTCATTATATTAAAAGCTATATATATAGTATTTGTATATAATAATTAATGTGGTTTAGCGCAGGTGGCGACTCGCTGTTACAGTAAGAAATTCGACAAGAGCAAATGATACATTTAAAAATATATACGAATAATGGATATACTATTTTTTTGCATTCAAAGCCATATATATACAATATGTATATATAATAAGTAATAAATAGGGGTAGACGCATGTGGGCGCTCACTTGTGTGAGCCGCCTCGCCCGCCCGCCGCCAGAGGTCTCTCCTCTACCCCGTCAACACTCGCCGTAAGTCAACCTCCACCTTCCTCTCCAAACTCTCACTAAAACACGCCATTTTGACACTAGTGGGGACGTATAACGCACTCTACAGGTTAGTTAAGGTCTCTGGGGTCGTGGAGGGTTGAAATTTAGGGGAAATATGGCGGTAGTGGGGAGATATTTGTGATAAATGAGGCGGTGATGGAGGGTGCACATGGTGGCTGGGTCGGTGTTGGGACGTGTTCCTCCCGTCTAGGTATGCTCGTCGGGGTTGAGCTTCAGCTCCTGGCCTCTCGCTTCTTGACTAGTATATAAGAACAAAGGTAACTGCAGAAGGCCTGTTGGCCCATACGAGGCAGCTCCTATCTATAACCACCCAATCTCACTCATACATGTCCAACCCGCGCTTGAAACACTGAGGGATCCCACCTCCACCACGTTCCACAAATCAACAACCCTGTTACCGAACCAGTATTTACCCAAGTCTTTCCTAAATCTAAACTTATTAAATTTATACCCCATTGTTTCGTGTTCTGTCTTGTGTTCATACTTTTAATACCCTATTAATATCCCCTTTCTTATCCCCTAGTGATGTGCTGGAGTACAGGTTCCCGAGATTATTGGGTTATGTATACATATGAGGGTCTTGTGGTACAGTTGGCTTGGTTCTTGACCATCCCGAGAAGGACAGAAATGGTTGGGCACGTTTCCCTACTCTTAATTTAATACCGCTGTTCACTTAGCAGTAAATAGGTGCCAGCTGCTTCCTGGAGATTGTGTGTAAGAAAAATGTATATAGTAGGCATAAGAGGAAAAATAGATCGTATTGAAAAGCAGGGTCCCCAACAAAATTATAAATGAAGCTGTGAATGTAGTTTGTCCACCACTTGCACCATATTCTTGTTTATTCATTGCTGACACTACAATTTTAGTGTGCTTGAGGTTCATTAGGGTACTTGGTTTACCAGTGTCACTCGAGAATATGATCAAGGTGCAAAACTGCCTGTATGACTTGACCGAGTCCCCCCTGTGATCGTATACAGGCCATACTCTCGATTTGGCATACGTCAAAATCTAACCTAACCTAACCTTACCCAAAATGCACGAATCTGAGTCACTCGCTCCATTGATGCATAGGAAATTTACTTTTTGCAAGCCGCTACTTTAAACAGTACGTTGAACTTGGTATGTTGGTTTCCATAACATTGTTTTATTGACAGGGCTGTTTGAACTTTCTCTGGAATAAGGTTTAAGCAATTTTGTTTTTCATCATATTACACATATGCCATACCGAAGCCGGTCGGCCGAGCGGACAGCACGCTGGACTTGTGATCCTGTGGTCCTGGGTTCGATCCCAGGCGCCGGCGAGAAACAATGGGCAGTTTCTTTTACCCTGTGCCCTGTTACCTAGCAGTAACATAGGTATCTGGGTGTTAGTCAGCTGTCACGGGCTGCTTCCTGGGGGTGGAGGCCTGGTCGAGGACCGGGCCGTGGGGACACTAAAAAGCCCCGAAATCATCTCAAGATAACCTCAAGATACTACCTATTGAGTTTTCTCCAAAACGTATGTTTAATGCAGGACTCCTCTCTTGTGCTGTACAATGTGCATTTATGACATGCCAGTGAATTTTTACTGGAGCCTTATAGCATTCATGTACAGTATTAGCCAACCTTGGGATGTACAATAGTTGATATATAGTTAACATGTTCTTCAGGTGAAGAGTGGCAAATTGTAAAATAGTATTCCTGATTGTTAAACTGTTAAACACTTACTTTCATCCACACATTTCTTTATAGCATTGTAATACTGGCTTGGTGCTTTCCGAGTATTACTATCTAAGATCACAAATTTATTTGGGTGGTTATTCCTAAACCCACTTCTCGTATAATCCAACCCAAATGAAACTGGCAACATTTCATATCATAACTTGATAAAGTCTAGGACAGACTGAAACATCACTAATTTGATTTGATTTGTGTGGTTTGGGTTATTTTTGTTTTCCGTTATTGACATTTGTATCTGAAAAACCGGTACAGTGTATATCACCAGCATAATTGTAGGATGTACTTGCCTAGTTGTGCTTGCTGGGATTTAGCTTTGGCTTTTTGGTCCTGAACAATGTGGCATCAGTCCCATACTTATTAGCTAATAAAGAAAATGCCCTTTCCTCGTGTATGCCAATATACAAGCAAGGGTTTTATTATTAATAATGCTAGTGCCAAATTCCTCTCTGCTTTTTCTTATAAGCTTGATCATCAGTAATTAGTCTTTTTGTCTTAATAGGCTTCTTCCCCACTATTGCCAGCAGACCACTTTTTCCCCTCATAAATAATGAAATTTGAAAAATACATGAACTTTTGCCGTGTGTAGGATTTTAAAATTAGGATACTAATCTTGTTCTGGTCTTTGTTTTGACAATTTGTGTACAACCTAACCTGTTGCTGTACACAGAACTTAAGTGATAAAAATATATTTGGGTATGCAGATTTAAGTAATTGTCAGGCATTCTACATGACCCGAGATTATTGGGTTAATATATTCTAATTCTAATGTCTACACGACCTCGATGTATTGCTCTTCACCTGCTTCATCACTGCATTTCATTCCCTCGCCATTTTAACTCTGTACACACGTGGTATACTGTGCTCTACCCACCCTGCATACTCCAGCTGTCATCTCACAAGTTCACTTCCACAGCTTGTACTATTGAGCACTGCTCCATTCCATATCAAAGTTTTACTTCTGTCAGGGCTGTAAGTATAGTAGTACTGTATACTGTGCTAGTTTCATATAATATTAAAACCATAGAATATCTGTACAGATACTTCAAATCATTCCATATAATATCTGTACAGATACTTCAATTCATTCCATATACTATGCTGTTTACATTAATTCTAGACATCTGAAAAAGTACTCGTGTGCAATTTTGTAGTTAGTAATCATTGATATTTACATGGCAATTACTGTATATGAAGCTTATTATAATTTAGTTTAAATCATATTTTAGTGGGTCATTATAGTGATTATCTGTGCATAATTTGATACTGGGTGTCTGGATTAGTCCCTTTGAATTGCTTTGGTAAGAAGTGAAGGGTATAGGATCATAGTGTTGATGTGCAGTGACGCTCGTTTAGAATAGCAAGCGTTTCTTGTGTAAACCAACCGTATCTAGTTGTACCAAGGTGTTGAGTACATGTTGCAATGTAATGTGCTTCATGATTATTTATCCTTGGAAGAGAAAGTAGTTATCGGTATATTGACAGGATTTTTATATTTAATGCTGTCCTTACTGAGAACTAACACTTGTTTTAATGTTTCCTACAATTATAAAATGTTATTTGGAAATCTTTAAATTGCATGCAATATGCTATCTTGTATAAAGCCACACTTAGTGCAAATTACCCAGTATCATGTATAACTCCTAAGCAGATAACTTTTGTTCCTATGTGAAATACTAAATTGTGTTGCTTTTACCAAGGTCTCCTTTTAATTGCATTGCTTTTGTTTTAAACAGAAGATGCCGAGCGTCAGTGTGAAAGATGTCAGCCAGCAGGGCTTCACAAAGGCTTTTGCAGAATTTTTGAAAAAGTAAGCTATTATGTATTTTGGGACATCCCAAGTATAGTTCCTTGTTTTAACTTTTCTCTTTAGTTTATGTGCAGGATTTTTAGTCTCGTTACATTAAATTAGAAGCTAGGTATAGGACAGTACTTTAGTTAGAGCCAAAATGAACTGCAATGTAGTCCTACAACCAGTGTTTTCTGTGTGGCAACTTGAGTGCCATATCATACTGACTTCAAACATGTATCAAAATTTGACTATTGGTCAGTTGAGTAATAAACAAGTCCTTGGCTTTGGAGGCATCTTTTCCTAAACATATTTAGTAGATAGTGCAGCCACTATGTATGACCATAAAATTTAGATTACTACAGTACTAATTTTGGGCATGTGTAATAAAAAGTCGCACATTACAGCATAGGTCTAAAATTGTGGCTGGATTTGGCTTTGACAAACTCTTCCTTCAGTGCATTCCACCTACTTACCTACTACTCATACAGGGAGTGAGCATTTCCTCATACAGTACTGTATTCATAAAAAGTATGCATGGCCCTACTTGGTGTCATGTTTATGGCAAAAAAAATAATGGTTTTGTGGGTGAAAGAATAAGCTACATGACATCAGGGCCAGCATTAGCTCTCGGGAGGGACCCAATACCAGAGCCTGTGTCCTCCTGGCTGTCATTGTGAGCAGTTGTGTGCTGCATTTCCCACTGCAGCAGTTTTTCTCTTATTAGCGGTTCATGTATGGCATTATTATGGCACCAACCCAGGAACAAAGCAAAGAAACCATTACTTTATAGGAAGCCGGCAACCAAAATATAGAAATTATGGTTGTTGGGTCAACCAAGTCAACTGAGGTATTGTGCATATTTCGGAGAGGGTAACTAGTGACACCACGGAAATATTGGTCTGGTTGTTCCAGGAAGGTTTCTTGAAGGTCTAAACTTGCTGTAACATGAAGGGAACTCTCCAAGGAACATTTTATAACATTGAGACCTTCAAGAAACCTTCCTGTGGACAACCAGACCGATGATTGTGATAGTCAAATGTTTCTCTCTCGAAAACTAGCATAATAATTCCTCGTGACGACTATGCTATACGCAACAATTTACTTATTAACTTGCTTTGTTGGCCTGCTCCCTTTAAAGCAACAATCTGAGCAATGGTTTATTTGCTTAGCTCCTTGATAGGTGCCATTAATAAGTTGTACTTCATGAACAGCAAATAAGTGCAAAAAAAAAAGGAAAACCACGACGCAGTATGCAACACAACTGCCTGTGATGCCAGCCAGGAGGCTACTGGTTCTTGTAATGTGGCCACTCCAGAAAGTACATGGAAGGACTCAGTTTACGCGAGATTAAGATTTTGATATAAATATTTCTGGCAATATGATGCCGATGTCAATGAAAGTGAAATTATGTAGCATGTCACATGCTCACACATTAGATCACTGTGTGTAAATTGCTTGTTAAGTATAGAAATAAAGAAATCGGTAATGTACCACATCAAATTGTTTGGATGTGTGACAATGGAATGATAGAAGTCTTAGGAGGTATAAGCACTTTGCCCCAAGAGTATAACACTAAAATGGAATTTGTAATAAGTTCTGAGATGCCCATTGATGTGTGTTACATAAAATAAAATTTGTGAGCCCCTTTTTTCTTTCATTCTCTTTTCTCCTTTTTTCAAGCTCACTTTTTTTTTTCTCCTATTCTCTTTTTTTCTTTCTATTTCCTCTCCCTTTCCTCCTCCTCCTCCCCCCCCCCCTATAGTAGATGGTAACACTTAGAAGCAAAAGGCTGTAAATTTTAGATTTAGTGATGCCTTGTCTTGAACTGGATGGGCATTATTTTTGTCCTTAATATTTTATAATTATTCATTTTTTGGCTTTCAGGTCTGGTAAGGTTAAGGTTCCAGACTGGGCTGATCTTGTGAAGGTGAGTTGGGTTACAAGTTAGTGTCTTTTTTATATAATAAGTGGTGTGAATCCTGTCCATTAGCACTTGAACAGTCACACATGCAACATGACATTTTGTTCAAAGTGCTTTGCCTATAGTCATTGTGATATATTGGTTTACTGCTACGTTTGAAGGATATCATTTACTTTTTAAGAATTCATTTATATTTGGATTGTTTAATGTGCATTTTATATCAAAACATTTCATAAATTATGTAAATAAATTCTCTAGCTATGGTAAGCTTTCCACATTAAAACTGGATAATTTGCTTCTATTGTATAATGCATTTTCTCGAGTTTACTGCTGTAGTTTGATGTTGAGAAATCTTTGCATTATAGACTGCCAAATTCAAGGAGCTTGCTCCTTACGATGACGATTGGTTCTACACGCGTGTTGCCGCAGTTGCACGGCATATCTACATGCGTTCCCCAGTTGGTGTAGGAGCTGTTCAGAAGATGTTTGGTGGTAAGTAAACCAGTTGTTCATGTTCTTAAATCACTTACAGCAGAATACCTTGTGTGGGAATGCCACTTTATTTTTTTTATAGGTACTGTACTAGGATCATCTTTGCTGCATGCAGCACTCCATCCTGATTAAAACAGACCGTTAGCGTGCCCAGGTGAACAAATTACTGTATTGATGGCAAAAGAAGCTGCCAAGTCATAAGTGCAGGAAGTTTTTTGTGATGGGTTTCTATTACTTAGTGCTACATATGGAATTTAGCTTGTAATTTTTGAGCCTTGGAACATCCTTGGTAAAAATTTTAATTTATTGTTTACAGGGCCATTCAGTATAATGCAGGCTCAAACCTGCATTATAATATACCAAATTAATTTAATGTCCCACAATTGTGTTTTTCAGCACGTCAGAGTCGTGGTACTGCCCCATCACATTTCTGTAAGAGCTCTGGTGCTGTTGCCCGTAAAGCCCTGCAAACACTGGAGACACTGAAGCTTGTGGAGAAGGCACCTAATGGTGGCCGCAGGCTGACTTCCCAGGGTCACAGGGATCTGGATCGTATTGCTGCCCAGATGAAGGTTGCTGCCAAGGCGAAGTCGGCGCCTATTGTAGTTACTACGCAATAAAAATAATTGACTTCATGAAGCCATTTCTTTGCATCCTATACAGATAGGAATATTTATATGGATTGGTGTGTATTGGCAGCAGGTTTTTATTTAGACGTGTTTCATTGAATATGCCTGCATATTCTGTTGATTAAATAAATGTCACATTGATATGCTGAAACAAAAGTAGCTTGCAGCTTTTTGAGTTTTAATGAGCCTAGACCGCATAAAGCAACTTTTATCGCAGGCAATGTCTGAAGTAATAGGGACAAAACTGGGTTTAATTCTCACTACTTGGGGGACTGCTGATTTCTTGTGTGGCAGAGCCACTTGCCTGCCCAGCCGAAGTCAATGCTGGGTAACCAGGCAGGATAATTTGCGTGTTATCCAAGAACATGTTAAACTTGAAGCCTTTAATGAGTAAGCGGAAAAGAGTAGCAAGATAGTGTCACCCTACTAGACATCCATGAGTTAATTTCGTGCTCACCACATAATAGCTTTAAATCTAAACTATCACAAATAGAGGAAAGAGGACTGAATCGAGTATGCATTCCGTCTGCACGTTTTAAAGACATTTTAAAAAGTCCAGTTTGATCGGGTATTTTCGTCTATGATACTGCATAGAATGCCACTATAACCCCTGGGCATTCTAACCCCGACCTCGTATTTCTTTGAATATTGGTTACTTCCCACTGACTTGTAGCTTTAGCGACGAGACGGCCAAGATCATGACGATGGATCTGATTCCCTGTATCCATTTTTATAGCCCTAAAGAGAAGGGCCTGATAGCATCGAGGACATTACCAACTAGGCATACTTTAGTGAATCAGACAGGATTCACTAAATTCATTCATTAGTGAGCTCCGACGGGAGGCCCTATACATTGTCAAATTCAAACTCACGCTAGCCCGTCGTCCTAAGGTTTCCCAACGTCAAGAAAAGGGTCAATGTTAAGTGTTCTCTCCTAACCTACCAGAGGACCCAAAATAGAAAGCGGGACAGTACGTCACTTTCGCCAGCCGCTTCCATTTTCTAGTACGACAATTTTTGGCGTTATGTAACGCATACACCCGAAAAGTGAGCTTTGTAAGAGGACAGTTTGCACACTTTTTTCAGTCCTAATAGCTGGGCAAACTTGCATAATGAGGCTATAAACTAGTTGGCCATTACAGAATAGTACCGGTAGTAATGCTAGTCAGCAAGGCGGACAGCCCGCCTGCTTTCATACCTCTCACTGTACTTCCCACTTCTACACTTCCCTTCACCTATGCCTCTCCTTCCTCTTTACTCAAAAAAAAAAAAAAAAAAAAAAAAAAAAAAAAAAAGTAATGCTGTAAATTAACATATAAGCCATCCCAGCTTTAGTGCTTGAAGTCAAGAGAAGAGGCCACCTCGTTACTTTCATCTACTTTCGTTATACATTGACCTTATACCTGAGTAATTACGTTTTTTCACGTTCTACAATTATTACCAATATTATATTAGAAAAAATTTGCTAAATTAGTTTATTTACGGAATTTTATGGTTTTGGGTAATTATAAAGATATAACTGGAAACCGTGATTTCCAGTATTTCTTGCCGTATGTTGGCTCATGTTAGATATCAAATGTCACTAGCTATTACTTTCTTAATTACTAAACTCTTACGACACTAATTGTCCGAATTTATATTAATGATCTACATTATCATCATTTTCTGAGCTAATTCCTGATTTTCTGTGCGGGATGAGAGTCGTCCCCGAGGGCAAGACGGAGGAGTCTGTGGAAGTCTTACATTGTGTGGCCGGTCATTACGTTTTGGTGCTATATACATTACGTGGGCTACCTGTTGGACTAACAGTTCACGTAGCCAACACTAGTGAGCAGGGCAGACGACTGTATAATGTAAGTAAAGCTCAAACTGTTGGATATTTGCTGAAAACTAAATGTTTTGAAGGCAGGATCACAGACGCAGGTCATCTTGTACCAGACGGATTTAAAACCTCTCTAGCTAAGCCAGGCCAATATATGTAGTCATACTGGCTTAGCACTTGCACATGATAATACCTTGCTTTCAGTTCGATAAAATATATTGAGAATACCTTGTTGTATTGACATGAAACTTGGCATAGTTTCGTATACAGAATAAATCTGAGCTAAGATTCGTGCGGTGCATCTTACTTAGGCCAGTACGTGTGGCCGATTACCAGAGGTGAGCCAGTGGTTTCATCAGCAGTGAGAATTCTAACAGTGAACCTGCGCACCAATACCCACTTCACTTTCCTTTTAGCATTTAGTTACACCCACTCTCGTATTGCCACTAGTCCAGTTGATACATCAGCTTGACAGTACCTACTAACCATACGTCGGCCACACCCATACACTTCTTTCTCCCTCTGTATGACCATATTTAAGAATAGAGCAATTTTGTATTTAACAATATTTATATTTGTGTATTTTACTGTGAGCTGTCTGGCATTAGGCCAGGATATTGGGTGAGGAGGGGGGGGTGGCGGTTAAATCATGCACATTTAGACAATGCTCATTTTCTAAGTGTCAATCGTATTTTACCTGAATTTACATAAGCGGCCACCAACTCTAGTGGCATCGGCGGAACAGGAAGCCAGAGGTTTGTCAAAGGTCCCCCTATTATACCTGTCAAAGAAAATTAAAGTGGAAAAAATCTGTCAATGCGTCTTGCCTGTTCAATGTCTACCAGATAATAGTGTGCTTAACTAATTTGCCGTCGATCTGACTCCTGGGCCTTAACTCCTAGTTTGTAGCACTTGATCAGTTTTTATGAGCTACTTCCTAACTCGCTACAACTATTGTACTTTTTTTTTTTTTTTAACTGAACGGAGGTAGCCCCGTCCACCCCTTGCGTCCCATCCTCGGTGCATACAGGTACTTTATTCAGTCTCACTCATTTGTTTCCCTCAGTCATCTGTGTATCATAGTTTGCATTCCTACGTCTAGAAATAACTACGTGTACCTAGTCTCCATATCTTTTGCACTTATTTCTCTTCTGATATCGTTCTATTTCTCAGCGTTAAACTCCGATGTCTTGGGCTAACCTGACTTAATTAAGAATACAAGAGTAATGGTACTGCAGAAGGCCTATTGACCAATACGAGTTTATTCACCCCATATCTACACTGGGCGGTAGTGATAAAAGATTACAGTGGCACATAAAAGGCTCAAGGAACTGAATCCAGAATTTGTTACCCTGTATGTAATTTGCTCCATAAATCAAGAACATTGCTTAACTCGTTACTCATATTTTTTCCAGATTTCTTGCAAATATATTGCTTCCTCACACCTTTATTCTAGTTGCTGCAATATAGGAATGCCATACCAGTGTTGTATATTTAGTAACTAGCTTAGTATGGTACGGTAAAGGGATTTCTACGTTTTGAAGGGAAACGTACGGTATGGTATAGGCTACTGTTGTCGGGGACATGAAGACCAGACCACACACTAGAAGGTGAAGGGACGACGACGTTTCGACTTGAGAATGGTCCAGGACGGACCGAAACGTCGTCGTCCCTTCACCTTCTTGTGTGTGGTTTGGTCAACATACTTTAGCCACGTTATTGTGACTCATCGCCTGCACACGGGGACATGATGCTATGTTTACCGTTGTTGTTTTAGATTCTGCTACTCAGAACAAAAGGCTCCAAGCAGCACGGGCGTACTCACCTGGCACAGGAGATGTGCCGTATATTTACCAAGGGCGAGGGTGTTAGTGCAGTCACCCGTTCAGTTACTAACCCAACCCAAAATTGCTTAATTAATTGGCTGAGTAATTCTACGTCATCCACCGGATGACGGTGGCTATACGAATATAAGCATACTGGGCATCATAGGCCGTGCACATTTTGTAGTTTCTCTTCACGGTTTGAAAATGTTGTCAGCTGTTTAGTCAGTTCATTGCATGTTGCTGAATATATTAGGCTATTTTTGAGCAACCGGCATTAAAGCTAGTGTTGTGTTCGTCTAAATCCTATTTTTTTATATTCCTAAAGCTGCCTCTCTTCTGTAGTAGCCTTCCTTTTCCCCTTTCCGTATTGTAACTTTTAAATTGCTGGGATTAATTTAGTAGTCATTTGTCTCCCCACTCCTGCAGCGTGTCTAGGTCTGTATTATCCTCCAACCTCTCGCCATCAATTTTGTAAAGACGATAGGTACTGACATTTAGGAACAGATTATACAGTCAGTGCGACACACTTTTTCACGTCAGCACTTTTCACATTTATTACATTATTATACAAGAAATTTGTCAAACCAAGTACCAGATAATGCAAGTTAGATTACATATGGTATACGCTAGGCTTTATTAGTACAGCCTACATATCTAATGTAATCAAACTTGGAGATTTATCCTAACTTAAACTGATGATCGTGTGGGCGTGGGACTTCTTCACATACATTTTTAATTAGTATTAAATATTTTTGTTGGCATATAAAAGTGAAAATAATTATTATATATACTTAATATAATTTTCAACATTATATATTAGAGTACTTAAAGTATTGCTGTTTATGATATTAATCTAAATATATTTTTGACACGTATTTTGTTATATGTTGAGGTGAAATTTGGACAGTGCAAGAATTTCAGATAATATAGTAATATAATTATTTATCAGTTCAATCAATAATGTGACATAAAAGTGAAAGAATAGAGCAGTGGCTATTCTAGCTGGTGTAATGCCAATCACATTAAATAAAAAAAACAGTAAATAAAACGGCTTCTGATCTCTTTATGATGTGAAAGCTGCAGGTAAAGTCCAAAGAATGAAAAACTTTAGATATTTAATATAACAAAAATGACTAACAACAAATAAAACAATTCCCATATTCTACTTGGCAATACACACTATAAAATTCAAAAGAAATTTAAACATGTGACAGTTACGTTATGGGCAAAGAGAGATGCAAAACACAATATACAATAGTTGTACGCATCTACTGGTTCCAGGAAAGGCGCAGTAGATGTTACGGCTATGAGAGCACGGAGCATATTCTGAGGTCTGGCCAGTGGTGAGCTGTTTACCTATGCGGCAACCCGTCCTCGCAAATTCGTATAGTCAATATTGACTTATTAAATACGTGCATAGGTGACATACTAAACATAATAGATACCCTTAAAAAGCTTCATAGAAAACACCGACCTTACCTAACCTTGTTAGTATGTTAAGATAAGCATTTAATAGCTTCGTAATTACAATTATTACTTAACCTATACCTATTATAGATATAGGTTAAGTAATAATTGTAATTACGAAGCTATTAGATGCTTATCTTAACATACTAACAAGGTTAGGTAAGGTCGGTGTTTTCTATGAAGCTTTTTAAGGGTATCTATTATGTTTAGTATATCACCTATGCACGTATTTAATAAGTCAATATTGACTATACGAATTTGCGAGGACGGGTTGTATGCGGCCAGGCCTAGTGTAGATGGCGCTGATGTGCAGGTAACTCGCCGGCAGTCTCGAACAAGCAGTTCAGCTGGTCGACTGGCGAGTGGAGCTAGGCTCCAGACATGTGTCTCGGGTACTTGAGAGTGGAGGAGGGTGGTGTCTTGTCTAGACACAGGCTTCTGAGCATGTATTGCTGATGTTGATTTCTCATACTTGAGTATGCAGATATGTTGTTGAATAGGCGGTGAAGGAATAGGCAGGATCCCCTTGCCTAAGCAAGAGATTACTGTAACAATAAGTTTATTCCTATCTTTAAATGGCTTCAGTTTTACAGTATAATGTGACATTCTAATGTATTCCTGGCTTTTGTCACTCGATCGAGAGTCCCCGGGCAGGACAGAGATAGATACTCGGGAGTTAGGCAACTGTTGTAGGATGCATCCTGGGGGAAGATCAGTAGTTGGCCTAGCGGAAGGGGTGAAGGGACATTGATAAGACCTAGTACAGGCTTCCTGTCCCCGACAGTTGGAATTGTTTTTGTAGCGACTGGGTTCTTGCAGAATACCTGTAATATTGCACCTTGCACTAGCCCACTTTGAGTTATCCAAAATGTCAACATACGTCAGTGGCCGAGATAACTCCAAGTAATGATGTCTTCCACTATGATATCGTAATCTTGCGTCAGGGGTCGTTATTCTATCCAAACGACAATCACTAGAGGGCTTGGAACGTTACGTTATGGGGTCAAACATCACGTTTATATAATGCAAGGCTGTGAAGCAGCTCTATCCTGTAAACACAAAACGAAGATAGAGGAAGTTCAGAGGTATGCCACCAGATTAGTCAGAGAGCTTAAGAGGTATGAGGTACGAGGAAAGACTACAGGCGTCTTCCTCACGTCACTGGAAGACAAGAAACTGGAGATATAATTACCACATACAAAATCCTCAGGGAATAGGCAGGGCAGACAAGGACAGACTATTAAGCACACGAACAAGGGGGGGACAGAGATGAAAAATAAGTACCCACATTAGCGACAGGGCCATAAAGTATTGAAAGTATTGTTCAGTGTCAGAATAGATAAGTGAATTACACTAGGAAATGTAGTGGTGGAGTCAGACTTCATGCACAGTATTAAATGTACACATGAGAGCCCAATAGGATCTGGAACCTATACAACACTTGATTCAGAGTTGAGAGGTGGAACCCTAAGATCCATGGCTCATACCCCGCAAATAAAACTAATTGATAGTGATCCTGCACTTTAGCGGATGGGCTAAATCATCTAGGTAGGGTTTCCTCCCCACCGGTGCCCATCATCTGAGTAGGGGCCCCCGGTGCCCATCATCTGAGTAGGGCCCCTGGTGCCCATCATCTGAGTAGGGGCCCCCGGTGCCCATCATCTGAGTAGGGCCCCCGGTGCCCATCATCTGAGTAGGGGCCCCCTGGTGCCCATCATCTGAGTAGGGGCCCCCGGTGCCCATCATCTGAGTAGGACCCTAGTGCATTGCTTTGCCCAGTCCCTACAATACCCTGTAGGAAGAGGTAGCTTAAAATTATATGTATAACCTTAATTGTCAAAATGTAATTTTCTTTAGTTACCCTTGCTTACATTTATTTTCTCTTATAAAGGTGAGGTAACACTGCGTAAAATTTAAGGGCTAACATTGGGAAATTTCAGATTCGTTTAAAGAGGAGTGTGTAGCACAGCCCTGGGGAGGGGGGGGGGGGAGTGTGTAGCACAGCCCTGGGGGGGGGGGGTGAGTGGAAGACATAGCCGATGGCGTTATTCCCAAACATAATGGAATATTTTACCCAGAGGCTAAATGAAGTCATGCAAAGGCTTTAGTTTGTAACTAAACAAAGTTACAGCCCGCTCCTGTGCCAGGTAAGTCCACTACGGGCTCACATAGCCCGTGCTACTTGGAACTTTTGTTTCCAGTAGCTGAGTCTTTAACAACACAACGTAACTAAACTTCAGCACGAATTGAGTGACGGAATCTATGCTGAGAAGCTTACTACAGCTCCGTGATAGGATAAGGATGATCGGGTAGTAAAGGTTCGGATAAAGTAAAAGACCGTAGAATCTAGACTGTCAGAAAGCCTTTGATGCAATGTTGCACATGACATTGCAGCTCAGTATTCGAAACAACTTCAGTAACTGAGAGTGTTTAGTCTCTGTGCAAGGATACCTAAGGACCGGAAGGCGATCATAGTGAGAAGACGGCACTACATGTGGATGTAACGAGCGGGTTCTTCAGGCGTCAGTACTTATATAATAATATATATAATATATGTTTATTCAGGAAAGGTACATACATAGAGAGATTTTACATAAGTGGATCAATTTATAGATAGAGCTAGTACATACAATGCCTAAAGCCACTATTACAATGCGTTTCGGGCAAGAAAACATTAATATCTAAAACTTAATACTAATTGGACAAAAGAATAAATGTTTGAGAATAGATACAATTAAAGGTACAAAAAAAAGGTTCCATAAAAAGTACAGGTACAAAAAAACTGGTTCCATTCTGTTCCTAATAGGTAAACCGTAGAAGTGTGCGTAATCAGTATAGTTGGGAACACTGCACAGTTGACGAGAAAGCTCAAAAAGAACTGCACAATAACCATTGATGATCTGAACAGACACATAATTTGCCTGATATTAGAATTCAACAGCAGAAGTTTAAGGATGATAGGTCTCCTAAGGTTCGTCTCTAAGTGAAATATTCACCTTTCAGAGTTAGAAAATGTTAAAAAGGGCCAAGAAGTAAGCACTGCCTTCTTAACACCAACACAGGTATAAACAATAACATGACCATCATATAAAAAACAAACAAACATTAGAAAAGCCTTCAGAAACATATATATTTTATATATATATATATATTATATATATATATCTATATATATATATATATATATATATATATATATATATGTATATATATATATATATAATAGCATTTACTAACACGTGAGTCCAGTGCTAAAATATGCAACCCCAGCATGGAACATTTATATTAAAAGCATATACTGTATATGTTACAAAAGTCGAGGTTTGCCGCACACGTGGTCTCAGAACTGGAGGGTTTAGCAACTAGTAGCTAAACTGATCCTTATGACTGGTAAAGAGACTGAACAGTGATAACATAAGATATACAAGGTTCTTAGTTTAGTTCATTTACTATCCACCCCATACCCATTTTGTGAGCGGTAGTGGAAAGGGTTACAGAGGCACATAATGGGCTCAGGGACTGACCCCACAATTCATTTAGCTAAGCAATTTACAATCTTGATGAGCTAGTTACAAAATTTAGTATAAGTCGTCACATCAACAATGGGTTCGAGATCGACCACAAGTACAGTTTCTAAGTTAAGCAACTGACATATGTGGAGAGCTAGTGTCACAATTGATATGTTTGTCTTGCACACCGCCCCCCATCCACGTTGTTAATAAAGGGTATTAACAAATATGTAATGTTAGACGAGTAGTAACACAATGAGAGAGGCAAGGGTGAATGCCTAGACGAGTCATAAGGACGTAGTACAGCACATTTGTCGTGAGAATAGCGAGCAGTCATGGCATCACATGGTCAAGTACAACACCTATATAAACATATTAACACACAATAAAATCGCAGTAACGTATGGGGAAATGTTTGGAATGGCGACGGGATCGAACCAGCGTCCTGCGTCACCCCCAGGTGCGCGTTACCAATGGCCCACGATATGCTAAGTTACACACCTTGCAGCATATCGTGCACCATTAGTAAGGCGCTACTCCAAAGATTTTCATATACTGAAACTCTAAGTTATGCTCGTCTAACCCGCGGTCGCTCTCCAACATGCATTCGTGAATTTTAACGTTTTGTGTACCCAAAACAAATATTGTCTCCAACGTTACCTAGCAGTAAAATAGGTACCTGGGAGTTAGTCAGCTGTCACGGGCTGCTTCCTGGGGGTGGAGGCCTGATCGAGGACCGTCCCGCGGGGACACTAAAAGCTCCGAAATCATCTCAAGATCTCAAGATAACGTACATTACAATTGTGTGTACACTTAGACCTGGTATAGGTGAGATATTTTGGATATGAAGGCAATTATTTGTATTTGCAGTACGTGAGGGAAGAATTCAGAGGTTCAATAAAAATTCGAACAAAAAGTTGTGTACACTAATGTGTAAAATGTTATTAATAGCCGCGGGGTTTGACGGCTGGATTAAGGCGCGTTTCACCAGTGTTTGTGAGGACGGACGCACATGTACCCCGATGTTCGTCTGGGTAGCAAACGACTAGTAAAGAACCTTAGTCTCGTACCACAATAAGGGCCATCTTGGAGTGCAGGGGCGCGCAAGAGAGAACGTGGGTTGCCATCTGCCGAGTCATGTTTAACGTAAGCAGCGTCCATTAATCAAGTCGTGCAAAGGGACAGGTTATTTTCCGCTCTCTGGCTATGAAGACCGTAATCAGTCACACAGGACCCTTGAAAATCTGGAAGGGTATTTACCTGGTGAAGATAGATGTTGCGTGGCTCGCTATTGATATGTTCTCCTGGTGGGCAGCCCAGTGGGCGCCGGCTGTTAGTTTGGTCTTGGTGTGTGTGTGTGTGTGTGTGTGTGTTTTTTTTTGTAAGCTTTTGTATGTTTTATTCTAGTTTTTGTTCTTTTGTGTCATGTATTGAATCCTGCAAGATTAATAGCAAGTGGAGCATATGTACAAAAACTGGACCGTGACGTCCCAAAATCCGTGTTTTGTACTGTTGATATCTTAAGGGCAGAGAAAACGGAGCCAAATCAATCACATAACGTCTCCGTAGCCTTATGGTGGTGTAGGAATATGCAGCCCACCCGTACTTCTCTTTCTTGCCTGGTGTTAGTGTCCCTAATCATACAACTCTCTTGTTAGTTTGGCAAGAGTTACGTTCTCTTGATTCATAATGGCTTTTGTTACAAAAGTTTATTCCTGCTGGGTATTTTACAAGTCTATTTCTCGTTAACTTATCCTCTATTTACAAGCCACACAGCACCGCTCCTGTGCCAGGTAAGTCCACTACGGGCTCACCATAGCCCGTGCTACTTGCCCCGCTCCTGTGCCAGGTAACTCCACTACGGCTCACCATAGCCCGTGCTACTTGCCCTGCTCCTGTGCCAGGTAAGTCCACTACGGGCTCACCATAGCCCGTGCTACTTGCCCCGCTCCTGTGCCAAGTAAGTCCACTACGGGCTCACCATAGCCCGTGCTACTTGCCCCGCTCCTGTGCCAGGTAACTCCACTACGGCTCACCATAGCCCGTGCTACTTGCCCCGCTCCTGTGCCAAGTAAGTCCACTACGGGCTCACCATAGCCCGTGCTACTTGCCCCGCTCCTGTGCCAAGTAAGTCCACTACGGGCTCACCATAGCCCGTGCTACTTGAAACTTTTTGTTGCTAGTAGCTAAATCTTAAACAACAGCAGCAGCAGCTTCTCTTAGGGCCCAGAGACTCTTCAAGATGTTACACAAGACAAGACATTCACTCCTAACATCTACCACCTTCGGCCGCCTCTTGTGGTGGCTTAATCTTCATCAATTCTTGTCCTGAGAGTTTCCTTCCCTCCCCGTTACTACGTGCTTGAGCTCAGTGTGGTGATGATTCTTGTCATTTCTGGCAAGAAATGACAAGAATCATCAATTTCATTTCCTCGTTTAGGAAATATCAAGCGTTTACGTGACCATTCACGAAGCCTTTACATCTTTCCTGGATCATGGCGGCCCAGTTTATAGTTATTAATCAGTTTATAAGTTTGGCAGCGCTACGAAGTCGTTCCCGACCCAAGGTTGTTGCTCTTGACAACCTCGTAGCTAATAATTGATGTTTATCATGGCGGCAAGCTAGGCCGCTAGGGTTGATGAAAGATCTACAGGTTTCGTAAGTGGACACTTAAATATTTAATGAATCTCGGGCCCGGTTCCTTTGTGAATATCTGAGATGTTCCACACATTGTCCTCCAAATATGACTTGAATAGCTCAGGTTGTACATTTGGCTTGGCAGTTGTGTCTGTGTGTGGTTCGTTTGCTTGTGTTGTATGCGAGTATGCTTATGGTTGTATGCCTGTATGCTTGCGTTGTATGCGTGAATGCTTGCGTTGCATGCGAGTATGTGTATGTGTGTAACATTAACGGCCAGAAGATGGCATCATAGCCCCACAAGGATAAATAATAGCGCCAGCATCCTCCCCGCGCTCCTCCGGGCCAGCGCCGGCAGGCCAAAAACTGCACCAACTTCCACCTCAAGATTTGTATCGTAAGATAAAAAGTAGCACTGGCCAATTTGTAGTTTCTGCGCGAGCGGCCTCTGGCGTTCCGACCCGTCCTCTCAACTCGACCCGTCCTCCTAACACAAAGTCCCATTTTGACGTACACTCTACCTAAGGCCAAAAATCAGTCGTACTAGAAAATTGTAGCGGCTCTCGAAATTGACATACTGTTCTGTTTTCTGTTGTGGGTCCTCTGGGAGGTTAGGATAAGGGCACTTTAGTACGATAGTTTCTTGACATTGGGAAACTTTTAAAAGGATGGGCTGTTCTGCTAGTAGGTCGCGTTTTCTACGTTATCGTAGCCAACGCTACAGACGTAACACAAACGTTAGTACCCACTAGTATCTACGTTTTCTACACATTGGACTCGATAGGATATGCATGATAGTTTGCTTGATGTCGTCCGTTTCTGGTTAGGTTAAATGGCTGGATTTTTTACGGAGTGGTAAGTGAAGAGACCCGGGTGCATACAGAGCGCCTCCACCACACTAAACCCAGCGATCTTGGTGTCAGAAACTGGAACTCATTAAGGCTATGGAACGTCGTATAATAAAATACAAACAGTATGCTACTTATAGAAATAAGTACAAATATTCTGTATTGTAAACGCATCGGAAATAGTTAATATATTGTTGGCAATAAATTTACGCACCATTTCATCTCCGGGAAACTAATAATATAACGCCTCCAGGAGCTGCTCCCTCCCTCCGTCCCTCTCTCCTTCCCTCTCTCCCTCCCTCTCTCCTTCCCTCTCTCCCTCACTCCCTCCCTCTCTCCCTGCTGCTACAACGGGTTGCTCTAGAGGCAGAAGAACACGAAGCAGGCGAGCGAGTTAAGAGATGCAGCTTTTTACAAGGGAAGTGAACCCAGAGATCAAAAAGTAATAAGCTTGTACCGAGAATTCGTTTTCCAAATAGTTTCTCGCTTGATTGGATTCGTTTGGATATTTTATTTGTCTTTGTGTTCACGTTTAATTGTGCTTACTGGGGTTGAGCTGTAGCTCGTGGGTCCTTCTCCACCAGTAGGCTGGTTGAGAGGTTTACGAGCGTATTGAGCTGTCATGTGTATATTTGAAGTGGTGTAGGGAGTCTGCACCTTCACTCGTTACTGCTCTCCATTTGTTCAGTGGTGTGTGGACACGTCGTTGTGCTGTCTGCCTCTCCCTTGGGTACTTGGCGTCCCTCATAAATACTTCCCTTGTTTGCCTTCTATCTGTACTTTCCCGGCTTGTTCGTTCCTGAAGAATTTTCTATGTGGTGATCAGGGCTCCTAATTCTTTTATTTTGATGTAGCGCAGTGGTCTGCGTCATCAGCTCAGAACCGAGGGTCCCCACGTTCAGTCCCGTGTTCACTTGAGTCCTCTGTTCACCTAGCAGTAAGTAAGGTAAGGTTTATGTTCTGGAGACTTCATAACTCATGACTCTCAACTCTGGAATTAGCCTAATGGCGTTCCTCTGTACTTTCTGCAGTTTAATTTTGTTTACGCATTCATTTGCGTTCTGAGGTTGATACCTGGTTGATGGGGTTCTGGGAGCTCTTCTACTCACCAAGCCCGGCCTGAGGCCAGACTTGACGTGTGAGAGCTTGATCCACTAGGCTGTTGCTTGTTCTGTCTAGTATTTGAGGTGAGGGGAGCGAGTTGGGGGGGCAGGTTTATGCGGGGTTGTATATCCTTATGCAGGCGATGAGTCACAATAACGTGGCTAATGTTGACCAGACCACACACTAGAAGGTGAAGGGACGACGACGTTTCGGTCCGTCCTGGACCATTCTCAAGTCGATTGAGAATGGTCCAGGACGGACCGAAACGTCGTCGTCCCTTCACCTTCTAGTGTGTGGTCTGGTCGACCTATGCCCCCCCCCCCCCCCCCCTCCCACCCCTGACACATCAGCATGCAGAGAGCGCCTCTCCCAACACTGCCCAAGACGCTGCCACAAATGCTATAAACACGCGAGGCGTGTCATCCCTTGCAGTTGTTATCCTGTCAATTGATATCGCAGTTATCAGAGGAGTCGTAACAACCAACCAGTGTAGTTGTGGTAGGTTTAGTGAGTGCTATTTGTCTCTAGGTTGATGCCTTTGTGTGCTTCATGTGGGGGGGTTTGAGTTTTGTTTAATTCTCGGTAATTCATTGACTATCAATTGGTCTACATTCCTTGAGGCGCTTCAGTGTGGGCACCATCTTGTTAGACAGCCGGGCGGATGTTGTCAGTATTGTGTCCTCCGGCAGGCAGGTCGGCAGGCAGGCAGGCAGGTCGGCAGGCAGGTCGGCAGGCAGGCAGGCAGGTCGGCAGGCAGGCAGGCATGCTGGCCGGCAGGCAGGCAGGTCGGCAGGCAGGCAGGCAGGTCGGCAGGTAGGCAGGCAGGCATGCTGGCCGGCAAGCAGGCAGGTCGGCCGGCAGGCAGGCAGGTCGGCAAGCAGGCAGGCAGGCAGGTCGGCAGGCAGGTCGGTCAGGCAGGCAGGCAGGCAGGCAGGCAGGCAGGCAGGCAGGCAGGCAGGCAGGCAGGTCGGCAGGCAGGTAGGTCGGCAGGCAGGCAGGTCGGCAGGCAGGCAGGCAGGCAGGCAGGCCTAATAAACGTAGGATATAATGAACACAGGAATGTATTTCCTTGATAATGTGGTGTAGTGTACGGCTGTAATGAGACGACACGTCACCTTCTCCCATTGAACACTCTCTGGCTTACCAGGGCCAGAAACTCTCCCTATATTGGGCAACATCTTCAAGTGTGTGGCTTGGGTGGAGAGAGCAGGTCGTCTGGCATGTACAG
Organism: Procambarus virginalis; assembly: GCA_020271785.1. Lineage (NCBI taxonomy): Eukaryota > Metazoa > Arthropoda > Malacostraca > Decapoda > Cambaridae > Procambarus > Procambarus virginalis. The sequence goes on from WNGS01160430.1 coordinate 26,423,895, forward strand.
TGCATGGAGGAGTAAGTTACAGTGGATATAACTGCGTGTCGGCCAGCGAAACAACGGTCTTCGGCAAGCAATAAATGTCCTTTCCATCTGTAGATAAAGCATTAGGGAGCAGATACACGAGTTTCATGGTTTAGGAGAATAATAATAATAAAAAAGAAACCAAATCGTGTTGGTGGATCCTACTAGACATAAGGAGCCTGGGAGTCCAGTCTCCAGGCTCCTTGTGTCTTGTAGGACTCGCGAAGGATATGAACCTTTCGTATTTTGTCCAACTCTTTTATTATTATTATTATTCTCTTAAACCTTGAAACTCATGTACTTGCTTCTTAATGCTTTATCTACAGATGAAAAGAACATTTATTGCTTGCTGAAGACTGTTGTTTGGTTGGCGGATTATAAGGCATGCGAGAGAGTCGAGCAGTTATACTTGTTACTACGTCTATAAATCGCTTGGGCTGCCTCGTTAGTAATGTAATGGTATGTAACTTGGAACTAAACCTTCATGGTGAGGGGTGACGACACAGTTGAGGCTGGCGCGATAAATATGGATTATGTTGTTTATGGCT
>WNGS01160430.1:26429310-26479104 GCA_020271785.1 Procambarus virginalis
TCCTTCTCCGATGATTGATTGATTAAGATTAAGCCACCCAAGAGGTGGCACGGGCATGAATAGCCCGTAAGTGGTGGTGGCCCTTTGGAGCCATTACCAGTATCAGCTCTTGATACTGGAGATCTGTGGAGGCGCGACTGCACCCTGCGTGACGGGAGATGTCTCCCGGACCAAATGTTGACCAAATGGTTGGAATTCCTTCTCCATAGTTACGGGCTATTCATACCCGTGCCACCTCTTGGGTGGCTTAATAATCATCAGTCTTTATCCTTAGTCACGATAGGTATAAGTAAATCAACCTACGCGTGGGGGTCATATCACCGTACTTGAGGGTCAAATTGGCATACTCGAGGGGTACTGTGTTTAGACTAACATTTTAGTTTATAAGCCCATTTATTGATTGATGAAGATTAACTCACCGAAAAGGTGGCACGAGCATGAATAACCCGTAAGTGGTGGCCCTTTTGAGCCATTACCAGAATCAACTCTTGATACTGGAGATCTGTGGAGGATGGAGAAGTGTGGTCTAGTTCTATATATCCCCGTCTATACTAGCATTGTTGAGTTGCTGTACTCGTTGCGTGTAATGAGGTCGCACAACGTGACCCTTGTTGTGACCCAAATTGTAGATGTGAATAATCTCTCAGTACGGCAAAGTGTTTATATAAGCATGGATGAGTATGTATGGGTCTCTGTGTGGAAGCAAACTGGGCAAAGGCATCTGGGACGTCAGATGTCAGTGAACTCTAGTGTCGCCAGTCATGGGAGCCAGCCGGCACCACCTGTGACACAGGCAGGGGGGTTGTTCTAGGGCACCAGTGGTGGTTGAAAACTAGAGCTGGAAGCAGTCTTGCCCGCAAGAGTAGCCGTGGGCAGCGGGCAGGCTACAACAGTCAAGGAGCACGTGGACACAGTTTAACTCCTGCTCCTGCTCCACCACGGTACTCACCTGCAAGGGGCACAACAGAGTATCACCAGAACCAACTACCCGCCAAACACACACCGAAACTACGACGTTGGTACAACGTTCGAGCAGGTTTTAACACCTCCTAACCAGTTATAACAACCAATATAGCAAGTTGTAACAACGTTCTAATACGTCATAAACACGTTAAGCCAAGATGTAACAACTTTATTACAAGTTGTAATAAGCAGAAAATAGAGACAGTTTCGGTTTGTGTTTCCAGGGTAGGTACCGGTAGATGGTATGCCCGGGGAATGGGGTACACAAGCTGCAGGTAATGTACCACCTTCCCCGGGAAGAGCGTACACTATTAACTAGTATCCCAACCCGTCCTCTACTCAAGTCCATTACATCCAGCGGTCGACCCCACAGACGCATTCATAAATTTGTACATGCTGTTCACTCAAATGGGGAATCTTATCAAATATAAATTAATATTATAATATATTAGCAGATTGTGTATACATAGGCATAGGATAGGTTAGGTGTTTAGGTTCTGTTGGCGATTATTTGTATTTGTAGTACGTGGGTGAAGCATTTACAGCATTGTGATTCGAACAAAATTAGTCAGTGAGGCACTTGTTCCGGAAGTGTTCGAACGAAATCAGTTGTAAGTCGTGTGTAAACCGTTTTTCATTCATAAACAGGGGGTTTGGCGGGTGCATGGAATCACTTTTGGGTCTTTGTTTGGAGGACGGGCTGATCCCGCAACCCGTCCTCGACTCAAGTCCATTACATCCAGCGGTCGACCCCACAGACGCATTCATAAATTTTAACATGCTGTTCATTCAAAACGGGAATTTTCAAGTATAAATTAATATTATAATATATTAGCATATGTGTATATATAGGCATAGGATAGTTAGGTTAGGTTTTAGGTTCTGTTGGCGATTATTTGTATTTGTAGTACGTGGGTGAAGCATTTATAGCGTTGTGATTCGAACAAAATTCGTCAGTGAAGCACTTGTTCCGGATATGTTCGAACGTCAGCAGTTGTGAGTCGTGTGTAAACCGCTTTTCATTCATAAACAGGGGGTTTGGCGGGTGCATGGAATCACTTTTGGATCTTTGTTTGGAGGACGGGCTGGATCCCGGTAGTACAGTCGAGTTCGTTTTCGACTCACGTTCGAGAATTCCGGGTTCGAATCCTGGCCGGACCGAAATGGGTGGGTGCCTATCACCTAATGCTCCTGTTCACCTAGCAGTAAATATAGGTACTCAGGAGTTTGCCAGCTTGTTGTGGGGTTGCATCCTGGGCGGGGATGCAACCGCTGTCAATCTCCTGTTGTTAGGTATCAGCCTGACATCTGACCCTAACACACTGCGGCTCAGGATGGACACGGAAGCACCTGCGTCCACCAAGGTGGTATGTATTGTGCCATGTAACCGTAATTTCACTACCCACATCCAATTGTTGTTGTTGTTATAGATTCAGCTACTCGGAACAAGTTCCAAGTAGCACGGGCTATGGTGAGCCCGTAACTTACCTGGCACAGGAGCTGGGCAAGAAGCACGGGCTATGGTTAGCCTCGTGGACAGGAGATGTCTCCCGTGACCCACATCCAAGGAGGCAGATCTTTATGGGTTGGTGTGACCCCCTCCCCCGCACGCCACCTCCTATCGTACACACTTGGTAATTAGGTGGGAGAAACAACTTACACTGCCAGGCCAAGTGACCGCCGTCACCACACAGCTTACACACCAAAGAGCCAAAGCTCAACCCCCGCAAGCACAATTTGGTGAGTACACCAAAGTCCTCAAGGGAATTGACAGGGTAGACAAGGATGGGTTATTAATCAAGGGTGGCACACGCACAAGGGGACACAGGTGGAAGCTCAGTACCCAAATAAGCCACAGAGACATTAGAAAGAACTTTTTCAGTGTCAGAGTAGTTAGTAAATGGAATGCATTAGGAAGTGATGTGGTGGAGGCTGACTCCATACACAGTTTCAAATGTAGATATGATAGAGCCCAATAGGCTCAGGAATCTGTACACCAGTTGATTGACAGTTGAGAGGCGGGACCAAAGAGCCAAAGCTCAACCCCCGCAAGCACAATTAGGTGAGTACACTCACACTGTATCTTGTGCTACCCACTCACGCAGTATTAGTACTTACGACATTCAACTTCACCAGAGTAATCAGTACCATCAATTATGTAATTATGTATTCAGTACCATCAGTTATTATGTTGAACTCAAATTTTGCTACAATATACCTATTAAAATCTTACCTTATCTGTTAGCTTAAGGACCTGCCCGAAACACTATGCGTCTTAGTGGCTTTCCAAGAATGTAAGAACAATGTTATGTACTCTCACAACCCAATGCACCTTCTTGCATTTAAATAAATAAAATTAATAAATAAACATACGTTCCCTCCACTCCCCCCCCCAGGCCGGTGCCACATGCAGCCAACAACAGATGCCTGGGAGGCCAATGACCCAGAACTAAGCGCTTGAGTATAATCTCCCTCTGCGTGGCTAAGTCTTTACCAAAATGCAGATCCTGATATATTAATGGTTGATTGTGGTTTAATGGTCTTGTTAGGCCCGTTGAGCTTACTTTTTTTAGGTTAGGTAAAGTCGGATTAAGTTAGGTTTGGGTGAGTTAAGTTAGAACTGGATTAGATTAGATTATGTTTGTTTTAAGAATAGCGATGCCATACTTTGATCAGGTCTTTAATCCTATCCTGAGTGGGATCAACCCGTTCCGATTAATCTTACAAAGCACAGATGATATTTGAACGTGATCAAGGAACACCAGTCTGTGGCATGATGCGTTCTCAGAAAGTCGCCCATAGAGCCAACCTTTCCTCATACTTTATGCAGATTACATGTAGCATAATGTTTTTACACTATCGACCTCAGCGTAAAAGTTGCTGTGGTTTAGGGACATTAAACCCACCACAATATTGACGTTTCATAGATCTAATGACGTATTCCGGCAGATTAGGTGGGTAGCCTAGGTTTTGACGCTTCTAGCTAGGTAAAAGCGTTGCATTTTTTACGGAGTTGTACTCGCGAGAAAGGGTAAATAATCACTCCTCGGCAGCTAGGATACAGACAGTAATAGCAGGCTTGGCACAGTCACATCTTCGGGAACGGCACCTGCAGCGTTTTGGCACTTTCCCAGGGCACGCCGAGACCACATGGAGACTTTCAGGTCACTTGGTAGGCACGTAAAGAGCATGTGACATTTTTTACGGCCACATGATGTGCATGTGGTCACTACCAGGTTGACCAGGTCATCACATTATGGGCATGTGGTCACTACCAGGTTGACCAGGTCATCACATTATGGGCATGTGGTCACTACCACATGCCCATCAAGTCTTAATGTGGTCACAAGTAGACCCATCAAGCTAAGAACTGACCCATCAAGCTAAGAACTGACCCATCAAGCTAAGAACTGACCCATCAAGCTAAGAACTGACCCATCAAGCTAAGAACTGACCCATCAAGCTAAGAACTGACCCATCAAGCTGAGAACTGACCCATCAAGCTAAGAACTGACCCATCAAGATAAGAAGAACTGACCCATCAAGATAAGAAGAACTGACCCATCAAGATAAGAGAACTGACCCATCAAGACAAGAAGAACTGACCCATATACGTGACAAACAGCGGAGCCATCGATATAGACACCACAGGTGAGAGGGGTCAATGGGTGTGTGGAGGTTGAGTAGCAACACCGGTGTGAGGAGTGTGGGCGTGGGGCAGGGTGGGGTGGGCGTGGGGCAGGGTGGGATGGGCGTAGGGTGGGTGTGGGGAAAGATAAGAACATAAGAACAAAGGCACTGCAGAAGGCCTATTGGCCCATACGAGGCAGCTCCTATTTATAACCACCCAATCCCACTCATATACATGTCCAACCCATGCTTGAAACAATCGAGGGACCCCACCTCCACAATGTTACGCGGCAATTGGTTCCACAAATCAACAACCCTGTTACTGAACCAGTATTTACCCAAGTCTTTCCTAAATCTAAACTTATCCAATTTATACCCATTGTTTCGCGTTCTGTCCTGTGTTGATACTTTCAATACCCTATTAATATCCCCTTTGTTATGTCCATTCATCCACTTGTAAACCTCTATCATGTCACCCCTAACTCTTCGCCTTTCCAGTGAATGCAAATTAAGCTTTGTTAATCTTTCTTCATATGAAAGATTTCTAATTTGGGGAATTAACTTAGTCATCCTACGCTGGACACGTTCAAGTGAATTTATATCCATTCTATAATATGGCGACCAAAACTGAACTGCATAATCTAAATGGGGCCTAACCAGAGCAAGATATAGCTTGAGAACCACACCAGGTGTCTTGTTACTTACGCTGCGATTAATAAATCCGAGTGTCCTATTTGCCTTATTACGAACATTTATGCATTGATCCTTTTGTTTTAAATTCTTACTAATTATAACTCCCAGATCCCTTTCGCAATCCGACTTCGCAATCTCAACACCATCTAGCTCGTATCTTGTAACTCTATCATCATTACCTAGCCTCAGAACTTTACATTTATCAGCATTAAACTGCATCTGCCAGTCCTTTGACCATTTCAAAACCCTATCTAGATCAACTTGAAGTGATAGTGAGTCCTCCTCCGAATTAATTTCCCTACCGATTTTCGTATCATCGGCAAATTTGCAAATGTTGCTACTCAAACCTGAATCTAAATCATTTATATATATTATAAACAACAGAGGTCCCAAGACAGAGCCTTGAGGCACTCCACTTACAACATTTTCCCACTCTGACTTGACTCCATTTATACTAACTCTCTGTTTCCTTTGGTATAGCCATGCCCTAATCCAGCTTAATATAGCACCCCCAATACCATGAGCCTCTATCTTTTTAATCAGTCTTTCATGTGGCACTGTATCGAAAGCTTTGCTAAAGTCAAGGTACACAACATCACAATCCTTACCACTATCAACTGCCTCAACTATGCTAGAATAAAAGATAACAAATTTGTTAAACATGAACGGCCATTTATAAAACCATGTTGCGACTCAATTATTAATTATGTTTTTTCAAGATGAAGACGAATTTTATTTGCTATTATAGATTCGAGTAACTTTCCCACAATAGACGTTAGGCTAATTGGTCGATAGTTAGACGCAAGTGATCTATCTCCTTTCTTAAAAACTGGTATCACATTAGCAACTTTCCAAAACTCTGGCACTCTGCCTGACTCTATTGATTTATTAAATATGATTGACAGTGGGTCACAAAGCTCCTCTTTGCATTCTTTCAGCACTCTGGCAAACACTTCATCCGGCCCTGGGTTTGTTTGGTTTGAGTTTACTATTTGTTTAAGAACATCCTCCCTGGTAACTGCTAAACTCGTCAACCTGTCCTCGTCCCCACCCACATAGACTTGTTCGGCTGAAGGCATATTGTTAAGTCCTCTTTAGTAAATACAGATACAAAATATTTGTTAAAAATACTACTCATCTCTTCATCACTATCTGTTATTTGACCTGTCTCAGTTTTTAATGGACCTATCCTTTCCCTCCCTAGTCTTAGTTCGATATAACTGAAAAACCCTTTAGGATTTGTCTTTGCTTGCCCTGCTATACGAACTTCATAGTTTCTTTTTGCTTTCCTTATCTCTTTTTTAACATTTTTAACCAGTTGTACGAATTCCTGTTCTAAAGTTACCTCCCCATTTTTAATCCTCTTGTACCAAGCTCTCTTTTTACCTATAGGTTCTTCAATTCTTTGTTATCCACTTTGGGTCATTAGTAATCGATCTATTCAATTTGTGTGGTATACTACGTTCCTGTGCTTGGTTTAGAATATTCTTAAATAAGTTATATATTGAATCCACATCGAAATCCCCATTTACATCACCTATCGCTGGTTTCATGTCCACGCTCCAAGACCGGCCCACACCCCATACCCAAGACTTTCCAATCAATTTGACCCAAAAACTTCTTAGGCTATTAAAACATCTTTTCGAAAATCTGGCACTTTACAGAATTTTCTCCTACAGGTCTATTCCATTCTATGCTAAATCTGATTTCTTTGTGATCACTGTTCCCTAGCTCACTCCCTATTTCGATGTCATTAATTTGTGTTTCCCTGTTAGTTAACATAAATCTAAAATATTGTTTTCCCGGTGGNATAAGACTTGAGCTTGTCCTAGGCTATAGCCTAACATGTTTTAATGGCATTACTGAGGTTATGGAGTAGCCTGTTTGTGCCATCTTTTATATATTGCCTCCTGTGTTGTGATTATACTTGGTATCCAAAGTAGTGTGATATTTTCTACAATCATTAGTTTTAATGAGTATTCTCATTACTATAGAGTAATTGTTAGATGTATATGAACATTGCATAGGTTTGAGGCAAGGGTAGGATTCTGTCTCTTATTATGCCCAAGTGATTTAGAAATTAAAATATTCAGCAAGATAAAACACTTGATTGGAGCTGCTGGCAGGCCATTATATTGCTCTCGTGCTTTACTTTTTCCACTAGCTTAAAATGAGGGAATATTTATTCTTCAATAACCATCTCCAGTTTCTTCTTTGATCAGACACTATGACTCAGAGTTGTTCTAGATAAAACTGTCATAAATTACAGTATTTATATATTTCAGAATGTTACACAACTATTGAGGAAAATCAGTGCAATTTATTTTATTATTAGAAAACTAGGATTTCATTTTTAAAATGCAATTTTCTCACATTTGTTAAAAAGGAGTTTAATGCAAACACTTTTACAGTATTTTTTCATAGGCTTTGTACCTCTTTAATTTATATATTTTTTGTCCAAAACAATCATTGGTACCTGAATCAAGGCTTATTTTCACTTGTCAGATCATGATTTATTGCGCAGTAATTCCAACTGAACAAGTTCCTTTATTCTGTAGTATTATATTTAATTAAAAAATTCATTAAAACATACCACTGCCCATTCTCTCTTTTTTCCAGTATGCCTTCCTTTATTATTTTAAACATTCTTCAGGAATTTGAATAAATCTAGGTATGGTGATTTGCCATGTATGTAGAGTATACCTTTTTAACCATCAAAGTGTGTCTAGGCAAGACAATTTTCATAAAATCTCATAGAACGAGGAAAAGACAAAACCAGCATTGAATGTAATGAAATGCCTCTTTCTGTAGGGTCTTTTGTAGCTCCTTAGTGCTAACTCTCTGGCAAACTGCAAGTAATTCAATCCACTCAGACCTTTGTGAATTGTATAAGCCTAATGAGGGGGGGGGGCAGAAGCCAAAACCTTGCCCTCCCCCTCCCCCTCTCTAAAGAGGTGCAAAGAACAGGTAAGCATATATTACCCTGACCAAGAAAAAGCCACCAGAAAGGTGGGTGAACCAATATGAACAGCAGGGTAAATAAAGAATTGAAAATGGGATGGCGAAGCCTTGAGATTCACAAACGACTTGATAGTTTACCAATTACAGTACTGTATTTTGTTAGTTCCACCTGTGCACCTTTCTGCTTAATCCACCAACCTTGACATCTCTGTCATATAGCAAGTATTACAGGAGCAGGGGAGGCCTTGTAACGTATGTTTATGTTAAGTTGTTGTGTAGATTAGATACACAGTGTTAGTGAGTTTCATATTTATTTAGTAGTCCTGGATACAGCAGTGTCGTAGACGTTGAGACGAAGCCTGGAGCAGAGCAGAGAGCTGAGTGAGGCCGGAGTCGTGGAGCTCTATGTGGGAGAGCGTGGCGGCTCAATTGGGAATTGCGAGTGTCTGAACTCGGGGAGCGAGAGCGTGGCGGCTCGATGCGGTCGTAGTCTGCTGTCTGCTCTGTGACGAAGCTGTAGCGTCTTGGGTCGATTAGAACTGCCCACGCCGAGTACTACATTCTTGACTGGAAATTGTACTGTTTTGCTATTCTCGAATTGCTGGCTTATATACGGTTACTACACCTCACAATAAAATAGGAGGGTGGAAAAACCGTTCCCTGTAAATAGGGATAGGATTATAGCTTGTGTAATTAGTTATGCCATTAAGATGATGAGATAATGGAGCGAGTATAAGCTTACTCGCTACACAACCGTGGACCTCTGATGTTCATACAGTGTTCTCTGATTGTGCCCATGGCACCTCTGCTCTTCACTGGTTCTATTCTGCATTTTCTTCCATGTCGTTCACTCCAGTACGTTGTTATTTTACTGTGCAGATTTGGGACCTGTCCCTCCAGTATTTTCCATGTGTATATTATTTGGTATCTCTCTCGTCTCCTTTCTAGTGAGTACATTTGGAGAGCTTTGAGACGATCCCAATAATTTAGGTGCTTTATCTCGTCTATGCGTGCCGTATATGTTCTCTGTATTCCCTCTATTTCAGCAATCTCTCCTGCTCTGAAGGGGGAAGTGAGTACTGAGCAGTACTCACGACGGGACAACACAGTTATTTGAAGAGTACAACCATTGTGATGGGATCTCTGGACTTTAAGGTTCTCGTAATCCATCCTATCATTTTTCTGGCTGATGCAATACTTGGTTATGCTCCCTAAACGTTAGGTCGTCGGACATCGTTATTTCCAAATCCTTGACATGCTGTTTTCCTACTATGGGCAGATTCAATTGTGTTTTGTACCCTGTATTATGTTTAAGATCCTCATTTTTGCCGTATCAGAGTACCTGGAATTTATCACCGTTAAACATCATGTTATTTTCTGCTGCCCAATCGAAAACTTTGTTAATATCTGTTTGTAGTTTATCAATGTCTTCAGCAGAGGTAATTTTCATGCTGATTTTTGTATCATCTGCAAAGGATGACACGACGCTGTGACTTGTGTTTTTGTCTATATCTGATATGAGAATAAGGAACAGCAGTGGTGCAAGGACTGTACCTTGAGGTACAGAGCTTTTAACTGCGCTCAGACTATTTTACTTGATTGACTTACTCTTTGTGTTCTGTTCGACAGGAAATTGAGTATCCAGCATCCTACTTTAACAGTTATACCCATTGACCTCATTTTGTGTGCAATCACTCCATGGTCACATTTGTCGAATGCCTTTGCAAAATCTATGTATACGACATCTGCATTATGTTTTTCCTCTAATGCCTCAGTGATTTTGTCATAGTGGTCAAGTAGCTGTGAGAGGCATGATCTTCCTGCTCTAAATCCATGTTGGCCTGGATTGTGGAGGTCATTGGTTTTCATGAATCTAGTGACCTGGCTCCTGATCACTCTCTCAAGTACTTTTATTATGTGGGACGTTAGTGCAACTGGTCTATAATTCTTTGCCAATGCTTTGCTACCACCCTTGTGTAGAGGGGCAATATCTGCTGCTTTAAGCGCATCTGGTGCTGTGAGCTCATGCTGCGTGCATCAGCCTTGGTGGCTCGCTCAATACTGAAGTTCTCACACCCAAGAATGTTGGCCTGGATTTTTTTCTAGGTGGCATCTGGCAACTATCTGTCGTGACTGCACTATAGCTGCCCCTATCCCAAGCGGGGCATTTAAATTATAGCGCTAGACACGAAATCATATATACATGACATGAGCGGTTTCGGTTTTGTCACTGAAATCACACGTATATGATTTGAGCGGTTTAAGGGTTAAGTGATAAATTCCAGGTACTTTGGTACAGAAAATTTTGATGCTAAATGAAATACAGGGTATAAGGCAATCAGATCAACTCGTAGGAGGAAAGCAACATGTAAAGGATCTGGGATTGGTGTTGCCTAGCAACCTGACATTTAGTGAATATAATCAAGCAAATATTGCATCAGCTAGAAAATTGATGGGATGGATAATAACCTTCAAATCCAGGAATCCCATCCCAATGCTCATACTATTCAAATCACTGTTTTGTTCCATCTTGAGTACTGCTCAATACTATACTTGCTTCCCTTACAGAGGAGTCCATCAAGTAAGTCCATTAGACCAAACTATCACAAGTCGAGCCTTAGCCCCAACCTGGGCATTGTGAGTAGAATGCCCTCCTAGAACAAACCCAGTACAGTACACGGTACAAGCTCTTGTACCTGGATTGGGTTTAAAGGAGTAGACTAGAGGTCCTAGTATCCCACCACACAAATCGAAAGGCGAAGGTGGTGTAAGCACGAATCAACCAATGATTCCACTGTAGATCCCCATAAAGTATGGAGCACAAATATGGCAGACTAAACCCCAGGGAGAATACATGCAGGTCCCCATTTACATTTTGATAATATGCCAAGGACCAACAGGGTTGCCAACTTCTCAATACCAGTTTAACCTTGACACTACAATCGGCCAAGTTCATTAGAACAACTATCTAATGTTAACCCCTTTCCCACATCGGATAAGATTTATGCCCACAGGAGCTACAGCACCTTGGCAGACGTAGGTGAAGAGAGATTGTGTGCGTGTCCGTGCATGAAATACGAACAGCCTGACAAGAGCAGAAAACCTTCAAAAGCCACTATTGCCATGTGGATCACATGTGTAGTATTCTAGCCTCCTCCCTTCACCACACATCAAGACTGTTCATGAGAGGGTTGAGTGCCATGTAAGTACAGTATTTGGAGGAAAATGAACAAGGAAAATATATTTTTTATTGTAAAATTTCATACACATATATACAGCTTATAAGTATGACCTCAACAGCACCTTCACTGAAAATTTGGACACTTTGGTCTATTATATACTGTGTATAAATGGTCAACAAGCACGCAAATGCGCACACGCACACACAGCCCATTAACGTCAATCATTAAATTAAGTATTCACCTAATTTAGGTATCTGTATGGAGCTATACCCTACTTCCTAAAGCAGGAAAGTTGCAAATTCTGTGTTAAATATAACAGTAATTCTTGGGCTCTCAAAACATTAAGGAAAATGATAAATTCACTCATTCCCACACACCACTCATCCATATCACAGGCACACGTTTTCCCTCTCGCCAACACACACACTCATCCCTCCCACATAAAATTGCAGACTGGTACATTTCCAGTCACTCCAGAAAAATACATTCCCACGCACATTTCCCACAGTTTTCAGAGGAATTGATAGGGTGGACAAAAACTATTTAGCATGGGTGGAACACGAACAAGAGGGGGGGGTGGAACACAGGTGGAAACTTAGTACCAAAACTTACCCAAATGAGCCACAAAGACATTAGAAAGAATTTCAGTGTCAAGGTAGTAACAGATCGAATGCATTAGGCAGTGATGTGCTGGAGGCCGACTCCATACACAGTTTCAAATGTAGTTATGATAGAGCCCAGTAGGCTCATGAATCTGGACACCATGTGTTTAACAATTAAGAGGCAGGACCAAAGAGCCAAAGCAAGTATAACCCCTGTAAGCACAACTAGACTAGTACACTCCACAAAAACATGGTGGAAAGCATCTACTTAAATGATGAAGTTGTACCACAACAACCCAATAACAGCCACTCTTTTACCTAGTGGGCAAGCTTAGTAAATTCAAAGAGCAATCATATTCCACCTCTATTGGAAGTTCCAGTAAATGAGATGTTAACTCCAAATAGTTATCAAAACCAGCTGTCAAGTCCAGCAGGGGTGCTAAATGGAAGGTACTCAAGTCGAGTAGATACTGTATATACGGTATATTACAAACATATCCCTTTCTGAACAAATCAACAAGGGCTGTGACGAGGATTCGAACCTGTGTCCGGGAGCATCCCAGACGCTGCCTTAATCAACCGAGCTGCAACATGGTCAAGAGTNTTTTTTTTTTTTAGTGTCCCCGCGGCCCGGTCCTCGACCAGGCCTCCACCCCCCAGGAAGCAGCCGTGACAGCTGATAACAACAGGTATCTATTTTACTGCTAGGTAACAGGGGCATAGGGTGAAAGAAACTCTGCCCATTGTTCTCGCCGGCGCCTGGGATCGAACCAAGACAACAGGATCACAGACCAGCGTGCTGTCCGCTGACCATTGTTGGAGACAGTCGTTCAATTGTATAAATAACTAGGAATAACCAGCGTGGTTTCTAAAATAAAATGTCAGTCTGAACAAATTAATTTAAATAATTTGGATGCGCAAAAATGAAATTGGGCATAACAAATCCTGTACGTAGGTAATGTACCCGAGGGCATTTACTCCGTAAAATATTTGGTCTTATTTCATTAGAAAAACTTTAAAGTGTGGATCCAGAGTTGGATTACCCGTAAGAGCTCCTTAACACTTGAAAATCTAAGAAGAGGCAGAAAAGAGGACAAAGTGTACATTCCTAGACTACCACACAAGATACTTGATATTATACGCCACAGGAAGTTAACTTGATAAACATACGTGATGGATTATATCTGTGAACGATGAAGTTACTCCAGGGAGAACCTGCACTTGACGAAGGTAAGTACCGATGTGACTACACAGCAACTGGGAGGGACAAGAGGACACGGAGCTGGGGTATGTGTCCCCAACACTGGTCAAGAGGACACAGGTGGAAGCTGGAAACACAAATAAGTCGAAGGAATGTAAGGAAATACTGGTACCGTGTGTGGGAGGTCAACAAGTGGACTACACTGAAAGTAGTGGTTGTGGAAGCCACCTCCATCCACAACTTTAAGGCCAGACCCGACAAAGAATTTGAACATCAGAATAGTTACGTTGTAATGCAACAGGTATAACAAGGGTGGTACACGGGGCATAAAGAGCTAGACCTCACTCATCCATTGATAGGTAAGTACTTGGATCATCGGGGGATCGAACGCCGACCATCAAGTTAGAAATTTATTGTACAAAAGACGGCCGTAGACCATTGAAATAAAACTGCCTTCCAATATAAACCAAATGTAAATCTTATAGATTTAAGAAACGAGTGAAAATATATGTGAAGGGTATGTGAGATGTAAGCCAAGAGCAGTAATGAGAGGTGACCACCATGATGATGGGGCCACACTGGGCCCCGCCCCTCACGCCTCGCTCAACACAGTTAGCAAGGTGGTAACTACAACACCGGAGTGCTCCATTTTGAATTACAGATATATTTCTAAAATGTGTGGTACAATGAGCAGCCTTGCCCAGAGGTCCTTGTATTGGTTCCTCCAATGGTCGCATGTCTCCTTAAGCCTCATACACCTCCCCCCCTCTCTTTCTCTCTTTCTTTTTTTCCCCTCCCTCCCTCCCTCATATTAACACATGCTGACGAGCTTCGCGTGTGTGCCTCTCCATGAATCAGTGACCCTGGCTAACCTCTCCATAAGTCAGTGACCCTGGCTAACCTCTCCTCGCTCTTCCCTACAGAAGCGGCTGCAGAAGGAACTGATGTCGCTGCTGAAGGAACCTCCTCCGGGTGTCACCGTCGACGTGGACCAAGCCCACACCAAGCTGACGGAGTGAGTGTCCATCTTCCAGTCTCAGTTGTTACATGGAGGTTGAGAACTGCCCAGCTCACGGTTGGTGGGACCTTTTTGGTTTCGGTTGTGTGAGGTCTGCGTGCAGTACCCGGCCCCCGGACGCAGGAATCTCTGACCCTAGCAGTAGAGTCTAAAACCAGAGCCTTAATACAAATGTCATAGTGACATTACACATCTGCATACCACATATAAAACACAAAAGCTGCTCTCTTATTTAGGTTAAGTCAGAATAGGTTAGGTTTAGTCGGGTTTACTTAGAGTAGTGATGAACATTATATATAGTTTCATTGAATATTATCCCATATTCTGTGTTGATTATTTTCTTGTTTAGGGCTTCTATCCCTCTGACTAGTGCTCTTGCATCTTGATTTAATTGGGGAATACTGTACAGAGAACGTATACAGCACACATGGACACTATAAAGCACCTAAACTATTGGGATAGTCTCAAAGCTCTCAAAATGTACTCTTAAAAAGGAGACGAGAGAAGTGTCAAATAATGTACACGTGGAAAATAATAGAGGGCCAGGTCCCAAATTTACACAGTAAAATAACAACAAACTGAAGTGAACGATATGGAAGGAAATGCAGAATAGAGTCGGTGAAGAGCAGGGGTGCCATAGGCACAATCAGACAACACTGTATGAACATCAAAGGTTCACGGTTGTTCAATATCCTCCCAGCGAGTATATGAAATATTGCTGGAATAAAATTAGACGTCTTTACAAGAAAACTGGATATTTTTTTCAAAAAGTGCCAGACAACCGGGCTCTAGTGGATACCTGGGCCTGCAGGCCGCTCCAAGCAACAGCCTGTTGGACCAAGCTCTCACAAGCCAAGCCTGGCCCTGGGCCGGGCTTGGGAGGTAGAAGAACTCCCAGAACCCCCATCAAGGCATGATCAAGGTAAGATACAGTAAAACCAGGTGTCAAATGTACACAACAGAATATTATACTAGAACACACACAAAGATATGGCATGACAGGCCTGGTCTCGGGCCGGGTTTGGAGTAAACTTTCGGAGCAGACTTCAGGTAAAATAAGAAGCATTTATGTATCGCTAGTGACTTGGTTATTAATGGGCCCAGAAACATTCATGTCCTGGCATTCCTTGTAATTATTGAGCTAGACGCATTTGTGGTACCATGGTACACATGGAGGGTTGTGTAACTGTTGTATCATTACAGGTGGGTGGTACACATGGAGGGCGCGTCCGGTACTCTGTACGAAGGGGAGAAATTTCAGCTGCAGTTCAAATTTTCTCCAAAATATCCCTTTGATTCTCCAGAGGTGAGTTTGTAGGCTGTGCACAAGACACAACCATCCTTTAAAAAGTATAGAACCAGTACCCAGTTGGCACACTATCCAGTACCCAGTGGGCACACTATCCAGTACCCAGTGGGCACACTATCCAGTACCCAGTGGGCACACTATCAAAGACCAATGCTAGTTCCAGTAGGAACCACCTCCACTCTTGGACACTGTGGCTACTTGGTAACTACTGTTTATGTTACAGAATATGAACTTTTGTAAAAATTAAAAATTTTCTCTTCTGTATTGAACGTCTAAAACACCATAAAAAATTAAACTATAAACCTATTCTATGCCTAATTTAGTACATTTGCATACTGTACTAGGGCCTGGGAAGTTATATTACATTGTTGCATTCTTTCTCGGACCTTCTACAGAATTAATACTATAGTACAAAACATCGACAATTTTTGTTGCTCAAAAGTTCATATTTTGTACTTTTACTGAGTAATTATAGGTATTATAATTTTTGGATAACAGTAATTACTGAAAATAAAGTTTGTCATAAGCTTTATTGAAATGTGTGAGATGAAAATGTAACATTTTGTATAGTTAAACTATTTTCAAGGACAGCCAAGGTGTCAGGAAGAAACATCATTTAGATTAAGTAAATTAATGAAGGAAAACCCAAGTACAGTACTTACAGTATTACAGACAGTAAGTTACAATAATGGGGCTGAAAATTTAAGACCCAACCCACACATCTGAAAATAAAGAAAGTGAAGACATTTTGGTCCGTCCTGGACTGTCCCCGACCCTGGGGGCAAACGACGTCGATTCAGTATAATTCGAACATGTTATTTTCCCCACAGGGAACTTGATAATGGTCCAGGATGGACCATATAATCAAGCGCTAAAGCAATTTTCAATATACAGTATTTTTATTCATCAAACATAAAAGACAGAAATGATTGCAAAGCCAAAGAAAAATTTAATTAGAAGTCGTATCAGTTAACACAATTGAGTGTGGCCAGTAACTGGATGGGTGAACACAATTAGATGTAACTAAATGTTTGAGATGTAACTAAAAAGGAAGGCTTGAATGTAACTAAATCTCATGTGCATACCTTTCACTTCCAGGTGATTTTTGTGGGAGACAACATTCCCATTCATCCCCATATTTACTCCAATGGTCACATTTGCCTAAGCATCCTGACAGAAGACTGGTCGCCTGCTCTCTCTGTGCAAGCCATCTGTCTCTCTATCATCTCCATGCTCTCCTCGTGTAAAGAAAAGGTTTGGAGCAATTTACGTTCATTCAAGTATGGTATTTAGCAGAGCTACCGGGATGTATGGAGTTTCCCATGTGATGCCACATGATCTGTGGGGTCCAGATGGCCCATGCATTCATATTAAATTCATTGTCAAATGTAAGTAATTAGCTATTGAGGTTCTAGCAATGAGTAACTGGAGTGCATCTCTGACATTCTTAGTGGTAGAACCATATTTGATGCTATGGAGTTATAGACGTAATAAGTTCAGTATCCCCCACCCCACCATTTCCAATCACAAATGTCTCGCTGTTTTATGGTCCCCCCCCACACACGCACATCCCACAGCTGCTAACCCACCCACATCCCACCAACCCGCCCACATACCGCAAACCCGCCCATATGCAGCAAACCTGCCCATATTCCGCCAACCCACCCACGTTGTATTGTACAAACCATCCTACCAACCCATCCTCATCCCACCTTTTGGTGTACATATTGTTTTTATAATTTCTAGCATAAATTTAAAACACATACTGTATCATCAGTCTTTGTTAATAAGTAGCTATCAACATCTATAAAACTATATAAAAAGTATATCTATCTTTTGCAGAAGCGGCCACCTGACAATAGCTACTACGTCAAAACTTGCAGTGCCAATCCCAAAAAAACGAAATGGTGGTATCATGGTAAGAATACAACAGTACTCACTGGTATACTATGAGTAAGATTTAATAATAGATGCAGGAGTTTAAAATTTTCAAATACATATCGAAGTTTAACCTGGCTGGAGAAGCAGAGTTTAGGGTCTTGATTAAAATTTGTATGGTAAACTTGAGTATTCAGTTTAAAGATTGGTTGGAGCACTGTGTAGTATTGAAGTATGGAGTAGTATTGAATCACTGTGAAGGGAAATGGCAACTTATTCTCACATTTAATACATGCTGTTAATCATGTCTAAATGGAAAGTGGTTTAATTAAAGAAGTATCAATATTGTGGCACTTCAAAACAAAAAGTAAATCTCAATAAGTTACATGGGTTTCCCAGATTCTTCCACTTCTGGTAATTGCAAAAGCACTTCACATTTTAAACTTGTCAAATTATAGGAATAAACAGGAAAAAGTAGTATACTGTACCACAGCATCTTTTAATATATCGACACTCCCTTTGATTTTATTTACAGTAACCACAATATACACACAGCATTCCAGGCAAAACGAAATACACCGTAGTCGTAATGGCTTGGCACTTTATCCTGATAATGCCCTCTCTTGGGGTGCTAGTTACAAGATCTGGGGAACCCATAAAGTAAAGTTTAATTACCCTCAACCCCATTACAAATACCACATTAACTTCAGCTGCCCAAGTGTTGTTTTTGTCATTTGTAACCACCCCCCAGTATCTCTTCTAACATCTAATTTTTTTTCTCAAAAATCAATAAAAAGGTAACTTAATTGTAATGTTGAGGTTTAGATTCTTGATTATAAAATATGCAGACCTTACTCTTCCATATTCTAAATCCGAGTGCAGAGCAAGCTATTAAAATGAATTTATGTAATTTTATAAGTGTTGAATAACTACAATACATTACATTTTGCAATAGTAATCTTTGTTTAATACAGTAAAAATTTAATATATTTTGCTAAATTGTAAGGAGAATCCCTTAAAATATTTACATTTCTACAGATGACACAGTATGATATGATCTTGAGTACAGCCCCTGACCCTCGAAGAAGCTCACCTTGTTGTTGGAGGCGGTGCCCTTGGCCACTCGGTGATGTGTAATATCATAAAACTAACGGTGCTGGCTGCTTAAGAATGTTTTGATAAATACTTTGTTACAGAACCATCGATGGAAACTATGACAAGCAGTAGAAAGGGAGCATCCAATAGCTCTGCAAGTCTCCCCCTACAGACAATTCAACTACAGTACTGGCTTTATGTATAAATGCTGTAGTAAAACATGCATATAGAGATTTTGTAACAAGAAATTGGAGTATGTATTGCCCAACCAGTATTCTTTATCCTTGTAAGAGTACAGTATGTCGGTTCACATAAGTGAGCAATTACAAAAGAAATTGCCCCCATTTTTTTTTTTTTTTTAAGGCAGCTGTGTTGCCTTCTCTTCCAAAGACACTAAATAATTCATGCAATTTTAATTTTGTGTGTGTGATCCAGTGTTTGAGTGTTACAGTATATAGATGATGCTGTATTAGATTATTTATTGTGAAAATAAGAGTTTGTTGGTCACCCACCAGTAGTCAGTCTCTTCGCCTAAATCCTTAAATAGTCCTAGTCTAACTCTCAAAGAAAAAACTTTTAAATTCATGACAATGACTACAAAAACTTTTCATTGTAAGAAAGAGAAATTCTAGAAAAGTACATAATCAACAAATGCCTAACAGAGCCTTCATGATCTAGAACTTTGCATAATCATGTTGGTTGCTATGCTCTACTCCCCACCCACAATTATAAACTGCTATTTTTTGTAGACGTTACCTACTCTACATTGTTGTATCTATTTAGTTAAAAAAGGATTCAGTACACATTTTGTGATCAGCTTTTACTCCATAGCCTATATTTCAACTCCGAAGAATAAGTTTTTTTTTTTATCTTATGTACGTTTCAGCCTGTAGTATTATCATTGTTTTGTTATTCGTATTGCAGGACACACATGGTAGGTAAGGTAACACCAGTGAATGAGCTTAGCAAGTTAATTAAAAAGACACACGAGTAAATGCCAGGATTCACAAAACATTGAAGTATCCACTTATGGAACTGCACCTCTTGCTTCAACCATGGCCACTTCATCTACTTTTATTGAACGATTTGAGCTCCAAAGGACTGAGGTCATCCTTAATAATCTTAGGTTAAAGCTACCCGGACTACCCGGAAAGCCGAGCGGACAGCACGCTGGACTTGTGATCCTGGGTTCGATCCCAGGTGCCGGCGAGAAACAATGGGCAGAGTTTCTTTCACCCTATGCCCCTGTTACCTAGCAGTAAAATAGGTACCTGGGTGTTAGTCAGCTATCACGGGCTGCTTCCTGGGGGTGGAGGCCTGGTTGAGAACCGGGCCGCGGGGACACTAAAAACCCCAAAATCATCTCGAGATAACCTCAAGATAACCCTTGTATTCTAGAGCTCAAACTGTTTAGTAAGTGCAAATTAAGCAGCCATGATTGGGGTAGAGGTACCCTGGAGATGTCAACCAGGGTACTTCTTACACCAAATTAAATTAGACGAATACAAATATTTTAAAACACTAACTTTTGAAATACAATGTCTTTATTTAAACATTTTTTGTTCCATGTCATACAAGTGCAGTACTACAGGTATCAAAATTTCATTACAGTACAGTACTTACTGTAACAATAAATGTCCAAAGACCATCTTTTATGAAACTAGATTTTTAGACTTTTGGTTACCTTGTTAAATAAAAACGTATGAGAGTTATTGTTGCATCTGTTCCAGACATATCGTGTCAAAACATTGTACAGCTCATGTGAGCATTCACCTTTCACTTAAATATTCATAAGCTGTTTTATGCTACATTTAAGTGTACAAATCATTTCATTACATTGACAAATTCATCAGTGCATAAAATAGTAATTTCATTATTTTTGCTAGTATTGATGTGTTATAAACTTGAAAACATTATTACTTATTGAATACAAATTAAGAATTGGTGGAATGTCATTGTGATGTAGTATAATCATAGCATACTCTTGAGCACACAGTAGTGCGGTTCAACTCGTGTAAATTATGATTTTCCACTACTGTGTTTACATTCTGAAAGTGATGTTTAACAAAATGAATGATGTCAAGTTTCCAGCCAATAAAGAAAATAAAGGACTTTGGCTTATGCCAATTCACACAAGACTATGCTGTGTCAACAGTCCAGGACTTTATAACTTCAAACTTTATGCAACACAAATGTGAGTTTCCAAAATTTTAGCTTTAACATGCAGGGTATCAATGTTTGGAAATGTAAACATTTACAAACATATGCAGTATTTTTATTACAGTTTTCATCCGGCTATTAAATGTAATTTCCATTATACACAAATACCCTCATTGTCGAGTGTATTTATTTAGTATTCGACATTATTGCCTTGGAAAGCAGTATATCCTTAAATAAAAAGGAAAGAACAAAGCATCTTTAAATAAATTTAATGGTGCAGTTGCAAAAAAATAAATTGTTGCCAACTACTGTAGTGAATAATGACAATAGATATTTTAACATGGTGGATACCTGTATATTATAATAAAGTTATGAAATATAAGCATAATATTGCACAATAGCAAATATAAGTTGGCACAATAAGCACCTTTAGTCAGGTAAAATAATGTAATGTGGTCAGTGGCTCCCAGCACAGACTGACTGGGACCACACTCATTCCATTTTTACAAAGATTCCAGTCCACTGTAATCTGCTAGAGCAAGGTGACATTGTATACACTCACTCATTTACAATGGCAGTGGTTACACCTCCATAAAGATACAAAATTTCCTTGCTTATTTTCCTTTTCAGTTATAAATTCAGTGAAGACTCAAGGTGAGGTCTACATGAGGTTTTTAATAATTTTTAAATATACAGCAGTAGGATATATCATAAATCAGGCATATCAAACCCGTGGGCTGCATGCGGCCCTTTGCAAGCACACCTGTGGCCCACACAAAGGATACTGTAATACAAAGGCTGCTATATTCTGCAATATTTTGTATTAAATGCCTTCAATTAGTTGTTGTGCGGGGCCCTCATGACAACACAAATGTGATCCATATGGCCCTCGGGGAATGTTTGACATGCCTGAATTTAAATATAATTTTATTCTCTTCTGTCAAATCATGACCAAACTATCAGTTTGATCTGTATCAAACTTTTTTTCTGAAAAACAAAAAGAAAAACAAACAAAAGGCTACTGCACAAATCCAATAGATAAACTCAGTATCACCCCATTGTCAAAATTATGGAACCTATGGTACGGTGGATAAAATTTGCAAAATATTTGACTGATTGGCTCTACATAAGTTTTGTACTATTGCCATTTTTAAGAGAATAACAAAGTAAAGCGGTAACCATAAATTTGTCCTAGGCCTAACATGCAATATTGGGCTTCATATAGTGCATATGTACTATACAAAGCCTAGGAGAGTAAGAAATTATTAAAAGGAAGGCATCAAGCCCAGAAGAATAGCACTGTGGTGCAGAAGTCCTAAATATCACCAAGGATGTCAATAAGTGCGCTAAAGGACACAAGACAAGCAATGTTAAAAGTATCATCACCAAGGATGTTTGTGAGGGACACACAACTTGCAGGGGCACTGGGAAAGCAAGTTTTCCACTCCTTACAACCTGGACACACTACGAAGTATGGAACAATGTAGTTTGGACAATAAGGGACAAGTCATTTGCAAATAAAAACACACTTTGATCTGCTCCCCAGGAGGTATGTGATAAGACCTTTAGTAAAGAATGGGCCTTTGAGCACTCAATCCAGGTAAAGGATGGAATAATGAAGATAGCATGTAAACTCATCTTTGACACTCGCCTATCTTTACACACAAGGGGACTCCTGTAAAGTGACAAAGATGGATGGGGATGATGTGCCATCTAGAAAGTCATATCAAGTCTTTAGTGAAGAAAACCAGAGGCCATGTCTGGTATCCAAGGACGACATGCTTTCAGTCACAAGTTGGTGCTGAAGGGAGAAATCATCACTGCAGAAAATGGCAAGTCTACAAAGCACAGAGTGAGAGGGAGAAAGGAAGACTTGATGGCAATGAGGAAAAGGGTAGTGCTGAACACAATACTATGGGAAATACTTTCATGTTGGCAATTAGAGGCCGAGAGGGAAGTCTCAAGGTAAACTAAAAAAAAACGATCGGCAAGGAAGCTTTGTAGGAAGAGAGGCAAATTGCCATGGAGGCCAACAGAAAACAATTAACCAACTGGTTCTGCAAGAATGGAACAATGAATATGAAAGTCACGAGCCATGCCATGAACAAACATGCCAGTGATCCTATGATCCTACTTCCAGATTTCGAGAAGAGTAGTATTTATGGTAATGGAGGAAGACGTAAGAGCTTCAAATCTCACAATAAGTCACAAATGACTCTGGGCTGCCACACTGGTTTTCTGAAAGAAAAAGGATTCTGCTGTTTTCTGATGTAAATGCATAACTTTGAAGAAATACACGCAACAAATAGCACAAGCTCAATCAGAAGTCCACCAAGGAACACATTTCCATGGGCTGCAGGAAACAGAGCATGGGATATAATGAAGGGCAGCATCAGCAAGTCAAGACCAAGAAGAAAGGAGTGCAGGATATATACATGCAAGGGTGGAAAAAATAGTTCATCAACTCTGTCAAAGTGTTCACCAAGGTGAAGAGAGGGGGAGTGTAAGAAACAACAGAGGAGGAAATGGTCATTATAATAAGATGCCATCTAAGACCTGCCTAGATGACAGATTTTACCTGCGAGGTAAGTTCAAAATAGAAGGGGAGAACAAAGAGAAGACCCATGAAAAGCTAGGTTTGGTTGTCTTCTCAGGTTCTCTACAAAATTAATAGTACAAAACTGACTTCTTTTGGGCAAAACAATCCATAGTTTGTACTTCCATCAGTAGTAACTAAAACTACCATTTTTGGATGACAGGTTACAAAATTTGTTCTCAAAAGCTACAATTGGCAGTGGGCTTCATATTCTTAAATTATAATATTTATGAAATATTAACATTAAACAATGTGGAAAATTATCCCACTGGTGGCATTTAAGAATTTAGGTTGCATAAATGACTGCTAAAATTGTACAATATTGACATGCTACTCCCTTTAGGAAAGTAATACATTATTTGGAAGATGTGACATTAACAATTATGCTCAGACACACATAAGCAGCATATCATTATATAGCCATTTATTTCATACTAGTTAGCAATCAACTAGGTTAAAAGAATATGTTAGCTTGCATGCTCACTCGAGTCAGTATTGTACCTATCTTGTAACTTCTGATCTGCTCCACTGTTTGCATTATACATTTTAAGCAAGAGCATTTAGTATGACAAATTGTGAACCAGTTATGCTTCACAGTTTGAAATGCATTGTGATATTCATTAATGATCATACAATTTTTCATTGTAATTTAGTTTGGTTGTAGAATAAAAACATTCAAAGATGTCATTTCAAACTTGCATAAATATCTAGTGCATTATACGAAAGATTCTATTGGAAATTAACTTTTCAAAAGATATAGTATAGAATATAAAATTACAAAATGGCTGCTAGTTTGCATATGCAAGCTTAATACATGTACTGTAATAAGTACCATATATAATGTGTGCTGCATGTGTAGACCACTCACATATAAAGCAGAATATTTTTACGTTTCATATTTGAAACGAAGAGCCTTTCATTCTTCACTAGATCCTGGACAATACTGAATAACTGCTTGGATTACATTCATGTCATTCCAATGTATAATAGATAGGATGACAATGGTTTTCTGTGTTCCTTTATTAGTCCGTTGATTTAATTATGTATATGAACGACTTAAGCAAACGATGAGTCACAATAACGTGGCTGAAGATATAATCCCCAAACGACACATCAGAAGACGGAGAAACAACAAGGTTTTGGTTCGTCCTGGACCATTATCAAGTCTTGTGTGGACGACTTCATAACAGTCCAGGACGGACCAAAATGTTGTCGTTTCTCCATCTTCTGATGTGTGGTCAGGTCATCATGAGTGAATTACCACTTGTATAACGAGGCATTTACTTATTTTTATTCTACACATTTCCAAGTTCATATCGGGGACCTGATTGCTTTCACTTAAATATTTTCCTCCTCATCATTGTAAAACATTAAATACATAGGAATGCATATTCTAAGGTTGAATTACATGATTTTGTACCCAGAGGAGCACAGTTAGGCCACTGCACTTACTATGAATCATAATGGAAAACAATCAAACTTTGCTGTACCCCTGATGCATAACTTTATACTGTGCAAGTATGTTATCTACGTTATGTGTTGCATACACAGCTACAAGAACAAATTACATATGACGATAAAAGTAATAATGCTTCAAGTCATCTCTGACCTCGCTTACATTAATGAGTCAGTACTGTATATGTTTATGTTACTTTTATACAAAGTAAATACTGAAGTGTAAGAAGTCATTATTATAATAATTGCCATGTTTAATTACATTACAACAACCACATTAAGAGTCAAGGATGCGATGGTGACAATATTCAGTTTTATGAATGGTACATTACCAATTTTAAATCATGAATGTTACATGTACATGTCAAAATTCATGAGTATTTCAACAGCCAAGTCATGATTATAAATGTGTTACTGTATAAATAACCATATCAATGTTCACATAGATAAAAATGATCATGATATAATTAATGAAGATCATGATGACCACATTAAGATTCATGAATGCTAATATTTACAATACTGTACTTAACATTTGTGAAAATAATCATTCCCTTGTCCATTATGAGTTAAGCCTGTAGCTAACGTAAGCATTGATTGCACTTTGCAAAACAGGAATATTGTGCTCATAATATATCCTTTTATACTACCATCATATTTTCCTCACAGGCTTATGATTTAACAGTGATATATGCATTTGTTTCCCACATCATCCCTAAGCAATGCACTTAAGTCTTCACATAAGCTCATAAACAGGTCTTGTACCAGTTTAGTTACAGTCCTTAACTTTCAATCTTAAACCCAAGCATCTGTCAGAATTTGGAAGACAGTCTTTTGCTTCTTTTTTTAACACCAGTATGTGTTATTCATATACTGTATAAGGTGTACATCAATGTTTATACACAAGGCATACCGGTATGTGTTCTGTACATACACAAGGCATACTGGTACGTGTTCTGTACATACATAAGGCATACTGGTACGTGTTCTGTACATACACAAGGCATACCGGTACGTGTTCTGTACATACACAAGGCATACTGGTATGTGTTCTGTACATACACAAGGCATACTGGTACGTGTTCTGTACATACACAAGGCATACTGGTACATGTTCTGTACATACACAAGGCATACTGGTACGTGTTCTGTACATACACAAGGCATACTGGTACATGTTCTGTACATACCTAACATTACAAAACATAACTACTGAAAGTCTGAAAATTAGAAACAAATAAAAAATTCCTTACAAAATTAATTTATAAATGTCATCATAAGAATCAAGAATGCACATAATCTCATTCCACTATCTTGTAAACACAAATAATAAGACTTGAGCTTGTCCTAGGCTATAGCCTAACATGTTTTAATGGCATTACTGAGGTTATGGAGTAGCCTGTTTGTGCCATCTTTTTATATATTGCCTCCTGTGTTGTGATTATACTTGGTATCCAAAGTAGTGTGATATTTTCTACAATCATTAGTTTTAATGAGTATTCTCATTACTATAGAGTAATTGTTAGATGTATATGAACATTGCATAGGTTTGAGGCAAGGGTAGGATTCTGTCTCTTATTATGCCCAAGTGATTTAGAAATTAAAATATTCAGCAAGATAAAACACTTGATTGGAGCTGCTGGCAGGCCATTATATTGCTCTCGTGCTTTACTTTTTCCACTAGCTTAAAATGAGGGAATATTTATTCTTCAATAACCATCTCCAGTTTCTTCTTTGATCAGACACTATGACTCAGAGTTGTTCTAGATAAAACTGTCATAAATTATTTATATATTTCAGAATGTTACACAACTATTGAGGAAAATCAGTGCAATTTATTTTATTATTAGAAAACTAGGATTTCATTTTTAAAATGCAATTTTCTCACATTTGTTAAAAAGGAGTTTAATGCAAACACTTTTACAGTATTTTTTCATAGGCTTTGTACCTCTTTAATTTATATATTTTTTGTCCAAAACAATCATTGGTACCTGAATCAAGGCTTATTTTCACTTGTCAGATCATGATTTATTGCGCAGTAATTCCAACTGAACAAGTTCCTTTATTCTGTAGTATTATATTTAATTAAAAAATTCATTAAAACATACCACTGCCCATTCTCTCTTTTTTCCAGTATGCCTTCCTTTATTATTTTAAACATTCTTCAGGAATTTGAATAAATCTAGGTATGGTGATTTGCCATGTATGTAGAGTATACCTTTTTAACCATCAAAGTGTGTCTAGGCAAGACAATTTTCATAAAATCTCATAGAACGAGGAAAAGACAAAACCAGCATTGAATGTAATGAAATGCCTCTTTCTGTAGGGTCTTTTGTAGCTCCTTAGTGCTAACTCTCTGGCAAACTGCAAGTAATTCAATCCACTCAGACCTTTGTGAATTGTATAAGCCTAATGAGGGGGGGGGGCAGAAGCCAAAACCTTGCCCTCCCCTCCCCCTCTCTAAAGAGGTGCAAAGAACAGGTAAGCATATATTACCCTGACCAAGAAAAAGCCACCAGAAAGGTGGGTGAACCAATATGAACAGCAGGGTAAATAAAGAATTGAAAATGGGATGGCGAAGCCTTGAGATTCACAAACGACTTGATGGTTTAGCAATTACAGTACTGTATTTTGTTAGTTCCACCTGTGCACCTTTCTGCTTAATCCACCAACCTTGACATCTCTGTCATATAGCAAGTATTACAGGGGCAGGGGAGGCCTTGTAATGTATGTTTATGTTAAGTTGTTGTGTAGATTAGATACACAGTTTAGTGAGTTTCATATTTATTTAGTAGTCCTGGATACAGCAGTGTCGTAGACGTTGAGACGAAGCCTGGAGCAGAGCAGAGAGCTGAGTGAGGCCGGAGTCGTGGAGCTCTATGTGGGAGAGCGTGGCGGCTCAATTGGGAATTGCGAGTGTCTGAACTCGGGGAGCGAGAGCGTGGCGGCTCGATGCGGTCGTAGTCTGCTGTCTGCTCTGTGACGAAGCTGTAGCGTCTTGGGTCGATTAGAACTGCCCACGCCGAGTACTACATTCTTGACTGGAAATTGTACTGTTTTGCTATTCTCGAATTGCTGGCTTATATACGGTTACTACACCTCACAGTAAAATAGGAGGGTGGAAAAACCGTTCCCTGTAAATAGGGATAGGATTATAGCTTGTGTAATTTTTTTTTTTTTTTTTTTTTTGAGATATATACAAGAGTTGTTACATTCTTGTACAGCCACTAGTATGCGTAGCGTTTCGGGCAGGTCCCTGGAATACGATCCCCGCCGCGAAGAATCGTTTTTTCATCCAAGTACACATTTTACTGTTGCGTTAAACAGAGGCTACAGTTAAGGAATTGCGCCCAGTAAATCCTCCCCGGCCAGGATACGAACCCATGACATAGCGCTCGCGGAACGCCAGGCGAGTGTCTTACCACTACACCACGGAGACTGTAAATTAGTTAAAATTAATTAGCTAAATGGTTAAAATTAGTTAAAAATTAGCTAAATGGCATAATTAGTTATGCCATTAAGATGATGAGATAATGGAGCGAGTATAAGCTTACTCGCTACACAACCGTGGACCTCTGATGTTCATACAGTGTTCTCTGATTGTGCCCATGGCACCTCTGCTCTTCACTGGTTCTATTCTGCATTTTCTTCCATGTCGTTCACTCCAGTACGTTGTTATTTTACTGTGCAGATTTGGGACCTGTCCCTCCAGTATTTTCCATGTGTATATTATTTGGTATCTCTCTCGTCTCCTTTCTAGTGAGTACATTTGGAGAGCTTTGAGACGATCCCAATAATTTAGGTGCTTTATCTCGTCTATGCGTGCCGTATATGTTCTCTGTATTCCCTCTATTTCAGCAATCTCTCCTGCTCTGAAGGGGGAAGTGAGTACTGAGCAGTACTCACGACGGGACAACACAGTTATTTGAAGAGTACAACCATTGTGATGGGATCTCTGGACTTTAAGGTTCTCGTAATCCATCCTATCATTTTTCTGGCTGATGCAATACTTGGTTATGCTCCCTAAACGTTAGGTCGTCGGACATCGTTACGTATTTCCAAATCCTTGACATGCTGTTTTCCTACTATGGGCAGATTCAATTGTGTTTTGTACCCTGTATTATGTTTAAGATCCTCATTTTTGCCGTATCAGAGTACCTGGAATTTTTCACCGTTAAACATCATGTTATTTTCTGCTGCCCAATCGAAAACTTTGTTAATATCTGTTTGTAGTTTATCAATGTCTTCAGCAGAGGTAATTTTCATGCTGATTTTTGTATCATCTGCAAAGGATGACACGACGCTGTGACTTGTGTTTTTGTCTATCTGATATGAGAATAAGGAACAGCAGTGGTGCAAGGACTGTACCTTGAGGTACAGAGCTTTCAACTGCGCTCAGACTATTTTACTTGATTGACTTACTCTTTGTGTTCTGTTCGACAGGAAATTGAGTATCCAGCATCCTACTTTAACAGTTATACCCATTGACCTCATTTTGTGTGCAATCACTCCATGGTCACATTTGTCGAATGCCTTTGCAAAATCTATGTATACGACATCTGCATTATGTTTTTCCTCTAATGCCTCAGTGATTTTGTCATAGTGGTCAAGTAGCTGTGAGAGGCATGATCTTCCTGCTCTAAATCCATGTTGGCCTGGATTGTGGAGGTCATTGGTTTTCATTAATCTAGTGACCTGGCTCCTGATCACTCTCTCAAGTACTTTTATTATGTGGGACGTTAGTGCAACTGGTCTATAATTCTTTGCCAATGCTTTGCTACCACCCTTGTGTAGAGGGGCAATATCTGCTGCTTTAAGCGCATCTGGTGCTGTGAGCTCATGCTGCGTGCATCAGCCTTGGTGGCTCGCTCAATACTGAAGTTCTCACACCCAAGAATGTTGGCCTGGATTTTTTTTCTAGGTGGCATCTGGCAACTATCTGTCGTGACTGCACTATAGCTGCCCCTATCCCAAGCGGGGCATTTAAATTATAGCGCTAGACACGAAATCATATATACATGACATGAGCGGTTTCGGTTTTGTCACTGAAATCACACGTATATGATTTGAGCGGTTTAAGGGTTAAGTGATAAATTCCAGGTACTTTGGTACAGAAAAATTTTGATGCTAAATGAAATACAGGGTATAAGGCAATCAGATCAACTCGTAGGAGGAAAGCAACATGTAAAGGATCTGGGATTGGTGTTGCCTAGCAACCTGACATTTAGTGAATATAATCAAGCAAATATTGCATCAGCTAGAAAATTGATGGGATGGATAATAACCTTCAAATCCAGGAATCCCATCCCAATGCTCATACTATTCAAATCACTGTTTTGTTCCATCTTGAGTACTGCTCAATACTATACTTGCTTCCCTTACAGAGGAGTCCATCAAGTAACAGTCCATTAGACCAAACTATCACAAGTCGAGCCTTAGCCCCAACCTGGGCATTGTGAGTAGAATGCCCTCCTAGAACAAACCCAGTACAGTACACGGTACAAGCTCTTGTACCTGGATTGGGTTTAAAGGAGTAGACTAGAGGTCCTAGTATCCCACCACACAAATCGAAAGGCGAAGGTGGTGTAAGCACGAATCAACCAATGATTCCACTGTAGATCCCCATAAAGTATGGAGCACAAATATGGCAGACTAAACCCCAGGGAGAATACATGCAGGTCCCCATTTACATTTTGATAATATGCCAAGGACCAACAGGGTTGCCAACTTCTCAATACCAGTTTAACCTTGACACTACAATCGGCCAAGTTCATTAGAACAACTATCTAATGTTAACCCCTTTCCCACATCGGATAAGATTTATGCCCACAGGAGCTACAGCACCTTGGCAGACGTAGGTGAAGAGAGATTGTGTGCGTGTCCGTGCATGAAATACGAACAGCCTGACAAGAGCAGAAAATCTTCAAAAGCCACTATTGCCATGTGGATCACATGTGTAGTATTCTAGCCTCCTCCCTTCACCACACATCAAGACTGTTCATGAGAGGGTTGAGTGCCATGTAAGTACAGTATTTGGAGGAAAATGAACAAGGAAAATATATTTTTTATTGTAAAATTTCATACACATATATACAGCTTATAAGTATGACCTCAACAGCACCTTCACTGAAAATTTGGACACTTTGGTCTATTATATACTGTGTATAAATGGTCAACAAGCACGCAAATGCGCACACGCACACACAGCCCATTAACGTCAATCATTAAATTAAGTATTCACCTAATTTAGGTATCTGTATGGAGCTATACCCTACTTCCTAAAGCAGGAAAGTTGCAAATTCTGTGTTAAATATAACAGTAATTCTTGGGCTCTCAAAACATTAAGGAAAATGATAAATTCACTCATTCCCACACACCACTCATCCATATCACAGGCACACGTTTTCCCTCTCGCCAACACACACACTCATCCCTCCCACATAAAATTGCAGAGACTGGTACATTTCCAGTCACTCCAG
Source organism: Procambarus virginalis (assembly GCA_020271785.1). NCBI lineage: Eukaryota > Metazoa > Arthropoda > Malacostraca > Decapoda > Cambaridae > Procambarus > Procambarus virginalis. The sequence continues at coordinate 26,460,533 of WNGS01160430.1, forward strand.
AAAAATACATTCCCACGCACATTTCCCACAGTTTTCAGAGGAATTGATAGGGTGGACAAAAACTATTTAGCATGGGTGGAACACGAACAAGAGGGGGGGGTGGAACACAGGTGGAAACTTAGTACCAAAACTTACCCAAATGAGCCACAAAGACATTAGAAAGAATTTCAGTGTCAAGGTAGTCAACAGATCGAATGCATTAGGCAGTGATGTGCTGGAGGCCGACTCCATACACAGTTTCAAATGTAGTTATGATAGAGACCAGTAGGCTCATGAATCTGGACACCATGTGTTTAACAATTAAGAGGCAGGACCAAAGAGCCAAAGCAAGTATAACCCCTGTAAGCACAACTAGACTAGTACACTCCACAAAAACATGGTGGAAAGCATCTACTTAAATGATGAAGTTGTACCACAACAACCCAATAACAGCCACTCTTTTACCTAGTGGGCAAGCTTAGTAAATTCAAAGAGCAATCATATTCCACCTCTATTGGAAGTTCCAGTAAATGAGATGTTAACTCCAAATAGTTATCAAAACCAGCTGTCAAGTCCAGCAGGGGGTGCTAAATGGAAGGTACTCAAGTCGGGTAGATACTGTATATACGGTATATTACAAACATATCCCTTTCTGAACAAATCAACAAGGGCTGTGACGAGGATTCGAACCTGTGTCCGGGAGCATCCCAGACGCTGCCTTAATCAACCGAGCTGCAACATGGTCAAGAGTTGAAACCGAAGTTCTGCTGAACTTGCTGGACCCTGCAGTGTACGGCAATACACAAACATCAAGAGGGTAACATTGTCAACATGTGCATGGCTGGCTAATGTTTGTGTAGCCTTCAAACCTGATCAGGAATCATTCAGGCCGTTTAACACTGTACCTTTGTGTTATCAATCGCAGGACGAGTATGGGGTACAAACTACCTCTCTCAATAAAGAAGAGTGACATGGTCTTTAGTATAGTACTATGGCAGCAAGATATAGAGGGGGGTCTCGGAAGGAGTTCTACTACCCGAGTCCGGGTTGAAACTAGGCTCTACTTGTGATAACTTGGTCCAACAGGTTGTTGCTTGCAGCTGCCCATAGGTCCATATATCCACTACAGCCCAGTTGGTCCAGTACTTCTTGCAAGAACTCTTCTAATTTGTTCTTTAAGTAGTCCACCTTTGTTCCAGCACAGTACCATACAGATTCATGGAGTTTTGTCAAGTCCAATGGATTCATGTGAGAAATATTATGGTAAAGTAAAATTTTTGACAGTAGTGAATGCCCCACCATAAGATCTTAGTCAGAGACATCACTTGAGTTTTTGTGTGCCTCCCACATGCTATTTATACACTAATCTTACGTGGCTCGGTCAATCTAGTCAATACAGCTTCCCACTGTCTACTCTGTACAGCAGCAGCAAACTCAGTGTAAAGATAAACAAGAGCAAAAAGTACCACATTTAGAGCTATATACATCACAGATTTACTCAAAGCCAATCACAAATTTACCCCTTTCCCAATTTCATCAGGTTGAAAAGCATTGGCTCTTTAGTAAGAAACAAAAAAGCTGTGTAATATAGTGAAAAGGTTAAACATTTTAAATAAAAAACTATATACAAGCTGTAAATATCATTCATTCATTATAGTATTACATGTAATATATAGCATCAAAGATAAACCCAACCACACTGCAGCACAACCCTGAAATCATTCGTAACCAAATAAAGTACAATTCATAATTACAGTACAGTATTTTAATTTAAATTTCTTAAATTATAAATCTTTGCTAAAATTACACAACTGTGCTCACCCACAGAAGCAGAGATCAATCAATAAACATTCAAATCATCAGAAACTTCTGAACATGGTCCCAATTTAGTTCACACTAACGTTCATTCAACGGACCTCTGTGCAACAAGAGGCTACAAGCCATCACCAAGCACTAAATGTCTTCAAGAGAACGTTTGATATAAAATTATAAATTACAAACCCTATATAGTACTGCAAGCCAACATGCATATCAAGTAATGAAGGCTTATTTTAATGAATAAGAGACAATAAGCCTTGGATTTAGTGTGCAAGTCTTTTGAGCAAATTAGGTTTATAACCGTCACAATTTTAGGACTACAGAATTTACCAATACAGTATTTTATATATCACACTAATTCATCAGAATAATGACCATTTCAATCTAAAATTAATATTAAGAATTATTCCAATGCTTTTTACAGCATTTATAATTTTAAAGCCTTAACTTGCTTTAGGTGGTTTCAAAAATCCAATTTTTCGTAGATGTCTAACAATAAAAGGAGTGGCGGTAAGTGTTATAGCTATACGTGCTGGAGCAAACACCTTATGCACAGCATATGCCACTACAAATGTGGCAGCCCCTGCTGCTCTCACAGTGTTCAAATCTACGGCATTTGCTTCTACACTGTTAGCACTACCAGCTACTTCAGCGGCAACAGCCTCTGCCACGTCTCCCCGTTGAAGACTTTCTGTGGCTACAACCTCGCCAAGAGCTTCCTCTGGTGCAGTTACTATGGAGGCTGAAGCTTCACTACCCACAGCAGCAGCAGCTCCCTCAGTCACCCTTCCGATGTTGATGCCTAAACTCTTTATCAACCCCGTCATATCTACTCCACTGAAAATAAAGAAAAAATAGATTAAAACAGGTGCAATATTAAGGTCAAGACTAGTACAAACAAATGCCACCCAGCCTAGCTCCACCGTTAACATGTTCTAACAATAGATTTTGCACAAAAGGCAGATTAAGTCTATGCTTTGAAGTATGGAGTACAAGGAAAAAAAATGGAGAACAAAATACTGTACATCAAGTAGATTAAGAATTTTAATTCATTCTAAATTCTGCTGTTGTAGCATGTCAGAAAATATTACACACAATCTTGTACACAATGTATTTTATATAGCACCAAGCAGCAGTGTGCCAGTGGAACCACACTGAACCAACAACTCTGCTAACAGACTATTTTAAAGTAGATGGTGAACAAGTGGTTTTACTGATGCTATACATAGAATCTTTTTTTTACCAATATCTTTACAAACTGAAATAAAATCAAGTTCTTTAGCTTCACTTCATAACATTACACTAAAATTAAGCCAATGTGTGTGTCACCTATAAGAATTCCTTTTACACAATGCCACATGTCATCAGAATGTATCAGGAAGAGCTCAAAAGTAGTACAGTACTGTACTTTGAGAAGCCTGAAGATAACTGTTCATGGTTGTAACTGAATGCATCGAGCCTGAACAAAGTCTTCTCATTCCAAGCATAAAACAAGAAGGAAATGCACAAAAGCATCTCCTGATAAAACAAGCCAAGACCAGAAAGCTAGTAAACTTACTTGCCTGAAAGTTTGAAGACTGTACTAATGAAAAAAACTAACCATCTAAAGAGGCATGAATCTGAATTGTCCATGACGAAGGACACACACATTATCAAATGCCCAAGTGGACATCAACAGCACACAGCAATGATTTGCTTTTTTAAAGAGGCTGCCAAGCTTCAAAAAGAGAACTAGAAAAATCTAGCCAAAAATCAAGATGTAGCTCTACCAGAGCAATTATATACGATGCAATGGTGTCGAGCATAAATTGCCGAGCCATGTAAAGAAATAAGAATAAGGAACATGGGAGCTGGCACACACCGAAATCAGGAGCCAGGGCTGAACGGGCCATAAGAGAGTAAGGTTGTCCCTGGATGAAACCAAAGCTGAAGGTGGCTTTAACAAGCTTTATGAATGGAGAAATAAAAAATTGAGGGGTAAAGCTAAGCCATAGTGGCACCACCAAGGTGCCATTATAGGATGTAGTAGCAGTCAGAATAAGCCACTTGACCAGACAAGGCCATAAGAAAAAAAATAAGCAGACACAGACAGACAGACAGACAGACACAGACAGACAGACAGACACAGACAGAGACAGACAGAGAGACAGACACAGACAGACTGACAGAGACAGACAGAGACCTATGAAAACATACTCCCCTATAGTATTGTGAATCAATTTGGCCAAGAAACAACACACAAGGATCAGAAAACAGCCCAGGAAGCCATAACATACAGACACCCAGAATCCTAAGCGAGGAGAAAGACAAGGAAGGGAACTAAGTTGGGACACCAAGGAGGGCCAAGAGAAGAATTTGGAACAGAGAAAACTGAACGCAACACCCATTGGTACATTGTCAATCCAAGATGATGCACAGCACCGTCCTCATGGAATGGGGATACACAGACTGGGGCGCGCACACATTTGCATGCACAAATTTGCAGTTTCGTTCAAATTCCAACAGATCCACACTGAATACTCAAGTCAAATGGTTACTAAAATAAGGTTTCTACCCCCAACACAAGCCAAGATTCAAAAAGAGGTCATCCAGTAATGCACACGACATGCAACAAATGGGAACAGATGCGAGGACCAAATTATAAGAGGCCAAAAGAGAACCTATGTCCAGTGCCCAACACCACAATACTAAGGACATTGGAGAAAGAAGGTGAAAAGGGAAGGAAGGCACCAGCAGAGAGCCAGCCAATGAAAGAAAACAAAACTTTGAACACAGTAGAAACAGTGGTCCCTCCCCAAATAAGACACTTTGCAAATTCAAGACTGAACTGATTATCTCCTGCATTTGTCCATTTGGGGGACCAAATGGAGAAAAAAAAAAAAAAAAAAAAAAAAAAAAAAAAAAAAAAAAAAAAAACATCGATGCTACACATGACATTCCTTGTGCTGCTCAAAAAAAGGTAATGATAGTTTCAAAGATGCCCTATAAAGCACCAGAACAGTAAAATGCCATGAAAGCCTACTGCCCAGGAAGAGCACTACACAGTTCCAAGGTGCTGCTACACATTGCAAAGCATCAGGACATACTACCTGCAGCACAGTTTTGGAGGTTTGTAATGTGCTTCACCCTTTTTGTCAAGCACCGAAATGAAAAACTGTCTGCAAGATGAATCTCGTGCCCTTCACCGAAGAAGATGAGGCCTGGGTGCAAAGGCAATCTCTCGCCTAACTTGTCAGGATACACAAGACAATAGTTGCCACCACTCAGGGTACAGCATATGGGTACACAGAACAGGTTATGACACCAAGTACTTTGGTTTTAAGGATGTAAACAGTGCCATAAAGTGGTATAGGTTCACCGAGCTAAGCCAACACTAAACAGACTGGTTGGAAAGAATCCTGGTTCCATCACTGCAAGTTTCACACAACTTTATAATGATCCAGGACAGACCGAAATGTCGTCACTTCTCCATCTTCCGAAAAGATGGAGAAGTGTCATCATGCAGTATTGTATGCTGGGACACCCTGACCTTTTTAACAACCCTAGCAAGCTTAAACAAGTTTTATCAAAAAGACCTATCCTAGAAGGCAGCCACGATCACCATCTTTAGGAACAATGACCAATAAAATTAATTTTGTAGGCAATCATTATTTGATCTAATTACAGTATAATTTATAAATCTAATAAGAGCATAATTCTTATAGTGTACAGTACTGAATAAAAATGATTCAGAATGAAGCAAATGTAATGGAGAAGCTACATGCTATATGAGAACCAATAAACGTGCATCTCTCACCTAGATACCAGTAAGTAGCATATTCCCAGAGAGGCTAGTGAAATTGCGACATGAAACACAATAACTGTCGCTCCATATTCTTTTACAGCACGCTGTAATTTCTGTTTCGATGTCAGCTGAACATTGGGACTGTCTTTGGGCTTGACATCATTTAACAGACTGTCTTGGTTGCTGCCCACTTCACACTTATGAAAATATCTGTCATGCCTCAGTGAACCCGTACCCCACACAAGTCTGTGACATGCTGCACTCTTATTAGAAATGACGCACACATTGTTAGCACACGAAGAAAACCGTCGACTGTTTAAATAGTCTATTCTACTGTTGCCACACACAGTCTCCAGACCTCTATAATCAAGTCCACTCAGTTTTAACAGAGCAACACGCTTCACGAGGGATCCGAGTCCCAAACTGCCAAAGGTCATGAGGGCAGTACCTGGGTTTTTCTTCAAGATGATTGTAGAGTGGTGGTGGTCGTGGAGGTCACCAGAGACATACTTGTCATCCTGGGCCCACTGACCACCAGGCATGTTTAGATGCACTGGGGCCTTTCCTGAAATTCCATAAGGCTTGGGGACATTTGTTTGCATCACCTGAAAAGATAAAAAAAATATAATTAAACCTGAATGAAAACAGTTTTCTCTAAAAGCAATGATGTTAAAAGTGTTTATTCAATTTTTTATCAGAACAAGTAATTCATGCAGACGAGGAGTCACAATAACGTGGCCGAAATATGTTGACCAAACCACACACTAGAAAGTGAAGGGACGACGACGTTTCGGTCCGTCCTGGACCATTCTCAAGTTGATTGTGATGAGGGAAGGTGGTGAAGGAAACTAACAAAGTGTGACCTAACATAAGCTTACCCTTCCATTTATCTTTCCTTCTTTTTCTTTCCCATGTTTTCTCTTACGATCCCTTTCTCATTCCTATTACTATCCCTTTTATTACACATTACCTTTCATAACTTTTACCTTGCTTTTTCTTCCTCCAAGATTTTTTTTTCTCCTCACCTCTCTTGCCTATTTATTGCCTTTACCTCCTTCCCTCATCACAATCGCTTTGAGAATGGTCCAGGACGGACCGAAATGTCGTCGTCCCTTCACTTTCTAGTGTGTGGTTTGGTCAACAAGTATTTCATGCTTCAGTCAAGTGGTGAATGGATGCAAAGTAGTGGTTGGAAAGTGGGGGTGTGCAAGACTTAAATGGCAATGTGGATGTCTTGGTGGGTGTATTCAGAGACAAGTTTGTTCCTCTCAAATGCATTTTGTGGGCATCAAGTCATACATGGAGGTGAAGGGAAGGTGATGAACTGGAGTGATTTTATTATGTGAAGAAAGAAGCGTATGAAGTGAAATATGCACGAGAAGCTAGAGAAATGTTTGTGGGTCAAGATCAATATGCAATGCTGTGCAAAATTTGTGCAAGTGGGAGGTATTCCAACCAGAACCAGTGTGAAACAAGTGTATATTTAAGTTAAGAGACGGTAAAAGACAGAAATAATAATTAGGTAAAATATTAAATAATGTAAGAAAAAATTACCATTTAACATTATTGGGAACAGAAACCTGTTTGACTTCTGTAAAAGTCCATATAACCCTACTAACATATCCCAGAATGCAACCTCCAACACCACTAATTCCCAAAATGATCCCAAACACCACACTGCCAAGGAATCAAACCCAGGGCCAATTTTGCAGGCTAACTGCATTTTATTTTTTTGCGACATGTTTCTGGATTCATCATATGCACATTTTTAGGTCAAGTATCACTATACTTAAGTGAAACATTAAATATGAATGGTTAAGTATAAATAATTACCCTTTGATATTTCATATCACCAGTATGAAAACCTTAGTTTCATTGTATTTTTTATTTTCCCGAGCTTACATTTTGCCAATGAATATCTGTATGCTCTCAAAGGTCACAAGAATTGTGTAACAAGCAATATGCAGTTCACCTGCTCATCATTTCATTACACCATATAGATAATAGATACCGACTATGTAGTTTTTATAACCTAAATTAGCATGGCTCATTAGCTAAACTAAAGTATAATAAATGTACATGAACATTTATATTATTGGGCATTTATGAAATTAAACAAAAAAAATTAAAACCAGTACCACCCAAATCTGCATCTGATAGGACTAGAGGGAGGACTCACCTGCATCCAAATAGGCCTTTTCCCAAAGGCATTTGCATATGCCAGGTTGTGGTGTACCAGAGTAATACAAGGATAGTCACATTTAAGGAAATGAGGAGTGGTGCCCAATTTACCATGAAGTATTTATCCTTTAAATATTTTTGAATTTTAAATAACTTATTAAAAACAAAAAAAAGCTTCACAGATGCCCTACTGCATCATTGTGTATAACTTAACTTTCCCCCCCAAAAAAAACTTTCAAACAAGGACTTACTACATGGTTCAGTTCTATGTGGTGTCTAAGGAGTGATTATTATATACAATAAGGATCTTACTGTAACTATAAATCAAACTCACCGAAGACAAAGAAACTGTGATGCGTGCATCATAAACATCAACGTGAGAGTCAACAGGCAGTGTTCCACGGTTGTAGGCACTTTGTGACCCTTGGTTGCCCATGAACCCTGAGCTAAACAAGCTGCCCACTTGGTTCAACTTTGAAGAAACATCTCTGTTGCGACGAGGAGAGAAACGGGCCTGCAAAAGAGCAAGAAATTTACCAAATACTGTTATTCAGTTACAGCACAGTTCCTATGTTATTCATAAAACTTTTTCCCTCCCTCTCCTACAATTTATAGTTAGAATAATAAAATTATCTGAAAGCATATACTTTTCCATATGGTAAAATTACCCTTGAACTTAAGGCTTTGACCTGCCTGGGCACAAAAATTGCAGTAGGCATTTTCTGTCTTCATTAAATGCAAAGGAAATAAATTTAAAACCATGAGAATGGAAGGCTAAAAGTTGAGAGAAAAATGTTTAATGTGCAAGGTTCATATGAGAATAAAAAGTGGAAGTATAAAAGCAGGAGTAAGAGAATTAAAGGAGTAAGGAGAGAGTTTGCTTTCTAATGAAAAAGTAACCCGAAGAATTAAATGGCAACTAATACTGTAGTTTTCAAACTAATACAAGCTTCATGCGCTTTATAGGCATGTGAATGAAACGGGTCATTAGGTTTGCTCAAGTGAAAAAGAATTTAAGATACTTTGGAATGCTAGGCTTGCATTATACCAAAATGTTACAAAATCATTATTATTACTTGTGACATTTACTCTAGTTAAGTGGGACTAGTCTTCAAGTGACATGATTGGTATACAAATAAACGATGACTGTTGTATAGTAATTAAATGTTATATATTACAAATCAAATTTTCAGCCATTAGGAAATGCACATCAAGAATGGGGACAGACAGGAGGTACTAAATTACAAACCAGTGTCAATAACAAATATAAAGTGCTGCAGACTAATCAATAAGAGAATAGCAGCACCTGGAAAGACTAAACTTTCAGTAACAAAATGTCAGCATGGACTGAGGAGGAAGTCATGCCTAACAAACTTTATTGAATTTGAAATCTACCCAGGAAAGAAGTAATATGGGTAGAATGCATTTTCCTAAACTGTCAAAAGTATTTGATGTTCCACACAAAAGACTGGCATAAAAAATGGAAATGTCAGCTGGGGTAATTGGGAAGACACTAAACAAAGTAAGGGAGTACCTGAAGGACAGAAGGCAACATATCAAGAGGCAAGGTCTCCAGCAGGAGGAATATACCCCAAGGCTTGGTCCTGGGACCACTACTGTCCTTAATTTGTATTAATGAGCTACCCAAGAGTGTGTGTACTCACATGTTGCTATTTGCCGATTCTGTAAAGCTAATGAGGAATGTAAGGAGAATGTGAAAGGAGAAGAGAGATACCAAATAATATACACATGGAAAATACTGGAGGGACAGGTCCCAAATCTACACAGTAAAATAACAACGTACTGGAGTGAATGACATGGAAGAAAATGCAGAATAGAACCAGTGAAGAGCAGGTGCGCCATGGGCACAATCAGAGAACACTATGAACATCAGAGGCCCACGGTTGTTCAACGTCCTACCAGCGAGCATCAGAAATATTACAGGAATAACCGTGGACATCAAGAGGAAACTAGATTGTTTCCTTCAAGGAGTGCCAGAACAACTGGGCTGTGGTGGGTATGTGGACCTGCGGGCCGCTCCAAGCAACAGCCTGGTGGACCAAACTCTCACAAGTCAAGTCTGGCCTTGGGGAGTAGAAGAACTCGCAGAACCCCATCAACCAGGTAACCAGGTGTAAAAATAGAGCACTGCAAAATGTTGCAGGACCTTTACAAACTCCATGAGTGGGAAAACATACTGGTAGTTGATGGAGTTCAACCCACTAAGTGTAAGGTAATGAGGATGGTTAAAAGGAGAAAAGACCAGATGTTTATAACCATAAATGGAAAGCAACTACAGGAATTGGAGTAAGATTTGAGAGGATATAATTTGAGTCCAACAATATCACCAGAGGCACACAAAGGTAGGGTGGCTTTGGTAGCATATGTGATGCTGGTGAACACTAGTAAGTAGCTTAGAAACCTAAATCAGGACTTATTTCAAAGCAATCTACACAGCTTTTGCTGCTGGAATATGCAGCATTGGCCTGAAATGCACACCCCTTGTCAAATAAAACAAATTTAAGAAGTGCCAAGGTTTGCAAAAGATTAGTTCCAGAGCCAAGATGCTTAAGCTAGAATATGTTGAAGGAGCTTGACCTCATAACCCAGGAGGACAAAAGAAACAGGAGATATGATCACAACATACAAGATACTGAAGGGAATAAACAAGGTGAACAATGATAGCCTCTTTAAATCGAGAAAAAAAGGACAAGGTAATTATGTAATTATCAGGAGAAAGTACTAAGCCCTTCTAACTATACAGAAGAGGACAAGTTTAAGCTGGTAAACAAAAATAAAAAAATGCATGGAAATACTCATACTCCATATAGGTTGTCAACAAGTGAAATGTACAGAGAAGATGAAGTGGAAGCCACCTCCATCCACAACTTTACAACAGATTCGACAAAGAATGAGATTGTCAGAATAGTTCAACTATAATGCAACAGGTACAGCACAACAAGGCTAGTAGGCAGGGCATCCCCTTTGTAGTCAGAGAGCCAAGCACTGATAGGCAAGCACAAATTTACTTTATGTTGTGAAGTGATACACGAGTATAAAAAGGCCAATAGGGTGTGTTCCTGTGCAAAGATGCATTTTAAAATACATACAGAACAACCCCAATTACCAAGTCAATCTGTACCTTCAAATGTTCAACGTGAAAATTGGGCGGTTACCGGGTATATTTTTATATATTCTCGATTCAATAAACTTCAATTCAACTTTTTCATTTAGAAATAAGCATTTTGGAGAAGAAATTCAGTAGGTGGATTATTTTACAAAGTTCTCAACAATATTATAAAATCATTACATGGCTGAAAGAAACTAGCCAATCTTTTATACTATTAACTATTGTAATCCTTTTTATAAGGTAGTCTTTACAAATACAGTACTTCTCATATCTGTCGAGTTAATTGAACAACACCCTTAAATTCTCCCATGTCTTCAACATACTGTACCTTTTCTGACGCCTGAAGCTCCTCTACGTTGGCTGGCATGGGTATGTGTGATGGTTGAAAACTGGTCATTCCACTCGCTGCCTGATGCATCTTTTGCTGTGGTTGCTGCTGCTGCTGCTGTTGTTCTGGTAATGGAAATCTTCAATGTTACATCCCACTAGATGTATAGACACTCATTCTTTGCACAAACATTATATGATGGGTATATGCTAGAAAATATAATGGATTGTCATGGTCCCCTTAAAGCCATACTCATTCAATTTTGGCCAGACCCATTAAAGCTTAACCCGACTAATAAATGCTGCACACATCTGGAGCCTGGCCCCAGGCCTGGCTCGGGGAGTAGAAGAATTTCGAAACCCTATCCAGGAACTTCTGCTAGAGCATGCTAGCAGAAGTTCATCAAACCTTTCACTCTATTAAAGGTTCCCTGCCCTTTTTTTTTTCCATAGACCTTTCCACTGTTCCCTTTTAAGTAACTCATCTGCCTACTATATGATCCTTTACCACATTTCACCCTTGTTTACGATTGGTAAATGATCAAGGTATTTTACTATGTTCTTACCACCACTGTGTATTGCACTTCACTTGCTCCACAATTCATTCCCCCCCCCCCCCCCACACCATGTTATACTCTACTTCACTACCATAACCATGCCACATGCTTATACAAGCCAATTCTCAAAATCATAATTACCATAGCTTGTAGTCTTTAGCACTACCCCTATCCATAAGAAAGTTTAAATTCCATTTGTCACAAATGGGAGTAGAATACTACCCCACAACATTCCTACTTTCATTATATTCTTCACCTTCACCTTTCATACCACTTCTATTCATTATACTCTTACTGTACCTACCATACTACTATTTTCCAAATTGCCCCAAAGAATTTGAATCTTGCTACCTCTCCTAGTATGTCGTCCTACATTTTTATCCTACAGGTCAAATAGCTTCTCGGCCAAACATCCCCAGACTTCACAGTTGAACAGCAAAAGAACAAAGAACCGAGACAAACTAAAGGAGTTACACACAGGCCAGTACTGTACAAAGCTAAATACAAGGATGGGGCAGGTGATCATGACAGTGGATGGAGGAGAGGATTCACCCAGTCAGGCAGACTTAATCCTATAGATTTGTCGACAAGCAGGCACAAAAACAATAACTACAGTATGTATGGAACAATAGTATGCAGAATGCAAGAGCAATCTCACATGCCCCTAGGAACAATGTCAGGTGTTTAAATTGCTTCTACACAAATACCAGAAGCCTAGTAAATAAATTACACATTGTGTGCATACAGAGGCTGAGAATCCTGACTTTTAGTCAGTATTATCAAACCGTTTCTAGCAATAATTAATGTATTTAATACTCTGTCAAAAAGTGTATGGCAGTGTCACCGAGTTACTGAGGATTACTGTTATGTTGTTAGAATACAATAGGTTGGCAAAATTGCATAGGAGTGCCTCTCCAAGTTAGTAAGGGGGAGTGACTCCACCAGTGGAGTGGTTAGTTTTGAGAGACAGGATGTGTCAGCTGCTGAAGTTAAGTAATTGTTTTTCTGGGTGTTATAAATGACAATTTTAGGTCTGGTATACAGTGATTAATTTTATTACAATTTATGTTATCAGTGATCAAGTGCTGGTCAAGTTCTTTTTATTTTATTATGTTATTTGTTTGTCCATTTCATGCAGTATATTGACGGGCCACCTCTTTAATGAACAAGTGTTCAATTCATTTTACTGCTAGTAGTTGGGGGGAAAATAGGCCAGCAAGAAGTTTAGAAGATGTTATCAGGTCCACAAGGATTACAGAATGTGAATGTTAACAGTTTTACAGCAAGGGTAGACCTTGCAGTCTTCCAGGGATGAATATCTCGTAGAGACATGATGATTAAAATGCTGAACAATTTGAAGGATGTTGATCTGCAAATTTTTTTTCGAAAGGTCAGATGTAACAAACAAGGAACAAGGGTTACAAGCTCAACAAGCCACAATACAAGACCGAGAACGGGAGATACTTTTTCACCCGCAGGGTTATTAAGGCATGGAACCACCTACCCACCAAAGCCATAAATGCCAAAACTCTAAAAATGTTAACTTTTAAAGTACAACTGGAAAAGATAAAGGCAAATGGGGCGAGGACCTTGAACAAGCCGCCGGCTTCCTGTCCTTGTCGAGTCCATTAGTGTTAGTGGCTCTCCGGCAAACAGGTAAACACTTCTCTTGCACACATTAACATCATAATGCTGCTGAATAATTTTAAGACCACAACTTTGAACATTTACTACAGAGATTTTCAGTGACTTAAATAATTCATATACAGTAATTTGTATTTTTATTAACATTTTTTTTTTTAAATCGGGTACATGCTTTCTAATTTTTACAAAGTCGTGCATGTTCCTTTTACATTCTACCTTTTATGTGCATGCAGAAAATTTTTTAATTTATATAATTCAATATCAACAAATGATATTGAAGCCTCACAAAGAGACCTACACGATCTCCATAAATGATCAGAAGACTGGCAAATGATCAGAAGACTGGCAAATGCTCTTTAATATAGACAAATGCAAGACCTTGCATGTGGGAATAACAATGCTCATCTTGACAACCAAATTAACAACATTACCTTGCAGCAGATTGATAAAAAGCACCTTGGAGTCAGGACCCATCATTCACTGGAAGTTAAATGATGGATTCAACTATCAATCTTCCCGGCCCTGACTCAGGGAAGTCAACCAAAATAAGATTACTTTGTTGAAACCGTGTGCACGATCTGACCATTACCTTCACCTTGCTTGCTGCCACTCAGGAACATTAATATAGTATACAACCATAGTTCAGACTAAACTATTTAGACTCATTAGAACAATCTGCACCTAAACAATCCCCTCTTCTACCATACAGTGTATATCATACAGAGTAATGTGAAATGACTCGTGACCATCCGGTCCCCAAGGTTGGTCAGGGTCACCTCTTGTTGTCAAGCTGGTGCTAACTGACCCTTGGATGACACTCATCGTATACACCTTGCAAGATATAACGCCAAATAACACACCAATACATACACAGCTTACAGAAGGACGAACAGGTAAGTTATAACAGGTAACAACACGATAATATAGAGGTTCTTACCTGCAGAGAGTGTGTGGTTGTGTCTGGCCGCTGCTGACACCACGCGCCCTGCCCTCACACCTACCACCATCACTGACATCTTCCAACACTCACAACTCAACGTCACTGTAGCAACAGAGGACTTGTACTGTTGGCTAGTAGAGTATATCACTGGTACAGCGTGAACCTTCCCTCGGGGCGGCTCAGTGTGTTGTGGTCGACAAGTGTCTGCTGGCCCACCTCTTCAACACTGACGCCACGGTTGCCAGACACGGGTGCCAGATCCAACTTGCTGAAAGTAGCGAGCAGACAGTCTAAAAGTAGCGAATTTGTAATAAGAGTAGCCCAATTTTTTGTTTAGTGACTGATATGGGTTTCAAAGTCATCTATTTTGATATATAGAGTACATTAAAGATTTTAATTGTTTTATTAATATTATCTCTGCGCGTACACACACAATTTTATATATATATATATATATATATATATATATATATATATATATATATATATATATATATATATATATATATATATATATATAACATATGATAATAGGATAACTTACCAATATTTACTGTTTGAAGCATAATGGGTGTGGAGTCCTTCCACGTATTAACAGTTGAAGATTATCAAGATCTTTATCTGCATCCACAACCTCGTTCTTGTATATTGCAGACTCATTTAAGCATTGATATGAGTGATTCAAATGACGAATAAGAAGTTACATTTTCTTCAAGATATGTTTTGATTCTCAAGATTGATGTCAAAAGCTAAGTCCCATTCGATTTCTCAGTTTAGTTTTCACAGACGTTCCTCTCGAAAATATCCGTTGAACCAGGGCATTAGTGATTGACAAGCTGTATATTTTCAATGCAAACTCAGCGAGGTCAATCAGTATAGGATCGCCAGCAGTGTTCTTGACAGTTATTGTCTTGGTCCAAAATGACGATTCAGATGTTGGAATTTGTCCCTCACAAATGTTGGACCAGTCAATGGTTAACGGTAGGCGTCACTGACTTTCAATTTCACTAAGCTTAGATTGGTCAGCTAATACTAATGGTAGTTCTGAAAATGCATGGTGGCCGCGTGTGGCTAAGGCATATGATAGATTTTTCACCCTTTTTAAAGTTTCAACATTACTTAGAATACGAGAAAGAAGCTATTTGCAAGCTTTCATTAAAAAATTATCGCATCTTTCTTGAATATTTTGAAACTTTTACTGGGTTATAAAATTGTTTTGTCTGTTAGTGGCCCGAAGTGTTGAAAATTCGTAATCAAAGTCAACTTTTTCCAGAGGCAGATACATAGAATTGTAGTTCAAATTAGCATGAAGCTTTGCATGATGAGGATGAACGATTCTTCTGAAATTGAAATAAGTTTATTGAGGTAAAATACACACAAAGGGATGAGGTAGCTCAAGCTATTCTCACCCCGTTCAGTACATCGTGTTAATACATACATAGTCACAACTGAGTATTCCAAGAGTGAAGTTTTCTAAGACAGTGTGAAGGCTACACTGATCTGCTTCATCTTTTTTCAGTTCAGTTCATCCTTTCAAAATCATTTAGGATTGGTTTGAGACAATGTGAAATATAGCTTATTGGAGGGATCAGCGTACATTGAAAATAATTGCCTTGCAACATATTTATCACAAGAGAAAAAAGCTATTTGGTAATAAGTTGTTGAAGAATCCCAGTGATCTAACAGCCGCTTTACACTACCGCTCCTTGCCAACCATCGTCTTCTCGACAAAGGTATTAACTGTAAGGGATCTTTCCCATCATTTATCAATCTGTAAATTTCTAGATAACCTTCTCCCCTTAATGAAGATCTGTGGAACCAGGTGTAGCTTTTGGGATGAAGTATTAATAACAATTAAGATTGGGAAATCTATGGCCCCTGGTGAGGATTACCTTGCCTTGCGGTTACTTTTTCTTTCGAAGGTTCCTAGGATCAACGTCCCCAGGGGCCGGTCTCTGACCAGGGCTCCTGGGGTAAGTTAATCTGCAGAGTATTGGGGATAGAATTTCAGAGATAAATGTAGCCTCTGCCATTAGATTAATGAGAGGTGGGGGAGCTAATGAATTAATCCTCTCGGTTCAAAAGGTGGGAAGTAGTGAACAGTGTATGATGAAGAAGAGAGTATATATGAATAACTTATGTTCTAATGTTATAAAGTATGATGTTATTACAGAGTGTATTGCTGTGCCCAAGAGAAAAGTCACACCACCATGGGAGGATTGTAATGTAGATGTAGTAATTACTCCCTTGCAAAAGAAAAAAAGTATGTATGAAATAGGAGAGCTGAGGGCGACATATGATTGTATAATTAAAAAACTGCCTACAGAAAACACTCTACATGTATATTGTGATGGGTCAGTAGCTAGGGATGGGAAGGCAGGATGTGGAGTCTTGATCAGGGAGTACACTGACATCGGCACTGTAGATACTGTTATTGGACGCCGCTTAACTGACAATGTCTCTTCAACGCAGGCTGAACTCCAAGGTGTATTAGCAGATTACAGGAAGTAGTTAAATGTGGTAAAAATGCTTGCTTCTTTATTGACAGCAGAGGAGCGTTAGAGTCTTTAAATAGCAGACGCCCAGTATATCAGAATATTGTGATAGAGTGTAGAGAGAATGTTAAGAAATTAGAAAAAACTGGGTATAAAGTAAGATTCATGTGGATCCCTTCACATGTGGGAATCCTGTTGAATGAGGTAGTTGATGACATAGCGAAAAGAGCCACTGAAAAACCTCTTGTTGATGTTATATGTCAGTTAACCTTGAAACAAATAAAAACAAGAATCAAGATGATCCAAGAGGGTGAAGAAATGATAAAGAGAATGGCAATGGTGGACAGTAGTAACACACTTAAGCATTATTCAATAATAAATACAAATTCGTCCTTCACCTATGGTAAAGGAAAGTCTACTTGGAAGGATTCAATTTACATGAGATTAAGATTAGGATACAAATATATCTGGCAATACGGTGTTGATGTCAGTGAAGAAGATAAGGAGTGTAAATTATGTAGTATGCCGCACGCCCACACCTTAGAACATTATGTATTAGAGTGTCAACTTATTGAAAACTATAGAAATAAGGAATTAAATAGCGTACCACATCAAATTGTTTGGATGTGTGATAATGGTATGATAGACAGTATACTTAGGAGCTACAAAAAGTTTGCCCCAAGAGTGTGACAATTATATACTGTACTTGCTATATTAACCTGCAATGTTAAATGGGATTCTTGTAATGTTATTTGTGTATTTGACTCACTGAATTTGTGCGCCCCTTGAGGGACTTGAAGTAGAGGGGGGTAGAAATAGCCTAAGCTACTCTATCCCTTTGAGATGTATTTCTTGCTTATCTCAATAAACATACTTGAACTTGAACTTGAACTGGGGTAAGTGGTCTAGTCAATCAGGCTGTTGGGACGCAGCTTTGATGTGTACACATTATATTATTAAAGCATAAATAATCATCGAGTTTCTTAATATTAATAGTCCAAAGTATCCCACCTTGCTTTTAACTAGCCCAAAAAGTCGCAAGTAGCGAAATGAAAAATTCGGAAGCGCGGGGCTCTCAAAAGTAGCCCAATTCGTTACTTGTAGCCAATCTGGCAACCCTGCCCAACACACTTGCCATATACTCTCACTAAACCATTACTAATCTTCTTTTAACGTTTAATCTTCATCTCATCCTCCGCAAAACTTAAGATCTATACAGCGGTATTCTAACCATAATAATAATAATAATAATAATATACTTATCAAGGGATTAAAGGTTAAATGAGTTTGTCCAAAAACAATTGGGCACTCGACCCCGGTGGGATCGTGACGTCATTACCCTCATGGCCAATTCTTGGCCCTAGTAACCCACTAAATGGGCTTATAAACTAAAATGTTAGTCTAAACACAGTACCCCTCGAGTATGCCAATTGACCCTCAAGTACGGTGATATGACCCCCACGCGTAGGTTGATTTACTTATACCTATCGTGACTAAGGATAAAGACTGATGATTATTAAGCACCCAAGAGTGGCACGGGTATGAATAGCCCTACTGTTTACTGACCAGCCAGCACCCACCACTCCCTCCCTCCCTCCATCTCCTTCCCTCCCTGCTCCCTCCTAGCACCTGCGGCACCCCTGCGCTCCCGCCCCTTCCGTCTCTCCTGCACCAACTTTTGCCACAGCTGTCACCACAGTTGCCCCCACAGCTGCCA
>WNGS01160430.1:26484719-26500134 GCA_020271785.1 Procambarus virginalis
AGTAGTGTGGCCTTAACAAGCGACCAGGGCAGGTAGTATTGGACACATCGCCTACAGCGACCAAGAAAAACACTCCTGCGTTACACGGCTCATTGTGTTGTATGTGAAATTGTATTAGGAATAGATCCAGTAGTTGCTACGTGTGGTGCTGCTGGTCCATGGAGGGTGGTCCCTGGTGCTGGTGGTGCTGGTGGTAGTTCAACAACTTTGCTTGGAGTTGAGTTGTTAAGCCCAGTAGGCTACTAACATTTACCTAACTGTCTAGTGGGGTCCCAGCCCGTCTCCACACCCTCACTGTGGGGGGGGGGGGTAGTGTCGCTGAACTGTATGTGTTTTATATACTGTATATTCTTAGATATTCCCGGTAGGAATACCGCATGGTTTTGTCATGATTTTTCTATCTTCTTAGGACAGGTTTCCATCCAGTGTCTTCGTCCCCTCCTCCACACCCCCTCCACAACGCCACTTAAGACCTCAAGCCTGACATTCTGCACATTATCACCCCCACACTGTAGACAGCCTCCCTGTGTCCCCAGCTCTCTACTCTCACACCTGTGGGCACCTGTCTTGCCTCCAAGACAATCACACCCATCCCTCCCTACCCGCCCATATTACACCCACCCTCCCCTCCCTCATTAACCCCCCCCATTCATACCTATCACATGCCTCTATGACTAACCGTCCTGTGTGATGGGGACTTGAGCATCACGTAGCTAGTTTTATGACACACACTGTACTCCCCTTCATATGTCTAAGGCAGCTGCACAAATGCATGTGTTCCTAAATGTGTTGATACAAAAAGTCAAGGGTCAGTATTTGAGAGACAAATGAGTGCATCAACATCCACATTAATGTTTGTGAACAACCCGAAGTTAATGAAGAGTCATTGGCCACGAGGATTAGCAGAACTATGCGTGATGAGCTGGAAAAGTGTCAGGTATGAAGGGAGAAATGGCTACTAGACTTCAACCTAGAGAAATGCAATGTAATAGTAATGGGGCCGAACAAGAAGGCCCATTGGACAGTATGTAATGAAAGGCAGACGCTCCCTAATACTTCAAAAGAGGAGGACTTAGAGTTTATTATAATCCCCCATCTAGCACCAGGGGCTCGCATAAATATTATAAATTCATTATGGGCGAAACGGGTACACATAAGGATAACATTTAGGATCTTAGGGAAGGAGGCGTCGAGATGACTGCAGGCCACACACGTGACACCCATCGTCAAGTATGCAGCACCAGCCTGGAACGCCCGTCTGAAGAAAGTAAGCAGTGAAGGAGAGAGCCGTGAGCAGGTGCTCAGACCCGGACCTCAACACCCAGACAATCTAGGAGACATGACGTCTTACAAGAGTCTTGGGGAAACTGATAAAGAAGAAATGTTCAGTACAGGGCGGGCCGGAAGGAGAGAACATGGAGCAAAACACAAACGAGTCACTGGCACGTTATGTATAACTTTACTGAACTACTAGTGAACAAATATATTGAACTGGAGGGAAGGAGATAATGTAATTCAATACACAGCTTCAAAAGCAGCTATGACAAGACACAGGAGGTGGGAAGTGACTGTTAGACAACCGAGAGCTGGTAAGGCGAGGCTACAGGTTTACAGCTCCATCCTGGAAACACATTTAGACGAGTCCACACTCACTGAATACATTGAACACACCCGTCAAACACTGCAGGAAATTTTCGTGTTCCGCTTCACATCACTCCTAATTTGATTATTTGGTGGGAGCAGGGAGGGGAGAGGGGCAGGAAGAGGGGAGAGGGGAGAGGGGAAGGAAGAGGGAAGAGGAGCAGCAAGAGGGGAGAGGAGCAGCAAGAGGGGAGAGGGGCAGGAAGAGGTGAGAGGAGCAGCAAGAGGAGAAGGAAGAGGGAGAGAGGAAGCAGCAAGAGGGGAAAGGGGCAGCAAAAGGGGAGAGGGGAAGGAAGAGGGGAGGGGAAGGAAGAGGGGAGAGTGAAGGAAGAGGGGAGAGAGGAGCAGCAAGAGGGGAGAGGGGAATTGCGCGGTTGTGAGTGTACTTTGGGTTGTACTTGTGTATTCCTAGTGGTTGCCATTCTAACTAGCCTGTGTACCCAGCCTTGCCCCTGGCTCCTGTCACAGCCTGCCTGGTCAGTATCATGTGCTGCTATACCGAGGTCACTGGTCACAAGTACTTACCCAACATTTGTGTTGGTTTTAAACCCTCGCTGTAATCCCCAGCTGGAAGGTAACCCCAAGGTGAGAGCATCATTCTAACACTGATCCAAAGATGTTATCATCACAGTCCGTCATTACAACTACACAGTACACATGTGTACACGCACGTGGTACACACGCACTTCACAAAGTCATGTGATAAATGTGACCATGGAGTTATACTCACGACATGAGGTCAGTAGGAATAACAGGTATGGACGATGGATATTACATTTTCAGAACGCAAAGAGTAACAATTAATCAAATACAATCTAGTTCAAGCACAGTAAAAAAGTTCTGTACATCAGAGCACAGTCCTAGCACCGCTGCTGTGCCTTATTCTCGTTTCAGATATAGACACAAATAGAAGCACAGCTTCCTGTCATCTTTTGGAGATGACGCAAAAATTAGCACGAAAATTACTTCTGTTGATGATAATAAAAAGCCACAAGCAGATATTAATAAAGTTTTCAACTGGGCAGCATAAAATAACATTATGTTTAACAGTGATAAATTCCAGGTACTCAGGTACGGTAAAAATGAGGACCTTAAACATAATTCAGGGTACAAAACACAATCAAATCTGCCCATAGTAGGAAAACAGCTTGTCAAGGCTTAGGGAATAATGATGTCTGACGACCTAACGTGTAGGGAGCATAACCAAACAAATATTGCGTCAGCCAGAAAAATGATAGGATGGATTACGAGAACTTTCAAATCCAGAGATCCCATCACAATGCTCATGCTGTTCAAATAACTAATAATCCCGCCTTAAGTACTGCTCGATTCTCATTTCTCCCTTCAAAGCGGGAGAGATTGCTGATATAGAGCAATACAGAGAACATATATGGCATACGCAGACACGATAAAGCACCTAAACTATTGGGATCGTCTCAAATCTCTCCAAATGTACTCTTTAGAAAGGAGACAAGAGAGGTGTCAAATAATATATACTTGGAAAATATTCTACACAGTAAAATAACAACGGACTGGAGTAAACGATATGAAAGGAAATGCAGAATAGAACCAGTGAAGAGTAGAGGTGCCATAGGCACAATCAGAGAACACTGTATGAACATCAGAGGTCCGCGGTTGTTCAACGTCCTCCCAGCAAGTATAAGACATATTGCCGGAACCAAAGTGGAAGTCTTCAAGAAAAATGGACACATTTCTGCAAGAAGTGCCGGACCAACCGAGCTGTAGATATGTGGGTCTGCGGGCCGCTCCAAGCAACAGCCTGGTGGGCCAAGCTCTCACAAGTCAGGTCGGGCTTGGGAAGTACAGGAGACACACACAGCACCGCAGGTAAGTCCACTACGGGCTCACCATCGCCCGTGCTACTTGCCCCGCTCCTGTACCAGATAAGTTACGGGCTCACCATAGCCCGTGCTACTTGGAACTTGTTCCGAGTAGCTGAATCTATAACAACAACAACAACAACAACATTAGGAAGTAGAACTCCCAGAACCCCACCCATCCAGGTACCCAACCTCTCCCACCCTTCCTCACCCCCCACCACACCCTTCCTCACCCGCACCACACCCTTCCTCACCCCCCACCACACCCTTCCACCCCACCACCACAACCCTTCCTCACCCCTCACCCCACCCTTCCTCACCCCCNACACACACACACACACAGGAAGAGGAAAATATGAAGAGATGAGGAGCTTCCTCAGAGGAATACCATGGGAAACAGAACTTAGAGACAAGAATGTGCAGGTCATGATGGATTTTGTCACCCAGAAGTGCCAGGAAGCTGCAGACAGGTTTACCCTGTCCAAAAGGAGAAAAACGAAAAACAACAGAAAAACCCATGGTTCAACCAGGAATGCAGGGTAGCGAAGCAACTGAGTAAAAGAACATGGAGAAATTACAGAAATAACAGAACACCAGAGAGCAGGGGAGAGATACCAGAGGGCCAGAAATGAGTACCTCAGAGTGAGGAGAGAAGCAGAGAGACAGTTTGAAAATGACATCGCGAGTAAAGCCAAGACCCAACCAAAGCTGCTCCACAGCCACATCAGGAGGAGGAAAACAGCAGTGAAAGAACAAGTGATGAAGCTGCGAAAAGCGGAGAACAGATACACAGAGAATGACAAGGAGGTGGTGAAGAACTCAACAAGAGATTCAGGAGGTCTTCACAATAGAACAAGGAGAAGCCCCTGCACTAAATGAGGAGGTGGCAAACCAAGCAACCTTGGAGGAATTTGACCTCACCAGTGATGAGGTCAAAAGGTGTCTGCTGGAGCTGGATGTGACAAAGGCTGTTGGGCCTGACAGAATCTCACCATGGATACTAAAGGAAGGTGCAGAAGCACTAAGTGTGCCACTCTCTATGGTGTATAACAGGTCACTGGAAACAGGAGACTTACCAGAAAGTTGGAAGACAGCTAACGTGGTCCCAATATACAAAAGGGTGACAGGCAAGAGGCACTGAATTACAGGCCAGTTTCCTTAACTTGTATACCATGCAAGGTAATGGAGAAGATCGTGAGGAAAAGGCTCGTAGAGCATCTAGAGGGAAATAACTTTGTAACGCACCACCAACATGGGTTCAGGGATGGTAAATCGTGCCTCACAGGTTTAATAGAATTTTATGACCAAGCAACAAAAATTAGGCAGGAAAGAGAAGGGTGGGCCGACTGCATTTTCCTGGATTGCCAAAAAGCCTTTGACACAGTACCGCACAAAAGGCTGTTAAAAAAGTTGGAGCAACAGGCAGGAGTAAAAGGGAAGGTGCTCCAGTGGATAAGGGAGTACTTAAGCAACAGGAAACAGCGAGTAACGGTGAGGGGGGAGACATCAGAGTGGCGAGATGTCACCAGCGGAGTCCCACAGGGCTCAGTACTTGGACCCATCCTGTTTCTAATATATGTGAACGATCTTCCGGAGGGTATAGACTCATTCCTCTCAATGTTTGCTGATGATGCAAAAATTATGAGAAGAATCAAGACGGATGAAGATAGACAGAGACTACAGGATGACCTGGATAAACTGGAGGAATGGTCTAGAAAATGGCTGCTAAAGTTCAACTCGGGAAAGTGTAAGGTGATGAAATTAGGAGAAGGGAGCAGGAGGCTGAACACAAGGTATCATTTGGGAGGGGAAATCCTACAAGAGTCAAATAGAGAGAAAGATCTGGGGGTTGATATCACACCGAACCTGTCCCCAGAAGCCCACATCAAAAGAATATCATCAGCGGCATATGCTAGACTGGCCAACATAAGAACTGCCTTTAGAAATTTGTGTAAGGAATCTTTCAGAACCCTGTATACCACTTATGTAAGACCAATCCTGGAGTATGCAGCTCCAGCCTGGAGTCCATACCTAGTTAAACACAAGACAAAGTTAGAGAAGATTCAGCGGTATGCCACCAGGCTCGTCCCGGAACTGAGAGGATTGAGCTACGAGGAAAGGCTAAAGGAGCTGAACCTCACATCCCTGGAAAACAGAAGAGTAAGGGGAGACATGATAACCACCTACAAAATTCTCAGGGGAATTGACAGGGCGGACAAAGAGAAACTCTTCACCACGGGTGGGACACGAACAAGGGGACACAGGTGGAAACTTAGTACCCAGATGAGCCACAGAGACGTTAGAAAGAATTTTTTCAGTGTCAGAGTAGTTAATAAATGGAATGCATTAGGCAGTGATGTGGTGGAGGCTGACTCCATACACAGTTTCAAGTGTAGATATGATAGAGCCCAGTAGGCTCAGGAATCTGTACACCTGTTGATTGACAGTTGAGAGGCGGGACCAAAGAGCCAAAGCTCAACCCCCGCAAGCACAATTAGGTGAGTACAATTAGGTGAGTACACACACACACACACACACACACACACACACACACACACACACACACACACACACACACATGGGAAAATGGGACTAGGTGGACTAGGAAAATGCCTTCCTGTGACGATTCAAGGGAAGGCCCCTGGGAGTGGACGTAACACTAAATCTAACTCCTGAGGCACATATGAATCGGATAACGACAGCAGCGTATTCTTCGCTAGCAAAAGTTATACGTCATTCAGACACCTAAGTAGGAGGCATTCAGAACACTTTACACTGCCTACGTGAGACCAGTCTTAGAGTATGCAGCCCCATCATGGAGCCCCCACCTAAAGAAACACACAGAAAACTGGAAAAGGTTCAAAAATTTGCGACGAGGCTCGTCCCAGGTTGCATGGGATGGAATATGAAGAACGACTGAAGGAACTGAACCTGACGACGTTAGAAGAAAGGAGGAAGCGAGGAGATATGATTGCAGCATGCAAAATACTTAAGGGGGATTGACAGAGTGAAAATGTTCGCACGGATTACCAACAGAACAAGAGGACATGGGTGGAAGCTGGATACTTAGATGAGTCATAGAGATGTTGACCAGACCACACACTAGAAGGTGAAGAGACGACGACGTTTTGGTCCGTCCTGGACCATTCTGTGACTCATCGCCAGTCATAGAGATGTTAGAAAGTTTTATTTTAGCGTGAGAGTAGTGGAAAAATGGAATGCACTAAGGAGTAGGTTGTGGAAGCAAACACTATTCACAGCTTTAACACTAGAGAATGCCAGGAGTCATTGCTTTCAGCTGTTAGAAAAGCGGGATGCAAGAGCCAACGCTCGATCCTGCAAGCACAAATAGCCGAACACATGGTTGGTGTGCGTGTTTTTTCTACCACAGACGTGGCCAGACATTAACAATGCCAACCAACATAATAACATTTTGTTCTGTCGTACATGGACAGGGATAGAGATGTGTTGACCATATAGTTGAGTGAGGTATTGAGCACTGAGCCACAGAGGGTGATGTGTGAGAGGTGGACACCTGGGCGGACCACAGCTACAAGAACACGCCGTTAATATAATAAACCTCAGAAGACCATGAGAGGAGAAATAAGAAGATTGTAAGTGAAAGGGAGCGAGGGATGGGAAGGTGGGACTAAGGAGTTATTACTGGACCTGTAAACACACAGGTATACCGCTAGGCGACTATACACTCCACAACGGGTACACACTCTAGGTTTACTTTACTCCTCGACTCCTCAGGACTAAACTATACATCAAAAAAGCTAAACGGACAGACTAAACATCAATCAAATCATCTCAAGATAACCCGTAGTCAAGACCCGTCTTCTTGATCGCCACTCCGTAAACAACCTGACCTACTAACCTAACCAGAGACGTACGAACCCAAGCAACCCACCTAACCTATCGAGGCCGAGGGGAAGGGAAGTATGAGGGGAAGGCACAAAGCCACTGGGAAGGGGTCAGGATGGGATGCATAGAAACTGTAGATATTTGTGAGGTGTTACTTGTCATAGTAGGCAGCATTTGTAACGTTGGTCACCGTAACGTAACACTCGCCATCTATTACACGAGAGGACGGACTGGGTAGTCAATAAGCTGACTATCGACTTGAGAATGGTCCAGGACGGACCGAAACGTCGTCGTCCCTTCACTTTCTAGTGTGTGGTTTGGTCATCAATAAGCTGACGTCACGCGCTTAACTATCCAGAAGATTTTAATTTTGTTGAAGATTTTGAGGAAGATTTTGTGGTTTAACCCCCAACACAAGACACACAGGTACAGTGTCATGTTGAAAGTGCTTCTCTAGCTGCTGCCACGGATGACAGTTGAATGATTAGTGATTGATAGAATGTTCATTTGGTGGTCGCCACTACCTGTACTATTGTCTGTTGGCGGCCTGGTTCCCTTCCCCCGCTCCTGGCGGTGTCTCTACTGGAGCTTGGTGACGTGTACCATCACTGTACCATCACTGTACCATCACTGTACCATCACTGTACCAGGCAGCTGGTGGCCATGTCTTACACAGGAGTGTGTGGCCACAGGAACACTTGTTTCCACAGCTGTCTTAGTGTTTATGAAATGTACTGGTGGTGGCCGGGGTACTGGTGGTGGCTGGGTACTGGTGGTGGCCTGGGTACTGGTGGTGGCCGGGGTACTGGTGGTGGCCGGGGTACTGGTGGCTGGGTACTGGTGGTGGCCGGGGTACTGGTGGCTGGGTACTGGTGGTGGCCGGGGTACTGGTGGCTGGGTACTGGTGGTGGCCGGGGTACTGGTGGTGGCCGGGGTACTGGTGGTGGCCTGGGTACTGGTGGTGGCCGGGGTACTGGTGGTGGCCGGGGTACTGGTGGTGGCCTGGGTACTGGTGGTGGCCGGGGTACTGGTGGTGGCCGGGGTACTGGTGGTGGCCGGGTACTGGTGGTGGCCTGGATACTGGTGGTGGCCGGGGTACTGGTGGTGGCCGGGGTACTGGTGGTGGCCGGGGTACTGGTGGTGGCCTGGGTACTGGTGGTGGCCGGGGTACTGATGGCTGGGTACTGATGGTGGCCGGGGTACTGGTGGCTGGGTACTGGTGGTGGCCGGGGTACTGGTGGTGGCCTGGGTACTGGTGGTGGCCGGGTACTGGTGGCTGGGTACTGATGGTGGCCGGGGTACTGGTGGCTGGGTACTGGTGATGGCCGGGGTACTGGTGGTGGCCGGGGTACTGGTGGTGGCCTGGGTACTGGTGGTGGCCGGGGTACTGATGGTGGCCGGGGTACTGGTGGCTGGGTACTGGTGGTGGCCGGGGTACTGGTGGCTGGGTACTGGTGGTGGCCGGGGTACTGGTGGCTGGGTACTGGTGGTGGCCGGGGTACTGGTGGCTGGGTACTGGTGGTGGCCGGGGTACTGGTGGTGGCCGGGGTACTGGTGGTGGCCTGGGTACTGGTGGTGGCGGGGTACTGATGGTGGCCGGGGTACTGGTGGCTGGGTACTGGTGGTGGCCGGGGTACTGGTGGCTGGGTACTGGTGGTGGCCGGGGTACTGGTGGCTGGGTACTGGTGGTGGCCGGGGTACTGGTGGTGGCCTGGGTACTGGTGGTGGCCTGGGTACTGGTGGTGGCCTGGGTACTGGTGGTGGCCGGGGTACTGGTGGTGGCCGGGGTACTGGTGGTGGCCGGGGTACTGATGGTGGCCGGGGTACTGGTGGTGGCCGGGGTACTGGTGGTGGCCGGGGTACTGGTGGTGGCCGGGGTACTGGTGGCTGGGTACTGGTGGTGGCCGGGGTACTGGTGGTGGCCGGGGTACTGATGGTGGCCGGGGTACTGGTGGTGGCCGGGGTACTGGTGGCTGGGTACTGGTGGTGGCCGGGGTACTGGTGGCTGGGTACTGGTGGTGACCGGGGTACTGGTGGTGGCCTGGGTACTGGTGGTGGCCTGGGTACTGGTGGTGGCCGGGGTACTGGTGGCTGGGTACTGGTGGTGGCCGGGGTACTGGTGGCTGGGTACTGGTGGTGGCCGGGGTACTGGTGGCTGGGTACTGGTGGTGGCCGGGGTACTGGTGGTGGCCTGGGTACTGGTGGTGGCCTGGGTACTGGTGGTGGCCTGGGTACTGGTGGTGGCCGGGGTACTGGTGGTGGCCGGGGTACTGGTGGTGGCCGGGGTACTGATGGTGGCCGGGGTACTGGTGGCTGGGTACTGGTGGTGGCCGGGGTACTGGTGGTGGCCTGGGTACTGGTGGTGGCCTGGGTACTGGTGGTGGCCGGGGTACTGGTGGCTGGGTACTGGTGGTGGCCGGGGTACTGGTGGCTGGGTACTGGTGGTGGCCGGGGTACTGGTGGCTGGGTACTGGTGGTGGCCGGGGTACTGGTGGTGGCCTGGGTACTGGTGGTGGCCTGGGTACTGGTGGTGGCCTGGGTACTGGTGGTGGCCGGGGTACTGGTGGTGGCCGGGGTACTGGTGGTGGCCGGGGTACTGATGGTGGCCGGGGTACTGGTGGCTGGGTACTGGTGGTGGCCGGGGTACTGGTGGCTGGGTACTGGTGGTGGCCGGGGTACTGGTGGTGGCCTGGGTACTGGTGGTGGCCTGGGTACTGGTGGTGGCCGGGGTACTGGTGGCTGGGTACTGGTGGTGGCCGGGGTACTGGTGGTGGCCGGGGTACTGATGGTGGCCGGGGTACTGGTGGTGGCCGGGGTACTGGCGGCTGGGTACTGGTGGTGGCCTGGGTACTGGTGGTGGCCGGGGTACTGATGGTGGCCGGGGTACTGGTGGTGGCCGGGGTACTGGCGGCTGGGTACTGGTGGTGGCCTGGGTACTGGTGGTGGCCGGGGTACTGGTGGTGGCCTGGGTACTGGTGGTGGCCTGGGTACTGATGGTGGCCGGGGTACTGGTGGTGGCCTGGGTACTGGTGGTGGCCGGGGTACTGATGGTGGCCGGGGTACTGGTGGTGGCCGGGGTACTGGCGGCTGGGTATTGGTGGTGGCCTGGGTACTGGTGGTGGCCGGGGTACTGGTGGTGGCCTGGGTACTGGTGGTGGCCTGGGTACTGATGGTGGCCGGGGTACTGGTGGTGGCCGGGGTACTGGTGGTGGCCGGGGTACTGATGGTGGCCGGGGTACTGGTGGTGGCCGGGGTACTGGCGGCTGGGTACTGGTGGTGGCCGGGGTACTGGTGGCGGCTGGGTACTGGTGGTGGCCTGGGTACTGGTGGTGGCCTGGGTACTGATGGTGGCCGGGGTACTGGTGGTGGCCGGGGTACTGGTGGCTGGGTACTGGTGGTGGCCTGGGTACTGGTGGTGGCCGGGGTACTGATGGTGGCCGGGGTACTGGTGGTGGCCGGGGTACTGGCGGCTGGGTACTGGTGGTGGCCTGGGTACTGGTGGTGGCCTGGGTACTGGTGGTGGCCGGGGTACTGGTGGTGGCCGGGGTACTGGTTGTGGCCGGGGTACTGATGGTGGCCGGGGTACTGGTGGCTGGGTACTGGTGGTGGCCGGGGTACTGGTGGCTGGGTACTGGTGGTGGCCGGGGTACTGGTGGTGGCCTGGGTACTGGTGGTGGCCTGGGTACTGGTGGTGGCCGGGGTACTGGTGGCTGGGTACTGGTGGTGGCCGGGGTACTGGTGGCTGGGTACTGGTGGTGGCCGGGGTACTGGTGGCTGGGTACTGGTGGTGGCCGGGGTACTGGTGGTGGCCTGGGTACTGGTGGTGGCCTGGGTACTGGTGGTGGCCGGGGTACTGGTGGTGGCCGGGGTACTGGTGGTGGCCGGGGTACTGGTGGTGGCCGGGGTACTGATGGTGGCCGGGGTACTGGTGGTGGCCGGGGTATTGGTGGTGGCCGGGGTACTGGTGGTGGCCGGGGTACTGGTGGCTGGGTACTGGTGGTGGCCTGGGTACTGGTGGTGGCCGGGGTACTGGTGGTGGCCGGGGTACTGATGGTGGCCGGGGTACTGGTGGCTGGGTACTGGTGGTGGCCTGGGTACTGGTGGTGGCCGGGGTACTGGTGGTGGCCGGGGTACTGGTGGCTGGGTACTGGTGGTGGCCGGAGTACTGACACTTCACGTGTTCCCTCCCCGGCTTGTACCTACACTATGACCCAAGGAGCCAGGTGGTGCTAAGTGGTGGTGTGTGTGGGTGAAGGTTGGGGAGGACCGTAGTGAGTCAGCTGACAGTGTGTGGTGTGTTCATCAATACATTATTATGATGGTTGACATGTGCATGTTTGAGGCACAGTTTGACAGCGATCATTTCTTTGTGAAATGTGGAGGTCTGCTTGTCACTCTTTACTTAATGAAGAGGAGCGGGAGTGGAGAGATGCTGGCGCTGTACAGGTGCAGTACTGTTGTGCAGTCATCAGTGTGCTGTGGTGTATTGTAGTGCACTTTAGATGGCGCCCCTGATGCATTTCCTTGATTTTGGGAGGTTTAATTTGAGCGGCAGCCTCCAGCCCGGCGTGGGTGTGATGCCCAACTTGCTGGTGGGTGTACCACCCACCACTGAGAGGTGTACCACCCACCACTGAGAGGTGTACCGTCTACTACTGTGTAGCCACCAGCGTGTAGCGAGACGGCGCGGAATGACCTCTAAAAGAAAAGCGGAGTAAATTAAATGCATTATAAAAATAATGAATTTAGTCTTGGGGAAGATGATAGGAAGACAAGGAGGAGAGTTGAGGCGAAGGAGATCACTTAAGATTAATGGAGATGAATGGTGGGAAAGAAGAGATGGAGTGTGGTTAAGGAGCAAGATTGTGAATATGGGGATAAGAAGAACTCCAACAAGACAAGATCTAATAAGATAAGCAGCAGCAAGAGTCAACAAACAGGATAAAACTACACGAGATAATAGCAGACAAACTAATAACAATGTTTTGATAATATTTGCCGGAGGAGGAGGAGGAGAGATGAGAACTTGCAGAGGGGGGGGGTGAGAGGAAGAGTTCGTTCTGTCCCCTAAACCCCTCAGTGTCAAGGGCTGGGAGGGGGGGGGGAGGCTAGGTTTCCGGTGCCCATTATGGTGCCAATCTCTCCCCGGCCCTCAGGGAGTCTGAGCTGTGTCATCTTTACATGCCCTCACTTGGCACTCTCCTTGGCACACTCACACCTGACACTCTCCCTGGCACACACTTGGCACTCTCCCTGGCACACTCTTACTTGACACTCTCCCTGGCACACACTTGACACTCTCCCTGGCACACTCACACTTGACACTCTCCCTGGCACACTCACACTCGACACTCTCCCTGGCACACTCACACTTGGCACTCTCCCTGGCACACTCACACTTGACACTCTCCCTGGCACACTCACACCTGGCACTCTCCCTGGCACACTCACACTTGACACTCTCCCTGGCACACTCACACTTGACACTCTCCCTGGCACACTCACACTTGACACTCTCCCTGACACACTCACACCTGGCACTCTCCCTGGAAGATCGTGGACGGGAGGAACCCGGGGTTCCGTCTGGAGAACCTGTGTACTGAACCTGGTTCTGATACACGATGAACCACTACCAATAATCGTCTTGATGAGGGTAACAATGGGTTCTGTAGTCATGTAGAACCGGGAAGACGGTCCTCACGTTCCTCGTGTGGTAGTTAAGTTTGCTGAGGTGGTTTGTCTGGCTGAAGAGGTTATCTTGAGGTTATCTTGAGATGATTTCTCAACTCAGCGTCCCCGCGGCCCGGTCCTCGACCAGGCCTCCCTTTTCTTACACACAGGAAGCAGCCCGTAGCAGCTGTCTTAACTCCCAGGTACCTATTTACTGCTAGGTAACAGGGGAATCAGGATGAAAGAAACTTTTTGCCCATTTGTCTCCGCCTCCACCAGGGATCGAACCCCGAACCTCAGCACTACGATTCCGAAGCGCTGCCCACTCAGCTGTCAGGCGTCCTGGTCTTGTGGATAACCAAGGTGGTTGTGTGGATTATTGAGGACGTTTTACTAGGCAACAGTTTGTTGGATAACAAGGTGATTGGATTATATGGCAAGGTGATTGTATTGTATGGCAAGGTGATTGGATTGTATGGCAAGGTGATTGGATTGTATGGCTAGGTGATTGGATTGTATGGCAAGGTGATTGTATTGTATGGCTAGGTGATTGGATTGTATGGCAAGGTGATTGTATTGTATGGCAAGGTGATTGTATTGTATGGCAAGGTGATTGGATTGTATGGCAAGGTGATTGTATTGTATGACAAGGTGATTGGATTGTATGGCAAGGTGATTGTGTTGTATAGCAAGGTGATTGGATTGTATGGCAAGGTGATTGGATTTCATGTCTGCAATTTGATTGGATAACAAGGTGATTTTATTGGATACTAAGATAATTTGATGGCAAGGTAATTGGATTGTTTAACATGATGATCTGATTGGAGTATGTGAATTTTTATAATTTAGTTTGGTTATCATCTAGTTATCAGTTACAGACCACTGACCGGACTTATAACATTAAGCCCAATGAACAAGGCGATTAAGTAGTTCCCGATAGACTTAGCAAGACCGTTAACCTAACGAGGTGATTGATCCGGCCGTAACAACCCTCTTCCGAGGGAGCTAACGAGGTTGTTAAACCCGAGGAAACAATGGCAGATGAAGGTGGTTATTGTGACTAGTTAACCAGTGAGGCGGGGCCAGAACATGGGTGTAACCAGTAGGCTCTAAAACCTGTTGAGGTATGACCAGTGACACGTCACACCCGCCTCCAGACCCTAACTAAAAACAACATTTTATAGCTTAGTTTCGTTAAGCTTGGATGGGATAGGTGAGAATAGTTAGGTTGGGTCAGGATAGGTGTATTTCACTAGCATTGACGGCATATTGAAGGACCCGCATGAGCTGTGGGGAAGGGAAAGTTCTCAGCCTACTAACACCAGTTGTCTCTTCCTCTACTCATCCTCCCTCTTTCTCTTCTTACAAACGCAGAGGCAAGTAATAATACTACTACTACTAAAAGGTACCAAACAGGTGGTACAGCCCATCAATCATCATAAGAATAGAATGTCATAGCCAACATTCTCTCATATTCTTTGACCTCTTGACTTGCGTTCTTTTGGGCTTCACGTTCTCAGTGGCATATTGCCTCGTGTCTACTTCCCACATTCCTCCTCACTGTCCCCTCCAGGTTGGTGACCAAAGAGACCAGGCGAGAGCCGGCACGGGTCCGGTTCTCCACATCGCTTATGACACAACTTTCCCTCCTCAGCTCAGAGTTATACTTTCTCTCCTCTTTTCCCCAGGACGGGGGGGCCCAGGGCTGACGATGGAGAGATTTTGGTTTCCCAGGACGTCCTGGGCTTAAAGATGAACACAATGGTGTTCCCGAGGCTATCCTGGTAAAAAAAGCTGGCATTGTTTTCCCCTCCTGATCATCCTGCTTCCTTTCCTCTGGTCAACATCTTCCTTTTCACTAACTCTAACCTAACCTCCAATACTTGTTAAGGACATTCTTAGCCTGGGCTCCATACGAGCTACAAGACGTCTCAGAGAGATACGAGAATTTATCCTCTCTTGTAATCTCATTGTAGCGAAAACTGCCGGAAATGGAAATACCATTATTTTTTTATCACTGGGAAACAGAATCATGTTTTAGAAATTCCGCGTCAGGAGTTGGTGCGAGAGAGCGAGAGAAAGAGAGAGAGAGAGAGGAGGAGAGAGAGAGAGATGAGAGAGGAGAGGAGATGAGACGACGAGAGGAGAGGAGAGAGAGGGAGAGGAGGAGGGAGGACGTAGAGAGGAACAGAGACGAGACAGAGAGAGCGAGAAGGAAGTAGAGGAGAGAGAGATAGAGAGAGAGGAGAGAGAGAGAGATGAGGAGGGAGAGAGAGAGAGGAGAGAGAGACAGGCACAGAGGACAGAGACAGAGAGGAGAGGATAGGAGAGAGGAGGAGATAGAGAGAGAGAGAGAGAGACGAGAGAGAGAGAGAGAGAGAGAGAAGAGATACGTC
>WNGS01160430.1:26519125-26541532 GCA_020271785.1 Procambarus virginalis
GTTTGGCCTCCGTCCTCGTAGCCCAGCTGCTTGTCCTCGTAGCATTTGGCCGTCACTCGTCAAGTGAAGGATAGAGACATAGAATGAAAGGGAGAAGAGAGTGTGGTAGAGAAAATTAAAAGGGAATTAAGAGAGGTAGTTGATGAGATGGAGGAAATGAGACAGAGAGGAAACA
Source organism: Procambarus virginalis (assembly GCA_020271785.1). Lineage (NCBI taxonomy): Eukaryota > Metazoa > Arthropoda > Malacostraca > Decapoda > Cambaridae > Procambarus > Procambarus virginalis. The sequence continues at coordinate 26,519,301 of WNGS01160430.1, forward strand.
ATGGAAGACTATAGAGTGGAGGAGAGGTGCCCCCCCCCCCCCCGCAGGGTCTTTCACGAATCATTTCCACCTACCAATGAATTGCCGGACCAACCGGGTGTAGTGGATAGTGTAGTGGGTCTGCGGGCCGCTCCTACCAACAGCCTGTTGGACCCAGCTCTCACAAGTTAAGCCTGGCCCAGGACCGGGCTGGAGTACGAAAGACTCCCAGAACCCCCATCCAGTACAGTCAAGGTAGGCGGCCATACTTGACAATACAGGTCGACGCACATACTCACACCTGACAGTACAGGTAGACGCGCACATACTCACACCTGACAGTACAGGTAGACGTGCACATACTCACACCTGACAGTACAGGTAGACGTGCACATACTCACACCTGACAGTACAGGTAGACGTGCACATACTCACACCTGACAGTACTGTCATGTGTACAGGTATTTACCATGATATGTGAAGGTTATTACCTGGTGTTTACACCTTTATACTGTCATATTTACAGGTTTATACTGTCATATTTACGGTTTTTAACGCATTTCTTTTTTTTCAGGTTGGTGGCGGTTCCTCGGCTGCTCAGGTAGATCTCTCTTGTTGGTTAATTGATTACCCTTCACCCATCCCCCTCACCCATCCCCTTCACTCATCCTCCTCACTCATCCTCCTCACCCGTCCACTTCACCCATCCCTCTCACCCATCCCTCACCCATCCCCCCTCACCCGTCCCCCTCACCCATCCCCCTCACCCATCCCCCCTCACCCATCCCCCCTCACCCGTCCCCTCACCCATCCCTCTCACCCATCCCCCCTCACCCATCCCCCCTCACCCGTCCACTTCACACACTTCCTACCCCCAGTTCTCACCACTATCCCCACAACCATCCTCGTGTAAGACCATAAATGGTTTTATTTAATATATATTGAGTGATACAAGTTGAGTGGGTGGAGCCAGTACGGTGTGGCGTAGTGTGGCGGTGGTCGGCACTAGTGTTACTGTGTACAGGTCAGGTGACCTCGCCCTCTGCTAAACTGATCACTGCTGACAACCCCTTTCTCTACCTCCCTTCTCTACCTCCCTTCTCTACCTCCCTTCTCTACCTCTCTTCTCTACCTCCCTTCTCTACCTCCCTTCTCTACCTCCCTTCTCTACCTCCCTTCTCTACCTCCCTTCTCTACCTCTCTTCTCTACCTCCCTTCTCTACCTCCCTTCTCTACCTCCCTTCTCTACCTCCCTTCTCTACCTCCCTTCTCTACCTCCCTTCTCTACCTCCCTTCTCTACCTCCCTTCTCTACCTCCCTTCTCTACCTCCCTTCTCTACCTCCCTTCTCTACCTCTCTTCTCTACCTCTCTTCTCTACCTCCCTTCTCTACCTCCCTTCTCTACCTCCCTTCTCTACCTCCCTTCTCTACCTCCCTTCTCTACCTCCCTTCTCTACCTCTCTTCTCTACCTCCCTTCTCTACCTCCCTTCTCTACCTCTCTTCTCTACCTCCCTTCTCTACCTCCCTTCTCTTCCTCTCTTCTCTACCTCTCTTCTCTACCTCCCTTCTCTACCTCTCTTCTCTACCTCCCTTCTCTACCTCTCTTCTCTACCTCCCTTCTCTACCTCCCTTCTCTACCTCCCTTCTCTACCTCCCTTCTCTACCTCCCTTCTCTACCTTCCTTCTCTACCTCTCTTCTCTACCTCTCTTCTCTACCTCTCTTCTCTACCTCTCTTCTCTACCTCCCTTCTCTACCTCTCTTCTCTACCTCTCTTCTCTACCTCCCTCTCTACCTCTCTTCTCTACCTCTCTTCTCTACCTCTCTTCTCTACCTCACCCTCACTGTGAGCGCCCCCCCCCCTCCCACACACCGCCACAAATACTGTCACCTCCCCACGTAATTAGGTGTCACTTGGTAACGGGTATTGATCCATCTGTGTTTGAAGTAGTGACCTTTTGGCAGCCTGGCAAACTGCTCCACTTTGTGACTATTGTCCTTGGTAACTTATTGTTCTTTGGCCAGCCTGAATTTAGTGTGTGTGTGTGTACTCACCAAGTTGTGTTTGCCGGGGTTGAGCTTTGCTCTTTCGGCCGCCTCTCAACTGTCAATCGACTGTTTACTATTTTTTTCCTCCACACCACACACACACACCCCAGGAAGCAGCCCGTAACAGCTGACTAACTCCCAGGTACCTATTTACTGCTAGGTAACAGGCGCATTCAGGGTGAAAGAAACTTGCCCATTTGTTTCTGCCTCGTGCGGGAATCGAACCCGCGCCACAGAATTACGAGTCCTGCGCGCTATCCATCAGGTTACAAGGCCCCCATAGTGTGTGTGTGTGTGTGTGTGTGTGTGTGTGTGTGTGTGTGTGTGTGTGTGTGTGTGTGTGTGTGTGTGTGTGTGTGTACTCGCCTAGTTGTAGTCACCTAGTTGTGTTTGCGGGCGTTGAGCTCTGGCTCTTTGGTCCCGCCTCTCAACTGTCAATCAACTGGTGTAAAGTTTCCTGAGCCTACTGGGCTCTATCATATCTTCATTTAAAACTGTGTACGGAGTCAGCCTCCACCACATCTCTGCGCGCGTGTGCCAGTAGGATCGAGCTGTCAGCATGGACCTCACCTTTCTAACCCGTAGGTTAGAAAGGTGAGGTTTATGAGTAAACAGACTCCCGACCCAGTTTTCTCTCATATCTGCTACTACATTATTCTCTCGCTTGTATGCATTTTAGAAGTCTGGGTGGTACAGTGGTAAAGAATGCGGCTGGCAATACCTGGGTCGCAGGTTCGCGCCCCCCTCACAGCCCCAGTGGGGTTTCTCATTGATATAAATCACGTTAGTGTGATTTCTGTATCAAATCTATTTTCCTATTTTCCATATATGTAAATGAGCTTCCAGAGGGAATGGACTCATTCGTCTCAATGTTTGCGCATGACGCAAAAATTATGAGCAGTATTAAAACAAAGGAAGATAGCAAGAGGCAACAAGATGACCTAGACAAAGTTAAAGAATGGACCAACAAATGACTAAGAGTTTAACTCCGGTGATCTCCGTCTTGGCCGACATGTCGTCTGTCATGATGCTAATATGTCTTCTCCGTGTAAGATCACAAAGCCTTCCACTACAGGAAGGTGTCATGGAAACCGCACGAGTGAGCATGGTGTGAGTTGTGTGACGTGCGGGCAGACGCTGGCTCCAACGGCTGCCTGTAATCCACATAATAGGATAGGAGGGAAGCCCACCTGTAGTCAGGAGACGGGGTGTGGTTGGACCGGTTAGTTGACACTACTCATGCTTCATTATGACTGGCGAGGGAGGGAAGGAGAGAGACAGGGAGGGAAGGAGAGAGACAGGGAGGGAGGGAGGAAAGGAGACGGACAGGGAGGGAGGGAGGAAAGGAGAGAGGGAGGCAGGGAGGGAAGGAGAGAGGGAGGCAGGGAGGGAAGGAGAGAGCCAGGGAGGAGGGAACAACATTTGATAGGCTTCATGCAGGAAAAGACATGAGGTATGAGTGTGAGTGGTGTGAGGTGTGAGGGTAAACACAAACACCGCCCCACAACACAAGCACCGCCCCACAACACAAACACCGCCCCCACACACAAACACCGCCCCACAACACATACACCGGCTCACGGCTCACACACCAATATTCACCTCTATTCATGTCAGAACGCGTTTCCGAACACTTCATGTCATTGTAGTAAACAGGTTCCCGGGAGTTAGGCAACTGTTGTGGGTTGTAAAGGACTTTGAGCGTTACCAGTAATGTCGCTGCTTTAATGTACTCGTGCCGTGAATATTCTCTGCCCGCTCCCCAGGCCCACCTTTTTCACTACTTATGAGTACCCGTGAGTAGATGGAAAGGTGAGGGTGGGAGGGAGAACTCAACATGAGCAGTGAGTGAGTGAGTGTACGAGTACCCATGACACGAGGTAATGAGTTAGCCACAATGACATCACGGTACAATCACCTAATTGCAAGAGTAACTTCCTTGAGCGCGTGATGTGGTGAGCATCACTGCGGTGTTTGTGAGCACTCCGGCAGGTATCTGGGAGACGTCAGGTGGAGGCCTCCCTAACCTTGGCAGGTACACTCAACACTCCCGGCGCTGTGGTTGATGCACTCACGCTTCAACCACACACTCACCATCACAGGTGATGACACCTCCGGGTGATTCAACACACCAACAATGTGTTCTTTGTCAGTACACTTGAATTTATCTAGAGTGTGGGCGGGTGTATCTCACACACACACACACACACACACACCACACACACACACACACACACACACACACACACACACACACAAACACCACACACACACACAACACACCTAACACACACCACACACACACACAACACACACACACACACACACACCACACACAAACACACACACATTGTGTTATAGTATAACAAAATATAGCCACAATATAACAGAACAGATCCACCAAAGGAAAGCAGTTCACGTCAAGTGGACTCGCCAACGTCCTTATCAGCTCGCGTTCTCAATTTGCCACTCCGTAAAAAATGCAACTTTTCCTAACCAGAAATATACGAACCCAATCAACCCACCTAACCTCTCGGACCGGTGCATAGAAAACGGCAATATTACGGTGCTTTTAATTTTTAGTAATACGTCATAATATTAACGAACCGATTTCGTGAAAAATGTGACGTTTGAAGTAAGAAGATGGTTCGTGCCACTTACCACTTAATCGTACTTGTAAAACAAGTAATTATCTATCAGAACTTAGCTACCAGTGACTACGGGAGAGTGGGGTGTAGCTCTTGAAGCCCCGTCTGTCACCCTTGTTGTACCTGTTGTGTTATAAGTGAACTATTCTGACGGTGAGAACCTTTGTGTAATGTGTCCTTCAGGTAGTGGATGGAGGTGGCTTCCACAAGGTGGTAGTCTGGACTATTTGGCAAATCCAAAAGGGCCGTGACGAGGATTCGAACCTACGTCCAAGAGCATCCTAGACGCTGCTTTAATCGACTGAGCTACATGAAGGCTGAGCTGAGCTTCCATGTTGTAGCTCAGTCGATTAAGGCAGTGTCTGGGATGCTCTCGGACGCAGGTTCGAATCCTCGTCACGGCCCGTGTGGATTTGTTCATTTGTGCATCACGGTATTGTGATTTGTGTGTGTAGGGAGAGAGCCTTCTGCTTTTCTGTCTCATTACATCTGTCGTTTCATAGCTTAATAATTACGTGCAAGACGGAAAGGTCTTCCGTTATCTGTCTCTGGCATTCTCCTGCTCCCATGTTCTTCGTTTATCTTATTTCCGCTCTCATCCTTTCTTGTCTTCTCGCACCCCGCACCCGCCCCCCAGCACCCGCCCCCAGCACCAGCCCACCAGCACCCGCCCCCAGCACCCGCCCCCCAGCACCAGCCTCCCAGCACCGCCCCCCCAGCACCAGCCCCCAGCACCCGCCCCCAGCACCAGCCTCCCAGCACCCGCCCCCCAGCACCCGCCCCCCGGCACCCGCCCCCCGGCACCCGCCCCCCAGCACCCGCCCCCCAGCACCCGCCCCCGCACCCGCCCCCCAGCACCCGCCCCCCAGCACCCGCCCCCCAGCACCCGCCCCCCAGCACCCGCCCCCCAGCACCCGCCCTTCAGCACCAGCCCCCAGCACCCGTCCCCCAGCACCCGTCCCTCAGCACCGCACCCCGGCACCCGCCCCCAGCACCCGCCCCCAGCACCCGCCCCTCAGCACCAGCCCCCAGCACCCGCCCCCCAGCACCCGCCCCCAGCACCCGCCCCCCAGCACCGCCCCCAGCACCCGCCCCCCAGCACCGCCCCCCAGCACCCGCCCCCCCAGCACCCGCCCCCCAGCACCCGCCCCCCAGCACCCGCCCCCAGCACCCGCCCCCCAGCACCCGCCCCCAGCACCCGCCCCCCAGCACCCGCCCCCCAGCACCCGCCCCAGCACACGCCCCTCAGCACCAGCCCCCTGCACCCGCCCCCCAGCACCCGCACCCCAGCACCGCACCCCCAGCACCCGCACCCCCAGCACCCGCCCCCAGCACCCGCCCCCCAGCACCCGCCCTCAGCACCAGCGGGCGGCATGGGGTGCCCCGCTGCTGGGAACATTCAGGGAAGGTCTTCAACCTGCCAACACCAGCACTAAACCACCGGGCTAACAAGGGTGATTAACAGATCCGCGCCGATTGTTACACCTTCCAGCACAGATGGTTTTCTGATTGTGGCAGCTCACCAGGCCGTATCTTGGACGCAGGGGGAAATGGGTTCCAATTCCTGGTGGTAAATTAGGGGAGGGAGGGAGAGAGAGAGAGAGAGAGAGAGAGAGAGAGAGAAGGAAGAGGTACACTTACAAGAAGGCAATAATGGAATAGAGCTTGATAACGAGGAAGGAGAAGACAAAGAACAAGCAGGAAGGAGTGAGTAAAATGAGTACATGTCCTGTTGAGTGATGTGTGTAGGTGAGTATACATCCTGCAGTGTACATTATACACCTCAGTATACTCATCTTATAATTCTTTATTCCAGTCTAGTTCATTCACTATAAAGTTAACAAGTCAGTACTGTATAATTATTTCCACCGCGTGAGCAACTCTCCTCATTCGTTGTAGCGACGAAGCTGATCCAAATGCGATGAACATGTACAGATTCCCGCAGCTTAACACTGACGTTTTGTCCGCATGACTTGGCTATGTTGCTCGGTACATGTCTGGTTATGGTACTGAGCCGGTCAGGTCAAAGGTAGCGGACCTGCCGGTCGCCCCGTGATGAGTCACTCCCCTACCCAACCCGTGCTCTTGCTAGATAGTCATCACATGATGAACCAGCTGCGTATTTAACTCGTCTTCTTGCTAAATAATCATCAGAAAATGCGTCATATAATTATTCAACCCGATTCTCCCATAAAATGATCATCATATGATGAGTGGGACGATTGTTCAACCTGTTCTCTTGGTAAATCATCAGCTGTGCTCGCTAGAAGTAGCCGTACAGTCTTAAGAAGTTGGGAAAGGTACGGATATCCTGACATATCAATAAAGGCGGGCTTCTTCTACCACTGTATCCTTTGACATTGTCTTCTGAAGCTACTCGGAAGATAACTTTTTTTTGTGAAGGCTCTCTGTAGGCCAGTGGATAGGTGATAGACTAAGAGTGCTCATGGCGGGTAGAAAATAACCTAAGCTACTCTATGAGATATATTTTGTTGTGTCAATAATCATACTTGAACTTGAAGAGTGTTCAGTCTTGGGATGAGCTTAAGGTCATCTTTAGTTACATAGCTTATTCCATCCCGTTTGGCTGTTCATATTGGGGAATGAATCCGAGGCTGCAGATCGAAACCCCAAGATCAGATGATTTGTGTTTGTATATGGTGAGTGAGCAAACTGTTATGGCTGAAGGCTTCATCACAAGTGTATCAGGTTTATTCTGGGGTTGCCGGTTGCGCCTGGCTGTGGCGGGTGTGGGGGCCGTGGGGGTTGCAGACACAAACAGCCTCATTGACCAGGTACTCATCAGGAAAGGCTGGCCACAGGGCAGGCAGAGGCAGTAGAACAAGTCTGGAAATCATCAGCAGGTTGTCAACTTGTGAGTGTTGCTAGTGAAGCGTCCGTCACCAGAGGCCTGACATGACAGGTCATCTGCCCCGCGCTCTCTTGCCCAGCTGAGTGACATAAACACTGAACCACCGAGGCCGCCGTCCTCAGCCTTACCAGCCTACCTTACCCTCCCATGACATCGGGGCTCAACGTCTCCGCGGTCCGGTCCCCGACCAGGCCTCCTGGTTGCTGGACTGGTCAACATCCAGGAGGCACTAAACAACTAGGCAACAACGTCACTAAACTCATGTACTAATTACCCGAACTAATTACCTTATTAGGCAATAAGGTAACCCGAACCTAACCTTACCAAGGAGCACGAATAGAAAAACGGTACATCAAGTAAATTTTGCGAGTTGCTGTGATTTTTAGCACATCAGTATTTGGCCTTAGGGGATATTTACGTCAGATGTAGTATTGGAGAGGCCGAGCTGGGTGGCGGTGGTGGCCATAGCACTCTCTGCGCCCCGCTGACCCATTACCCCTACTGAGTGTCGAGAAGAAGAAAAATATACGATTGGAAACTTTCCTTCCCGCCCTCCACCATCTCCGGCCACTTTCTGCCCGTGAACTGTTGCCCAGTCTATGAGCCTGTCTTCACCCCACCTCCGTCATGCACATGGCAGGCAAGGTTTTGGCGCGGCTGGAAGGTTGCCACACGGCTGTTGGAATAGCGTATGTTTATGGCTGTGTAACACCTGACGAAAGCCAAGACTTGCGTTTGAGGGGGGAAAAGAAGCTATCAGGAGGCATCATCTTACATCTGTCATGTTCCTGACTGACGTGGAGCTGACAGAGTTCAGTTTATAATTATATATCTCTGGCAAGGGTAGAGGTTCATACAGGAGCGTGCGGTGACAACTGGGGTCCGCGTGTGATCAATAAACAAAGCGAGCGGTGGGCGGAGTTAGCGCAGTCCCATGTTCTTTTTGGCCGCGTGACGTGCCGGCCTCTGGGCCAATCACTGCCCGCTCATAGCATCACCGGGAATCGATACTGGGCGATGATTGGCTGGCGGGTGGTCCTGTGGGTGGGTGCTGGCCAGAGATGCTGAGTGGGTCGGTGTGGAGGGGTCAGTGTTGCTTGGTCGCTCAGGCGGGGGTGTATGCGTGTGTGTGTGTGTGTGTGCTGCTAGCTGGATGTGGCCTGTCCGTGTCCTGGCAGAGGTGTAGCTTTAGTCGTGTCCGTGTCAACGCCGGCGTCCACGGACGGTGTCCTTCCTGGCCCTCCTGTCCTCTCCACGTGGCCGGTCGCTTCACCAATTCCCAGCTCTGTCCAGTGCTGCCGTCCCAACTACCACAATGCCCATGTTTACCAAGTTGGGCCACAAGACGTCCACGGCGGCCAAGTCCAGCGGCCAGAGTGCCGCCAAGGCCAACACTGTCACGGCCAAGACTAGTGTAGCCACCGCCGCAGGCAAGCACCTGCTCGACAACACTCGCTGGCAGGTTGGTAACACTGCATCAGTCTTCTTGTAAACAAACACATTCAAACAGGATTTAATGCTATGAGCAAGCATTAAATTAGGATTTAGTGCTATAAACAAGCATTATACAGGATTTACTGCTATAAACAAGTATTAAACAGGATTTACTGCTACAAACAAGTATTAAACAGGATTTACTGCTATGAACAAGTATTAAACAGGATTTACTGCTATAATCAAGCGTAAACATTTTATTATTTGAACGAAAGTTATAAACAAGTATTACATGAAATCTTAGGTTGTATACACCTTAATACCAAGATTTATTCGTTGAAACACACTAACCCAAGAGGATATTGTAGTACTAACATTAATACCAGAAGTAGATGTGCAGGATATAGTCTTACTTATAGCCATTAATACCATGATATAGTTGTAGACACATTCTTCTTGATAACAGGATACAATGGTACATATACACGTTAATACCAGGATATATTGGTACATATACACGTTAGTACCTGGATATAGTTGTATATATTTTGGTTAATATCAGGATACAGTAATATACAGACACAGACATTAATACCATTCTCACTCAGTGCCATGTTGTATACTTGGGTGTGTATTACGACACACTACACCAGCAGCACTGGACCCTGGCCGTGTGCACGGGCTGCTGATGGTCAGTGTCAAGTGTGTACACCACCACCACACCCTCCAGTCCTGTATATAACTGATAACCAGTCATCAATTATATACACGGGAGACATCTCCTGTCCACGAGGCTAACCATAGCCCGTGCTTCTTGCCCAGCTCCTGTGCCAGGTAAGTTACGGGCTCACCATAGCCCGTGCTACTTGGAACTTGTTCCGAGTAGCTGAATCCATAACAACAACAACATCAATTATATACAGGACTTGTCATCTTCTGGTGTGTAGTTTAACGTGGCTGAACATATGACTATTATTGTCACTCGTCGTCTGCAAACATTGCATCATATTATAATATATATATATATTATAAAAATAAATGTTTAAAAGCAGTGCCAGTTCCCTTTATTGTAGATAAATGATGGTCTCAAATTTAAACATTAAATAACAGCATACTGCAGTGAACGATATGTAAGGAAATGCAGAATGGAGCCAGTGAAGAGTAGAGGTGCCATAGGCACAGTCAGAGAACACTGTATGAACATCAAAGGTTCACGGTTGAACTTCAAGGAAAAAAAATTAGACTTTTCTGCAAGAAGTGCCGGACCAACCAGGCTGTAGTGGGTATGTGGGCCTGCGGGCCACTCCAAGCAACAGCCTAGTGGACCAAACTCTCACAAGTCAAGCCTGGCCTCGGGCCGGGCTTGGGGAGTAGAAGAACTCCCAGAACCCCATCAACCAGGTAAAGTAGAAACACACTCACACATTCAGATAAAAAATAAATCTCTCTCCCTCCCTCTCCCTCTCTCCCCGATAGATAGCGTGCTTGCGTCAGCAGTTGGACACCAGCCCAAGACCTCGTTAATAATATCTAGGGAAGTGCGTAGGGTTAAGGCCAGCTGGTGACGGGAAGTTATCTTTGTGTACCGTCACGCCTCTTGACACTCCCAGCTGGTGCTTGTACCGTCACGCCTCTTGACACCCCCAGCTGGTGCTTGTACCGTCACACCTCTTGACACACCCAGCTGGTGCTTGTACCGTCACACCTCTTGACACCCAGCTGGTGCTTGTACCGTCACGCCTCTTGACACCCCCAGCTGGTGCTTGTACCGTCACACCTCTTGACACCCCCAGCTGGTGCTTGTACCGTCACACCTCTTGACACCCAGCTGGTGCTTGTACCGTCACGCCTCTTGACACCCCCAGCTGGTGCTTGTACCGTCACGCCTCTTGACACCCCCAGCTGGTGCTTGTACCGTCACACCTCTTGACACCCCCAGCTGGTGCTTGTACCGTCACACCTCTTGACACACCCAGCTGGTGCTTGTACCGTCACACCTCTTGACACACCCAGCTGGTGCTTGTACCGTCACGCCTCTTGACACCCAGCTGGTGCTTGTACCGTCACGCCTCTTGACACACCCCAGCTGGTGCTTGTACCGTCACACCTCTTGACACACCCCAGCTGGTGCTTGTACCGTCACGCCTCTTGACACCCCCCAGCTGGTGCTTGTACCGTCACGCCTCTTGACACCCCCAGCTGGTGCTTGTACCGTCACGCCTCTTGACACACCCAGCTGGTGCTTGTACCGTCACGCCTCTTGACACCCAGCTGGTGCTTGTACCGTCACGCCTCTTTACACCCCCAGCTGGTGCTTGTACCGTCACACCTCTTGACACACCCAGCTGGTGCTTGTACCGTCACACCTCTTGACACACCCAGCTGGTGCTTGTACCGTCACGCCTCTTGACACCCAGCTGGTGCTTGTACCGTCACGCCTCTTGACACACCCCAGCTGGTGCTTGTACCGTCACACCTCTTGACACACCCAGCTGGTGCTTGTACCGTCACGCCTCTTGACACACCCAGCTGGTGCTTGTACCGTCACGCCTCTTGACACACCTAGCTGGTGCTTGTACCGTCACGCCTCTTGACACCCAGCTGGTGCTTGTACCGTCACGCCTCTTGACACACCCCAGCTGGTGCTTGTACCGTCACGCCTCTTGACACCCAGCTGGTGCTTGTACCGTCACACCTCTTGACACACCCCAGCTGGTGCTTGTACCGTCACGCCTCTTGACACACCCCAGCTGGTGCTTGTACCGTCACACCTCTTGACACACCCCAGCTGGTGCTTGTACCGTCACGCCTCTTGACACCCAGCTGGTGCTTGTACCGTCACACCTCTTGACACACCCCAGCTGGTGCTTATACCGTCACGCCTCTTGACACCCAGCTGGTTCTCAGCGGTCCACCTGCTGAGCGTCCGGCAAGCTGCCTGCCTCTACCAGAGTGGAAGATTACAACATGACACACCTCGCACACAACCGGTGCATAGATGGCCGCCCCAGAGCCAGTAACCTGCACTCTGTGGGGCGTCCTGCTCTGAGTGGCCGCCCCAGAGTCAGGAACACTCACCATCGTCACTCACCTCACTTATCACCACGAAAATCAGTTACAATCGCTGTATGGACAATTATTTAATTTAATTTCGTAAAATGTTGACACGAAAACGTTCGGAACTTTCGTTTCAATTTCCTAGTGAATTTCCATAACCGTATCAGACGTTTTCTGTGATTATTCTGCCTATATGTGTACTTGTGTTTAGGTGAATGGGGGTTGGTGTGGCCGGGGCCCAGAGCTGAGGCTGGGCCGGGGATGGGAAGGAATGGACAATTGTTTTGAGACTGTATGCTGGAGAATTGTGATGGGGTAATACACTCCAGAGACTTAGAAGGAGAGTATTCTTGTGTGTGTTAAGAGTACTCTGTGAGAGAGAGAGAGTGGGAGAGGGAGGGAGAGAGAGAGAGAGAGACAGAGAGGGGGAGAGAGAGACAGAGGGGGGTGGGAGAGAGACAGAGAGAGAGACAGAGGGGGGTGGGAGAGAGACAGAGAGAGAGCCATGATTCTGAGTAGGTATTGATCCCATAAATGAAATGGTCTCTCTGTCTCTCTCACACTCTCTCAATATACGCCGCCCACGCACTCTCCCTCCTACACTCTCACCCTCCCTCCTACACTCTCACCCTCCCTCCTACACTCTCACCCTCCCTCCTACACTCTCACCCTCCCTCCTACACTCTCACCTCCCTCCTACACTCTCACCCTCCCTCCTACACTCTCACCCACCCTCCTACACTCTCACCCCTCCCTCCTACACTCTCACCCACCCTCCTACACTCTCACCACCCTCCTACACTCTCACCCACCCTCCTACACTCTCACCCACCCTCCTACACTCTCACCCACCTCCTACACTCTCACCCACCCTCCTACACTCTCACCCCACCCTCCTACACTCTCACCCACCCTCCTACACTCTCACCCACCCTCCTACACTCTCACCCCTCCCTCCTACACTCTCACCCCTCCCTCCTACACTCTCACCCACCCTCCTACACTCTCACCCACCCTCCTACACTCTCACCCACCCTCCTACACTCTCACCCACCCTCCTACACTCTCACCCACCNACAAAGAGAAAGTTAGAAGGTCAGAGAGAGAATGAATGGGAGGGTGAGAGTCGAAGATTATCAGGAAGAGATTGCAAGAATAATGGCTGGGAGGATGAAAGAGTGTGTGTGTGGTGTGTGTGTGTGTGTGTGTGTGTGTGTGGTGTGTGTGTGTGTGTGTGTGTGGGTTGTGTGTGTGTGTGTGTGTGTGTGCACATACACATCAGTATTTACCTATCGATAACTACGAGAAAAGGTGGTTTCATGCCTCGCCGTCTTCTAGCAATAGCGTTCCTGTTTCATTGTGTCTCATACAGTGTAGCAGTTTAACCTTACATCTTCGACTCATTTACTTCTCCAGCTTCCACTTTGGTCTGCTTATACTATTTTCTCTCTCTTTAAATAGGCTTCCTTGTGTACCTTATCTGTTCCGTTGAGAAGCTTGTTAGACGTAATTATTCCCCCCGTGTTTCTTCCCTCTGCCTGCGTTGTGAAGTTGCTGGAATTCCCGAGATTGAATTTGTTAGCTCCTGAAGTGGTGGTGGTTGTTGTGTGATTGTGGGGTGGTGAGTGTTGTGTGATTGTGGTGGTGGTGGTGAGTGTTGTGTGGTAGTGGTGGCAGGTGTGCCATCACTACACCACTTTCTATTAATGTAATATTATTAATATTAGCCTGGAGGACTCAGCAGGTGAGACCATGGTGGCCTGGCCTGGTGGCCTTCAGGTCAGCAGGCAGCAGGTGAGGGCTGTGGTGTGGAGGTGGCGGGCGGGCGGTGGCAGGGGTCCTAACTCCCCTTATGGGTAGGCAGGGCACGCCACACTGTGCTCTACCATTGTCGGTGATAGCAACCATGTTTAGCTTTTCTACGCCCATCACATCTAGGTCAACAACCGACCTTCAGCCTGCAACCCACAACAGTTGACTAATTCTCAGGTAATTCAATAGGTAAACAGAGGCATCAGGTGTGAGGAAACATGCGCTGACTGAGCCACGGGATGAGATGTGGGAGAGTTAATAGGAAAGGTGTATGGAGTGGGGAGAGGAAAATGTTAAGGGAGTGGATTAATGGGAGGGAGACCGAGTTAAACAAAGGGTTGTGCAATAGTATTGGAAGGGAACTTAAGACATTTAAAATGGAAAAAATGTTATAATTACTGTTACAGCAGAGAGAATCCCCAGGAAGCAGCGTGACTGACCAGTTACACACAAATAACTTCTTGCAGACGTGTGACAAATTTGCTTTGAACCAGCAAACAGCTGAACCACCAAGAAAACTCCCTAAACCTTATTTTTACAAACAATGATGAACTGATGAGGGGAAATAATGATTACAAATACATGTTACTCAGATCACTAATCGAAGTTCAGACAAGCATGAGAAATAGTCCAAGAGGAGAATTCAACAGATTAAGTTTTAATAAAAAATACTGACTGACTGGGAAGGAATAAACCATGACCCGCAGAAATATGCTGGGGAGAACAGGTAGGTGCAAACTTAAACCAGTGCTTCGAGATCATAGGCGCACTGGTACTGGTAATATGTAGACGGCACATAACACTAAGAAAGAGAAAAGATGCAAACTGGAGCGAGAACGGCGTTTCTTCTTGAGACGAAGAACAAATCACAGAACACCTCAAACACTCAACTATCCCAACTACGACGAGGAAGACAATGTAGATAACTATAAATGACGGAGCTCAAACTTTTTGTTGTTGTTAGATTCGCTACCTGGAACAAGAAGTTCCAAGTAGCACGGGCTATGGTGAGCCCGTAGTGGATGTTAAAAGCTCAAACTGCAAAAATCATATAAACTCCCGGAGAGGCAATGAGAGCAAACTGCCATAAGTAAAATACACAGACATCCAAAATATAAACAAATCCACAAGGGCCGTGACGAGGATTCGAACCTGCGTCCGGGAGCATCCCAGAGACATGCATCCCTGTGTCTGGGATGCTCCCGGACGCAGGTTCGAATCCTCGTCACGGCCCTTGTGGATTTGTTCATTTGATGCATCACGTTAGTGTGATCTCTGTGTGTGACATCCAAAATATTTTTTCTCCTATGCAAAAACTAGAACAACAACAACAACAACTGCTGCAGGCTCAGTGGTCCCTTGCGCAAGGTGGTGGAACTTTTACAGATGACAACAAAGAAATGAGTGCAATACTGAAGCTGCAGTACGATTCTGTTTCTTCAGTGAACCCCTGAACACATTGAAGTTCAATGATCCAAACTAATTCTGTATGAATGTGACCAAGATTGAACCATATATTAGATGTCACCCTAACCCGTCTATCGGGCGCCTCACAGCTGGGTGGACAGCGCTTCGCATTCGTAGTCCTAAGGTTCCGGGTTCGATCCCCGGTGGAGACAGACACAAATGGGCAAAAAGTTTCTTTCACTCTGATGCTTCTGTTACCTACCAGTAAATAGGTACCTGGGAGTTAGACAGCTGCTACGGGCTGCTTCCTGGGGGGGGGGGGGTAACAAAAAGGAGGCCTGGTCAGAGACCGGGCCGCGGGGACGTTGATACTGTGAATCAGCGGACGGGAGGTAGGAACAAGAGGGATGAGAAGGGCGTGTAGGGGAGGAAGAAGGGTTAAACAAGACAATTGGTTCATTATATAGGCGCAGAGGGAAGGGAGGAGGATGAAAGGGTAGAGAGAATATAGAATAATAGTGTGTGAATGGCATGGCAGGGAGAGAGGAAGAGAGGATAAAAAACGAATGTGAACAGAGGGAGGACAAAGCAAAACTCTCGCGAACCCACCTACTCTCCTGTGGATATACAGACAGACAGACAGGAGGGGAAGGTTGGGGAAGTAGAAAATGGACAGGAATTGATGGGTTGTGTGATGGACCTACCCAGCTCCCATCCCTCTATCTCTTATCTTCCCTCACTCAAATTGATGAAAAGGTATGACAGAGTAATGTTAATAGGGTATTGATTGTATAAATACAAAATACAACACAAAACTAGAGATACAAATGGGATAATTATTCAGAAATGTCCAGAGGAAATAGAGGTTTGCAAATACATGTTGATACAGTGCAACATAAGAGACGTGGGTTTTCTGGCTTGTTTCAAGCGTGGGTTAGACAAATAGTTGAATGGGTGTGACGTGATATAAATGAGAACTTCCTTATACAAGTGTTTTGTAGCTGCTTCTGCCATGGTTTTACCTCCATAGATAAGAACTGTAAATGCATAGTGTACATTTATTATAGATACGTTTGGTACAATCTATTGTACCATGTGAGGTGTGGTGACCTTCCTCGTGTGGCCGCCACACTAGACATGTGTATCACGCGTTTTCTGCACACATACGTGCACTAGTAGACGACTTACGACATTTGTTAACAGATATAGAGCTTTCCTTTCCCATGGCGCTCGCTCGCTCTCTCCCTCCTCTCTCTCCCTCCCTCCCTCCTCCCCCAGTAATGTGGCGTGGAGGTAGTTACTCGCGCTATGAGGAAAAAGTATTTGCCTCCGGTGTCACCGTGTTAAAAGTGTTGGGATTTACTTGCTAAACCGCTTCATTACCTGCTGGCGTGTGTGTGTGGTGAGCCAGCCCCTCTCCCATGTGTGTGTGGTGAGCCAGCCCCTCTCCCATGTGTGTGTGTGGTGAGCCAGCCCCTCTCCCATGTGTGTGTGGTGAGCCAGCCCCTCTCCCATGTGTGTGTGGTGAGCCAGCCCCTCTCCCATGTGTGTGTGGTGAGCCAGCCCCTCTCCCATGTGTGTGTGGTGAGCCAGCCCCTCTCCCATGTGTGTGTGTGGTGAGCCAGCCCCTCTCCCATGTGTGTGTGGTGAGCCAGCCCCTCTCCCATGTGTGTGTGGTGAGCCAGCCCCTCTCCCATGTGTGTGTGGTGAGCCAGCCCCTCTCCCATGTGTGTGTGGTGAGCCAGCCCCTCTCCCATGTGAGTGTGGTGAGCCAGCCCCTCTCCCATGTGTGTGTGGTGAGCCAGCCCCTCTCCCATGTGTGTGTGGTGAGCCAGCCCCTCTCCCATGTGTGTGTGGTGAGCCAGCCCCTCTCCCATGTGTGTGTGGTGAGCCAGCCCCTCTCCCATGTGTGTGTGGTGAGCCAGCCCCTCTCCCATGTGTGTGTGGTGAGCCAGCCCCTCTCCCATGTGTGTGTGGTGAGCCGGCCCCTCTCCCATGTGTGTGTGGTGTGCCGGCCCCTCTCCCATGTGTGTGTGTGGTGAGCCAGCCCCTCTCCCATGTGTGTGTGGTGAGCCAGCCCCTCTCCCATGTGAGTGTGGTGAGCCAGCCCCTCTCCCATGTGTGTGTGGTGAGCCAGCCCCTCTCCCATGTGTGTGTGGTGAGCCAGCCCCTCTCCCATGTGTGTGTGGTGAGCCAGCCCCTCTCCCATGTGTGTGTGGTGAGCCAGCCCCTCTCCCATGTGTGTGTGGTGAGCCAGCCCCTCTCCCATGTGTGTATAGTGAGCCAGCCCCTCTCCCATGTGAGTGTAGTGAGCCAGCCCCTCTCCCATGTGTGTGTGGTGAGCCAGCCCCTCTCCCATGTGTGTGTCAGGCGGTATCACTGCCACAGTCCTGCAGGTACCAGAGCTGGAGTGAGAGGAGAGGGCGAGGAGGGTAGAGGGTGCCAGGAGGTAGGGCTGCGGTCTGGCTGTGAGTGTTACTGTACTGGGCCGTCGTTAGTGCTGGTGTGAGGCGGACAGGTGCGGGCGAAACACAATTATTTTTCAATAACGTGAAGGTGTGTTTCCCCGTGAGCTGCTGGACAGTTTATTACTCGGGTTTCTTGCCTCTTGTAGAAGTTGCAAAATATTCTTGGTCGATTTTGGGGGGGATTTTGAAGACGGTAGACACAACTTTGGTCGGGGTTTGAGTGCTTGGATTAAAGTGTGAACCTGTGGGTTTTCGCGAGTCAGTGATGGTTCACCTGTGGGTTTACCGGGATTGTGAAGGAAGTGTAGAGGTTATTTATCAGTTTTCACTGATCATGTCGGAGATGAAGAGCTTATTGGTCCAGTTTCTTCCAGAGGTTTTTATTTTTTACTTTTATTTTCTGGAGGGTGTAGGAAGAGGGAAGTTTATTGGTGTTTTGCAGGTGTGTGGAAGCGACGAGGTGACTAGCGGTCTCCGGTGCTGGTGAGAGATGGTGTGTCCCCCACTCTTGTGACAGGTGTGTGTGCTGGCGCCTGTGAGGAGGGCCGCGCTCTCACAAGTATAACTTCTTGTCCAAAAGCCACAGTACTTACACCAACTGTTTCTGGGACGGACAAAAATACTGCCCTACAAAACAAAACTTTTGTACTGTTCATTTTCTAGAGCATAAGAATGAAGGCATAACCCAATCTAAACTCTCCTAGACTTAGTAGACGACATGGAAGTACTAAATTAGGCCCAAGATGGCCTATATTAAGAAATATTTATTTAGCCGCACGACATCTTAGGTTGTATAATTACTGTTGTCATTTTTAGCTTGGTATTTTGAGTATTACAAAACTTGAGAACACAACTTGTGGCTACAACAGTGTCTTTGTACTGTGGGAAAACAAGTATTAAATACCCTGTCATTTTTGGAGGATAGACTGGCTTAGTGGTTGGTTGTTGTGGAGGAGGACATGAGGTGGAGGAAGGAAGGAGAGGGGTGGAAGAGGGATGAGATGGGAGGGAATCGATCTTGAGAATGGTCCAGGACGGACCGAAACGTCGTCGTCCCTTCACCTTCTAGTGTGTGTGGTCTGGTGAGCATGAGAGGGAGGTCACAGCCCAGGTGAATGGAATGGTAGAGAGGGAGGTAATAGGTGCAGGAGGGGCCTGGGAAGGAAAGAGGGAGAGTAGTTACCGCCGGGAACGAACAGAGGAGTTGAGGGAGGGGAAGAAAATGTCAAACTTCAGGTGATGGAAGATGATAGGGCAAGAAGCGAATGGGAATTGGGGAGAGGAAGCGACAAGAGGAGGAGGGAAAGAGGTGAAGACGTGATGAGAGAGGAACCAAAGAGATGGTTAAGAGCGGCGAGAAATTGTGTAGATGAGAAGGGAAAGATGGAGGGAAAATGAGGGGTAGGGAGGAGGAAGTTTACCTGTGGCTTACCTCTTGCCCCATCCTCATCCACCTCTCAACCCGGCGATGCCAGGCACCACTAGGATTCGAATCCGCGCCGCTCAGGATCACCCGCGGCATGGGTTCGAATCCTGGTGGGGTCATTTAGAGTTGTTAGTGATCTATGGCTCGCGCCTACATGCAGCCTTGATGATAACAATAACACCAGCCTTGGTGTTATTGATGAGTCGTGTCATGATGATTGATGAAGTGCAGACTACCTTGATCACCAGTGTTGAGTATATCACTGTCACATTCATCACTTGTATATCAGGCAGAGGCCACGAGAGTAATAGGTAATCAACACACTGTAAAATAGGCAGGTATTAATGCTTCGTTATTTTCCAGTTATTTTGCCAGCTACTTGCAGTAGTGGGTAGAGTGGCGGCCTCGCTCCTTCACAGGTCGGCGTTCCTGTTCTGAGGGTCTGTGTGGCGGAGCATTGTTCATTCATTGCTTCTCATATCCCAGCTCCTTGTTCTCATATCCCAGCTCCTTGTTCTCATATCCCAGCTCCTTGTTCTCATATCCCAGCTCCTTGTTCTCGTATCCCAGCTCCTTGTTCTCATATCCCAGCTCCTTGTTCTCATATCCCAGCTCCTTGTTCTCGTATCCCAGCTCCTTGTTCTCATATCCCAGCTCCTTGCTCTCATATCCCAGCTCCTTGTTCTCGTATCCCAGCTCCTTGTTCTCATATCCCAGCTCCTTGTTCTCATATCCCAGCTCCTTGTTCTCATATCCCAGCTCCTGTTCTCATATCCCAGCTCCTTGTTCTCATATCCCAGCTCCTTGTTCTGATATCCCAGCTCCTTGTTCTCGTATCCCAGCTCCTTGTTCTCATATCCCGCTCCTTGTTCTCTTATCAGCTCATGGTAAGCCTCGCCCTACTTTTACCCCTGGAACACCACCCGCCAGTCGCTTACCAACCAGGCAACGCAAACACTGCTGGCTGAACAGGATCGAACAGTTACGGATTGGTGGACAATCAATGGTCCCTGGCCAGGTCCCATGACTCGAACCCAGACCAAATCGTTTGTGAGGAGGGAGGTAAGTGTGTTACCACAGCCACCAGAGAGCTTGTAAGATGCATCAAGATGGACCACCAGGAGCCCCAAACAAATCTCCATCAACAGGTACCTTTCACACACGAAACAAGATAATTAACAAAAATTTGAAGATAAAGATAATTGGCATTTTATTCCGCTTAAACTTATGGGCTAACCATTGTTGCCTGCAGCGGGTCACGGGGAGAGAAAACTGGACAATGTACCAGTAAAACAGTACACAACATAAGGGGTTAAACCCACACAAAAGTTCACACGTATTCCGCTGGCTTTACTGGATTACTCACTGGCGCCCACAATTTATACAAATATCTCACACATTAAAAATACGTCGAGGATTACAAAGTTAAAAACCTGTGCTGGCTGGCTTCCTGCCTGTTGAATATTAATGAAGGAATATAATACTGGGAAATATGTATAATACAGTCCAGTATGTATAACTAAGCAGATGGCAGTATACATGTATACAGAGATATGATAATGTCGCAGGTGAAGGTAATCCCCGTGAAGGACGCCCATTAAACAAGGAAGGGCAATGTGGCGGGAGAGTTAACTGGTATGTCATGAGCGGTGCCTTGTTCCCCTGCTGGTCCCCTGGCTGGTGGGTGTGTGGTGATACCTCGCCGGGGGGGGGGGGGAGTGTGGTGGCGGGCGGGGGGGGGGCTGTGGTGGCGGGCGGGGGGGGGGGCTGTGGTGGTGGGCGGGGGGGGGGGGCTGTGGTGGTGGGCGGGGGGGGGGGCTGTGGTGGTGGGCGGGGGGGGGGGGCTGTGGTGGTGGGCGGGGGGGGGGGGCTGTGGTGGTGGGCGGGGGGGGGGGCTGTGGTGGTGGGCGGGGGGGGGGGCCTCGCCTGAGAGAGAGGGGGGAGGGGAGGTAGGGAGTGGAGGGAGAGGAGGTGAGAGAGGGCGGGGGAGGGGGTGAGAGAGGGAGGGGTGAGGGGGTGAGAGAGGGAGGGGAGGGGGTGAGAGGGGGAGGGGGTGAGAGGGCGCGGGGAGGGGTGGTGAGAGGGGGAGGGACGAGTGGGAGGGCGCGGGGGAGGGGGTGAGAGGGGCGGGGGAGTGGTGAGAGGGGAGGGGGTGAGAGGGGGAGTTGGGGGTGAGAGGGGGAGGGGGGTGAGAGGGGAGGGGGTGAGAGGGGGAGGGGGTGAGAGGGGGAGGGGGGTGAGAGGGGGAGGGGGTGAGAGGGGTGAGGGGGTGAGAGGGGGAGGGGTTGAGAGGGGGAGGGGGTGAGAGGGGGAGGGGGTGAGAGGGGGAGGGGGGTGAGAGGGGGGGAGGGGGGTGAGAGGGGGAGAGGGTGAGAGGGGGAGGGGGTGAGAGGGGGAGATGGTGAGAGGGGGAGAGGGTGCGAGGGGGAGAGGGTGGAGAGGGGAAGAGGGTGAGAGAGGGAGGGTGAGAGAGGGGAGGGTGAGAGAGGGAGGGTGAGCGAGGGAGGGGGAGAGGGAGGGGGAGAGAGGGAGCAGCTTAAAACACAATTTCCTAACTGATCAATAAAGATGGAGATGCAGAACAAACGTTCATGCATCGGCTGGCCAGCAATGAAGTGGTTGTGGGTGTCATACTGCACACATCACTTGGCCCGCTCTCAAGGGGATCCTGTGCTAGTATAATCGACCTGTCACATGGGCAGTCTTTATACATTATACACATAAAGTTATATCAACGCCTCTTCATCCTGCACGGTCTGTGTTCGTTCCCGATGGTCCAAGTGTTTAGGCACCGTTCCTTCTCTTCGTTCTCATACCCCAGCTCCTTGTCCTCAGATTCTTTAAAGTGCTCTATAGCAATGACGGTTTAGCACTTTACTATTCACAATACTGAAGTTTCGTCTTGGATTGCCTGGAAACATTTTGAGGTAAATGAAACCTGCCAGCCTATCGGCCGAAGCTTGATGCCTTGCTCCATGATGTCAATCCTGAAAATATCTTGAAATAGATCTTGAATCTCCTACACAGGTGCATTTCCTTGTCGGATTGAGGGAAACAAACACACTAACAGGTACTAGTATC
>WNGS01160430.1:26552580-26557580 GCA_020271785.1 Procambarus virginalis
AAATGTAAATTTACATAAATTTTCCACGCGGTCTAAATTATGAAAAAAAAAAAATTAACGGAGCAATATTAAAAGACCACAGTAGAGTTGTTAATAATTTACCTAAGTTCGGATTTTAAAATATATAAACAGAGTTTAAAAATGATAAATCACGCAACTTTCGTCAACTCTGTAAAATTGTAAAAAAATATTTGTTCGTGTTGAGAGTTATGTAAATAAAAAGCTGTAAAATCAGAGGCATTGCCAAGGTAGTCAAGCTGTGGAAGTGAGGACGGAATGTGATCGAGGCTGGAGAGTGTGAATATGTATTTGGCGTGTGGACGGAGAGTCAAGATTGTGGTGGGGGGGGGTGGTGATGGTGGTGGGGGTGGTGATGTGGGGGTGGTGATAGTGTGGTGGTGGTGGGGGGGGTGGTGGTAGGGGGGGTGGTGATGGTGGTGGGGGGTGATGGTGGGGGGGGTGATAGTGGTGGTGGTGGTGGGGTGGTAGTGGTAGGGGGGGGTGGTGATGGTGGTGGTGGGGGGTGGTGATGGTCGTGGGTAGAGGGGGGTGGTGATGGTGGTGGGTGGTGGGGGGGTGGTGATGGTGGTGTGTGGTGAGGGGTGGGTGGTGATGGGTGGGTGGGTTGGTGGGTAGGGGAGGGGGTGTGATGGGGGGTGGCTGGGGGGGGGGGGGGTTCCATGGGGGGTTTTGGATCGGGGTGGTGGGTTCTTAGATGTCAGTGTCCAACTTGTCTTATACAGACTCAACTTGGTTTAATAAGATTAAGCCTTAATAAGTGCGGCCACAAAAGTATGACGATATGGTCTCTCTCTCTCTCTCTCTCTCTCTCTCTCTCTCTCCTCTCTTCTCTCTCATCTCTCTCCTCTCTTCTCTCTCTTCTCCTCTTCTTCTCCTCCCACTCACTCGGGGTCCTCCTCTTCGCCTCTCTCTCTCCTCTCTTCCCTCCCTCCTTTCTCTCCTCTCTCTCGTATCTCTCCGTCCTCATCTCTCTTCATCTCCTCTCTCAATAGAGATCCCCCCCCCTATGCCTCAGCTGTGCGTGGCAGCAGTTGGCGGGAATGGCAGCGTCAGGTGTTGCCAGAGTGCCTTCACCACACAAATATATGAAGTAACTGCAGGGTGCGGAAAAGGACTCCATGCCCCGCCTGCTCTACCAGCCTCTCTGGGCTCTCCATTTCACACTGTGGTCCCTCGCACAGCCCGTCGCCCGCACTCCTGCCTCTCCCATATCCGTCCAGCTCCTCTCGTATCGTCCTACTCTCTCCAGCCCTAGACGTCTCTCTCTCTCCTCCTCTATACTCCTCTATTCTCTCTCCCGCTCCCCCTCCTCTCGCTCTCCCTACACAGCTACTCTATTCTCTCTCACACACCCACTGCCGAACCTTCCCTCTCTCTCCACTCCCTCCATCCCCCTCTCTCCTGCCTCTCTCTCCCTAGCTATTTCACGCATATGTTTCGTTATCCGTTTGCTATTGCTATCTACCTCCACATGCTCATGTTACTCCCCCTCAACTTACTATGAAGGTATGATGGAGTATTGAATGCTATATGGACGGGTTGACCTTGCCCCAAACCCCCACCCACCCCTGAACTGGTCATGTATACACGCAATACCAACTGGACCACGATGGGGTCCGGTATCTGACCAATTCACTCCCGTATTGGGTTCTGTTCAATCTTAGGTTCCCACTTAGCCTATTGTATAACTTAAGTATTTTGCCACAGGTGTATATAACGTATGTATGATTTTCCCGTATAGCGTATATGAAATTTGTGTTATTCAACTTTCGGTTCTCTTTAAAAATCTGAACATTTTGTACAAGTTAAAGGTGAGGCCAGAGGAAGGAAGAAGGTAAACAAGAGGCATGAGATTGTGAAGTCATTTTAGGTTGAAATGTAGGATTCCGTTGAGGCGACTTGTTTGTAAAACATACAGTCACTTGATGTATCCGTGAGAACTAGTGAAGCAGTTGAATGGGATCGAAACTGCGTCTCTGAACTCCGGAGAAATCGTAAGTGATAATAATACATTCTTGAATCCTGACACACACCACACACACCCACACACCACACCACACACACCACACACACACAACCACACACAACACCACACACACACAACACACACCCACAACACAACATACACCACACGCACCCACACCAGCACCCACCCACACGCTCTCGAGCGCACGCGTACACACCAATCTAACATCACTCCAGTATTGATCTACATGGAACAAGTGTAAGAAGAACTTGTAAGAGATATATACTAATTAATTATATACCATTAAGCATGTTTATATGTAGCCGTTGTTTGACCTCCAGGTAGGTATTATTCTTTGCAGATATACTCGGTTTTTGTGAGAGTGACAACATAGAGATACCAGACCCGCTCCAATCTTGATACAATCAGGTCTTTCAATGTGGCCACCTAAGATATATGTTAATGGAGATGAGTTATGTTCCTGCGCCGTGGGAAAAACAGCGAAAATATTAATGCGAAACCACATATAAGCGCTGTCGATCATTCTATACAAGGTAACTAGGATGATATAGTCTGGGAGTAATCCTTGTCAGGAGAACTTATATGGGAATAATGTGTTGGCACGCTAACATCCCAATTCAAAGCTGGAAAAATTGATGACCTGGAGAGCGTACAGATATTCTTTACTGCTATACTCCACTCAATATCAAATCTAAATCTTGGGACCTGATTAGCATTTTTAATCTGTATTCTCCAGATACCCACAGTTTTTTTATTAACATTTTTAGGTACATCTGCATTAGCTGCACTCCCCCTATCTATATGAGTGGAGTACAGTGTGTCAAAAAGCTAACTGGTTGAGGCTAAGATTCCCCATCACACAGGTGGTTGGTCATACGAGGTCATGTGATAGGCAGGTCTGCACTGGCAGACTCCGGATGCATTTGAGGATATCAGCAACACCAGATTGACTAGGTATGCGTGGTAAGACAAGTCTCAAACCCAACATGGTGGCATAGGGGGGGGTGTAAAGGTCTACGGTATTGTCATGCCAGGTTTCACTAACTGCAGTGTGTGTGGGATGAGAGTAAGCACAATCCGATATCGCGGTAGTAATTGGCAACCAGGTTGTTACCCACTTGGCTGGTCGCTTTTACAATGACTATGGAGACACAAGCTTGTCAACGGCTACATAGAGACAGAGTCGTCTGCTCCTGTACCCGCCTGCGGAGTGAAATTGTAATTTAACAAAGTGTAGTTTGTTAAATTTAATTTAAGAAATTCCTGACAATTTAAGTAATCTCTGACAAATATGGCAAAACTAAGACAACATTTTGGTGATTGCAGCAGTTTAGCCACACAATCGTTGCGAATTGTGTGGGGGGGGGGGGGAGGGGCAGGATGTGAGAACTCGACAACAGCTGTGGTAGGGACATGATTATGAGCACAGTTTAGAAGCCTTCATGTTATATATCTTTTAAGTGGAACTTTTTTCCTTTTTAAACTTGAAATTCTTTATCTGCTGCAAATCGTTTTTTAAAAGTAATTTTTTATATTCACGAGACCATTCGTTTCTTTCTATTTAAGAAAGTTTCTTCAGTAAATCTTCAGTAATCCTCATATCATTACCTGTCGAGAAAATCACCTTCCATTAGTTCTTCCTCATTGCTCCCCTTGACATTTCCATCTGTTATTGTCTTGTTTCTATGGCAGCGGCACATCATTGTTGTTCACTATTGTGGTCTTGACGGACAACTTACTGTCCTGTTTCAACGCACGTTTGTATATGTGTTTTATTTCATTTATTTTTCATATTCGTCTTACCTTATTGTTGCCGGGACACACGGTCACCAAACTGTTCTACAACACTTTGGTAGTTGGTCATCCTGGAGGTGTTGGGTGTAGCCATGTTGTAGTGTCTGGTGGCTGTGTGGTGGCTCTGTTGTGTGTTGTGTAGTTACAAGACGAGAGCTACGCTCGTGTGTCCCGTCTTACAGAACCAGTCTCTTTGTGTATACGCTTGTGTGTGTGTGTTGTGTGTGTGTGTTGTGTGTTTGTGTGTACTGTTTCTTAAGATAACTACCCAGTATAGTTTACCTTATGTGGTCTCGCCTCCATACACACCTGCTCCTTATGCCTTGTTCAGCTGCAACATTACGAGGTTCTCAGCTTGTTTGATGAACTACTTACGTCTTTATCATGTCCCCACCTCTCTGGCTGTCTCTTTCACACAACATTGTTTATTTCATTCCTCATGTTTTCCTCTCTTTTTGTCATCCTTGATTTCGATCTCCTTCCTTTTAGCTCCCACTCTTTCCTCTCCAACTTCATTGTCTACTCCTGCTCGCGCTCCTACATCTCGTATTATTGTTTCGTCCTAAGTTTATTCACCGTTTCCAGCTATTCCTCTCCGTCAATAGTTTAAGTCGCCTTTTTCTCTCCCTCTTATTCATGTCTCTCTTCCTATTCTCTTCCCCGTTGAACTTATAGTTCTCTCTTCTTCCTCACAATCGTCACATCTCCCCCCTCCACCTCTCTTCTCTCCCCTTCCCTCTCCTTTCACCTCTGCACCTCCTGGTGTAATTACCTCTCCATCTCGCCCCCCCCCGCCCCCCGCAGCGCGCAACACCGTGGGGGGGGCAGAGCACAGACGGATATTGAGAAATACTTTCATCTTCATCTATCAACATCTTGTAAATGCCTTGCTCTGTCCCGTACGCCAGTTTCCTTGGGTGTCGTGTGACTGGGTGGAGATGTGTGCGGGGGTTTTGTTGTAACGTGAGCTTTGCGGATGGAGGGAGGGAGAGGAGAGAGGAGAGAGAGGATGTAGGAGAGAGACAGAGAGAACAGCAGAGAGGATTTACAACTATTTATCCTACTGTGTGTGTAATCTCACAAGTCAGTCTCTCAAAACACATTATTCACACATCATTTTATTTATCATCGAAAATCTGACTGTGCTGTTTGGTACCTAGCAAAATATAGTGGGTAGTAAATTCGTCGGCTTCGCTGC
>WNGS01160430.1:26560080-26586468 GCA_020271785.1 Procambarus virginalis
AAGTAAATAAGTACCCAGGAGTTAGTCAGCTTTTTTATTGTTTATTGTTTGCTGCTGGATGCAGCTAGTTTATTGTGCACCCCATACTAATTCTGTGAGCGTTAGCGCAAAAATTATACTCATTCTGTGAGCGGTAGCGCAAAAAGGATTACTGAGCACAAAGAGCTAACTAATTTGATCTCCAGAGAAAGTGAAAGAAGAGTGTTTCTGAGGGCAAGAGACAAGTGTGTGTGAAAAGGAAGGGCGTGTTAGAGAGACTACGTTGGAGAGAGAGTGTAGGTTAGGTGATGACATTTGCAATAAACCACCTTAATTCAATTTTATATATATATTAAAATTGTATATACACCGATATACGAGAATAATCTGTATACACCAGCATCCAGTTAATTACATATCCTCACCACACGCTGCCTTGACACTAGTTTAAAAGAACATATCATTGTATGTTTCACTGTCATTTAATGCCTAATGTCATACAATCATATAATGATATAATTAATGAGATTGCAAAGTAAATAAACAGTTTGTTTTGTTCATCTAAATTATTTACAAATGTATGCATTTTAAGACAGGAAAAATGGTGAATTATTTTCTTCTTTGTTCAAGTAAATAAATTGCTAAGTTTTCCACTACACTGTAATAATCAACAGATTTCATAAGAACAATAGTTAAATCTGTAAAATTTATTCTTTAAGTGACTTTTGTGTTCAACACTTCAAAACATCCACACCTGTTGGAGATCCAGGATTGTTTTTCCCTAGCCTATGGACAACAGGAAAAAGGAGCATTGATTGTAAGGTAACTGACCTCTACCTAATCTCTTTCACCAAAAATTAAGTACTTAATTTTTAGATGTCACTGTAATAGGTCACCACAACTTAACATTGCTCGTCCAGTGAGGACCCTTATCTGTGTGATAGGGGCTTCTGCTCAACACTGCCATTGACTTTGAATGAATCACAACCTAGAAAATTTCTCAGACTATTTTTTCAACCCATCCTCCTGTTTAGATAGTACTGTACCTATTGTGATGTTCGTCAGTAGTCATGAATTCATACATACTTCGCTTTTAGATAGTAGTATACTGACTAGTAAGGAATTCTTTTAAAATAAACGAAGCTAAAAAACAAACTTAAATATTCCTAGGCCTAGTATAGCACACACATGTACTATATTTGGTCTCGGATATCATGTATTAGGCCTAGAAAGGTTAGGTTAGGTTACATTAGTTTATTTTGTCAAAGAAACACAAGTAAAAAACTGTTTTCTGGTTTGTCCAACTCAATAGTTCAGATTTCTAGGTTCTAATTTCATTGTACATTGGTATTTATACTATGGTCCTCATCGTTACTTTAAGTACTACCAAAACTGGAGGAAGGGTTACAAAATTTAGACACTCCTTACCCCTGGGTCTCTTTAAGAATATCAGATACTTGATGGATTCAATGTCCTTTTCCAGCCACTCATAAACCACATAATCAACTGTATCCTTATTCCTTAATTGGTACTACTGAAGTCTGCTCAGTTAAACACTTTGCAAATGATTTTCATGCAATCAATAGAGTACACTAATTCATATACTTTGAAAAGTATTTCACAACTTGGCTGCACTTGTTAAATATTTCAGCTTGTCGGTATGTAAGTAATTATCAAAAGAAGACAAAGCTGGGAAGACTATGTAGCATCACCTTGTTCTTAGTTGCCTTAATAAGTCATATTGAAACGTGATGTGTAATGTCCTTAGAGTTGATATGCTTACACATAATAAGTTTGGGTGAATATCAACAGTTGCTGCCTTGTATAGGCCAATACTCCTTCAGTTTGTATTATTGTTATGACAGCTTGCCTGTGCACATTTGCTCTTATAGCTGATCACTTCCAGCTCATCAACATAGCAATACCTGTTAAGTGATATTTACTGTTCTGATCCTTCTCACCAGTGACCAAGTGATCAGATGTAGTCTGATACAAGCTTAGTCTCAAGTTATATTTATATTTTCCAATTTGTCTGTATATTAAATTTGTTCATGCCATGCCAGATTATATTAGTTGTTTATTTAAAGCATTTTATATTCTTCCTCAAGCAATGATTCAAATTTTAAATAACATTGTCAATACAGGGTGGGTGAATGTGTTAAAGCTTATTCAATTTTTGTATCTATACTCTGGTAAACAGCACATATAAAAATACAAGGCACATAAATGAAATACATAAGTAATAAATCAATTATTAGGATCCAGCATGGCAAGTGGTGTCATATAAATGCAATTGGAGCAGAGTTTGATTGGAAAACATGGAAAGACATTTGGGCACATTTTCTAACATGCGATGCCTCATTTCATTCACCTAGCAGTAAACAGTTACTTGAATTTCAGTCAACTATTGTGGGATGCATCCTGAGGATGGTCAGTTGTTGGCCAAGGGGTTACTGCAATAAACCAAAGTCAAGACCTCCTGTCCCTGATAATGGGAAGTCATGTCATTATACTTGTTAAATTGCTTTGTCTCGAGTTATAAGGAGATCCATCCCAACATATACAATACCATAAAACTGGAATTTTCCTATCATGTTACACTCACATGCAGAAAATGTTAATTTTGCTTTGTTCTACAGTATTTGATTTATTGAATAATGGATTTATTAGTGTTATGGTAACTTTGTACTTAAATATTTGTTGAAATATGTATTTTTACCAGAGAAATGATATTAATATAGTCTGGATAAGATAGAAAATGATTAAAATAAAACCTGTTTCTTGTGGTGACAGGTTAGCAACACAGTCTTCCCAGCTTGGTGCCTTCTTGTGATAATTACTTACTTGCACATGTTAATAATGACTGGATCAGCTGTTTATAATACAAGCCAGCATGCAGTAGCTTTATAAGGCACTAACTTGCAAATTATATCTGACATTAACAATTTATTTCACCATTTCTTCATATACATAGTGCAAGTACAAAACAAATGCTGTACCAATCTCTTGAGAAAAGCCTTTAACCTTCTGCATGTCGTATAATTTGTCTCTGAAAAACAACTATACATTAATGACATAAATTTGGTAGTTACTTAAATACATTTTTAAAAATAAATATATTATATTGTTTGCATTATCAATATGTAAATACAATACTGTAACTCTAAAAGGGCTTTAAACCTCTTAGATATTGTATGTTTTTAAAACCCAAAACTAATTATTTCACTTGGCAAAGAAGTACACCTTGATTTAACTACTTCTGCATGAAAAGAGCGCCTAATTCATTATGAGAAATAAGCAAATGTGAAAAGATTGAATATACCCATCCACAGCAGAAAGCCAGGAGAGAATACAAGTAAAGGGCAAGAGCTAGAATGTTGTTAAACTTGCACACCCACATCAATGAAGTTGTACACCACTATTGGCTCTCAACAAACAATTCTTTAACACTATTTTTTATCTCTTGATTAACTCTTCTTTAAATGCTCAGCAACTTGAAAGTATGATTTGCTGTCATTTGTTATTTAATACTTAATAAAGTGTAAGCATTCATATTACATTTCATTAATGAAAAGGGTATTCATTTATCATAAGCATTTTGACAGAAAGAAAGATTTCATCTCTAACCTTCAAAGGTGTGATGACGTTAACAGTGGAGAGCCCTAGGGCTCTGAGAAGAACAAAGGGGAGAGCACGGGTACTGTAAAGGCGGTAAAGTCCGTCAATAGATGCCATTGTCATCACATTGTGTTTCTGTCGTTCACTTTCATACTTGTGAAGAATCTCTTCCTCCCCTAGAGAAAGAATTAAAATTTAAATACATACAGTAAATGTTTTTACTGTAACATAAATTAGAATTAAATATCACAGACAATTATTGAAAGTCATTCAAAGCCAGTATCTTCAACTATAACATAAAGTACAATTTACTTTTGATTTACCCAAATTCTTATATGAAATATGCATTTAACAACAAAATTTTATGAGAGGCTTGGTTTAACACAAGCCAAAGCTTGGTGATGTTTTCAACCTGCAATGTCCAATTACTCTTGTACAGAACAGAAGTCCAAAAAATGCATAAAACATAATTTTTGCATATGACTACTTCCAAGCATTCTACAACCCCCTACTGAAATCAAATATGATTCCAGTTAGAAATTAAAATACTGAACTGTTGACTCAACTATGTGAATTCAAAATGCACAAATTTGTTTTTTAACACTGAGGATCAAAATGCACTGTGATGTATTCAGCCATGCATGAAATGTCCAAGAATGAGTGAGATCAAATTCAGCCGCATGCAAATTTTCCAAGCATGCACAAGGGCTGTTTAGACCATACATAAATTATCTCAAGAATCTGAACACGTTGTTTTGGTGTTAACGAATATCACCACTCATGTTTATCTCCAATATCCTTAACTAACCTCCTGCCTCGCCTAAACCACTGTACTGCATAAAGTGTGATATCATGAGAAAAGGGAATGCACACACCAGCATATCATGTTTAGTACAGTATATCATAAGATTCAAAACTCCTGTCAGTACACGGGGCTCACAACCTGTTCCTCAGGACTCCAGTAAACAGACGGCATCTTAAAAAAAAAAATGGTCTGCATCCCTCCTGGCTGTGAGAGCCTCAGTATTGCCAGAGTAACCAAGGCTGGTGTATGCCGCAGGAGCTGACAGCACCACTGTGCAGGTCAGGGTCATAACACTTAATAATCACGAATAAAATATACAACTGCAATTATTTTAAGATGATAGTGTCATAGATAATCCTGACTAATAAAAATTATGTACACGGTTCAGATATCAATGAACACAATTGTAGATATGATGTTCACAGCATACTGTACAACCAAGATTTGTGAATCTACGCAACATGCAATGTGATATGTTCCTTTACAAAATAATCTTGTGGAAAATTATTCATATTCATGATTTAGTGACAGGGATCTGATAATAATAGCAGTGTTCGTAATAATAATAGTGATGAGCATATTATATTTTTGGGTATTTTGCTCCATCCGGTTAAAAACAGAAAAACAAAAAACACAAATTAATCAGAAAAATATCATTGTTACAGAGACCTCAAAAAGCATTTTTGCTTTCCAATTCTCTACTCTATAAAACTTATTTAATGTTAATATGTAATACTCACTCCACTTTCTAACCAAAATTACAATACTTGATGAAATTCAGAATGCTTAAGAGGTTCAGTAATTCAAGCATATAATCCAATATCTTCATAAAACACAAGGAATGTGGCATGTGTAGAAGCCTGACACACTGACAACAATTAGTATATCCATAGATCATCCAAGTCTCCACTAAATCCATTTTAACTTTAAACTTACCCACACACTCAAAACTTAAGTTTAACAAACAGAGGAGCTGCTAGTTGTATAAAAACATAAATATCATACCAATATCAGTACCAAGAAGGACAGCATTCTCCAGGGTGTCCAAAAGAGATGATACATCACCAAACCCAAGATTGACTCCTTGCCCAGCCAGGGGATGAACTCGATGGGCAGCATCCCTGTAAAATATAATACTACATTTTGAGGTAATATTAATCATTGTGGCCTCTAATTACCATTTAATGTACAGCACTTGTTTCATTATTGTATGTACTCTCAACATATAATAATCTTCAACTTACCCAATAAGAGCTACCCTAGGTGCCACATAGTGGACTGCATGACCAAGACCCAAAGGAAAAGCTCCTCTGGAGTTGGGGACAATGGCACTCACACTAGGTGGAAGCTGGCGGATGTCAGCACCACTACTAGGCAGGAAGGTATCCAGTAACTTCATCCAACCCTCATGTATGGACTGGACCATCTCATCACTAGTACTGTTATCCCACTGGTCAAAAAAAGTAATTATAAGCTTCATCTACTGTGCTAGGTAGAGAAAGAGTAGTCTATATTAAAATAAAATCACAAAAAAGTGAGCAATGGAATAACAAGAGAGGTCTAAAATGAATTAAAATAAAAAGCATTAAATGTAATGAAATGCCAGTTTCTGGGGTGAGCCCCAGAGGCTCCCTGAAGCTATCATACACTGATTGCTGCCATACTATTTAGTGCCATCAGTCACAGACTTCTATTTGCCTACCAGGGATCACAAGCTAGAACCTAGTCCCCTCGGAGAGGCCCAGGGAGTGATGGCCTATGATCACTCTACATTTAAAGATTATCATCTTAGTCATCACCTAGGGTAGGCACCCATCAAGATAGGCAAATCAAAACACTGCATGGTTAAAAACAAGATCACAGCCCCAAAATTGTCAAAAGAACTCCCCCAATAATGAAAACACCCGACCCAAATTTTGTGCACATACTCCCCCCCCCCCCCTGCTAGTTTGTTCTACCTCCCCCCCCCCTCGTTGAGGGAGGGGATGGTGGAGTTTTGTCTGCCACACCGCAGCAAATTCCTGCACTGTACTGTGTGCTCATCAAAGGAGAGGGTGCTAACAACCTTGGCCAGACTGGTGAGCAAAGCCCCAACTAATGGGGCCAAGGTGTCTGTAAAGATGTAGAGCGAGGAAAGGGGAGGGTGCCATGGCACCGAACGCTGAAAAACACGAAAAGGAAACTGGCGACACAGCAACCAGCGCAGGGACACTTGAGAACACAACCAGCGATCACGAGAGAGGCGAAAGGGGCTGCCCCGAAGGTACAAGAACAGCCAAACCCTGCCCAACGGTAAACCAGAAGGGCAAAGTTCTGACCCTTTGTACAAAGTTCGAAGCACAGTTCAAACCACAGCTGCTCGAGCAATTGATAAGACACCCATGTTCCCCTCAATGCCAACAGAAGGCAGAACTGCAGCTGAAGCAAGACAGCAGGAAACTGTGAAAACGATGCTAACTGAGAATCTCAAGTCTCAAGTCAGGCCCAACCACGTTCGAACACGAGATGGAACCAACTGAGACTTCCACCCGTTCATCAGGAACCCAAACCCAGTGAGCTCAGAAAGAACCACAACCCTGGCTAGCAGCAAGCAGACCAGATAGGGGCCCAAACCAGCCAGTCTTTGAGGTAGGCTAACACCCAAAAACCTAACAGATGGAGACGGGTCACCACAACCCGCGTTAACTATGTGAAAATGCAAGGTGTCAGATTCAGGCCGAACAGGAGAGCCCGAAAGCAGTAAGCCTATTGCCCTACAATGAAACCTAACCAATCTATAAACCCAGATGAATATGGAAGTACCAATAAGTGTCCTTGAACTCCAGAAAAATCATCCAAGCTCCCGGCTCGAGAACAAGCCAGACCTGGGACAACGTATTCATCCAAAAAGAGGGGCAAGATATCAACCGGGTCAGATGGGACCGATGATCTGCACAATCCTGTTTCTGGACCAGAAACAGGTGGGAAAGCCACCGAAGAGATGTCATTTTGACCACCCCCAAAAGCACAGACTCAAACTACTCAACAACTGGAAGGAGAAGAGGCCTGCCCCAACAGCTCCAAACTCCCCAAAGGTAAGATGGCCCAACGCCACCACAGGCCACAAGATATGACCCAAAATGCCCATGAATCATGGGACCAAGTGCGAGCAAAGTGAGCCAGCCTTTTCCCAACCACCCCGTCAAAAGGCTGACCAGCGGAAAGGGCTGGCACGAACCACGAGCACCATTCTTCTGAACAGAGCGAGTACAGCTCTGACCTGACTAGGACGAAGCTGGGGGAAACACATCCGACCTGGCAGCCAGCACTACAGAGGACCCACTTTAACCAAAAGCAGAAGCCCTGGCTCTACTCCACTGGAAAGGGTAAAAACGACCCCCTTCCCCACTGGAAACAAAGCAAATAAGCGACTGACAAAATATAAAATGTCAATGTCCTCAGAGAAAAGCAAAACACAAAAAGGAGAAGCTGAATTCAGAACCTCGCTCTACCATCCAGCCCATTGGTTGGGCACCATTTCTTTCCCCTGTCCCAACCCAAATCCTTATCTTGATTTCTTCAAGGAGTGAGAGCAGGAGCAAAGATGCATGAATTAAGGGACTCTAAAGAGCCTCCCCAAAAAAACTCAAAGGCAAAAACACCACTCAAAAACAGGAGACTAGAGCCAAAGCGACGACGACCAGTAGGCACAGACCTTGAACTGAATGGTGAGGGGTCTCAGCTGACGTGGGCCAGCTCCCACCTTCGCCCAATGAAGAGGAGGTGGAGGAAACTAGTGGGGGGGGGGGGGCTATTTTCACAAACATTTTTATGTTTGTTTTCATTGTTGGGGAGTTCTTTTGGTAATTTTGGGGCTGTGGTCTTGTTTTTATCCATGCAGTGGTCTGTTCTGATTCACCTGTCTTTCTGTGTGCCTTCCCTAAGTGGTGGCAAAGATGATAAGCTTTAAATGTAAAGAGTTCATAAGCCATTACTCCTTGCACCTCTCTGAGGGAACTAGGTTTTGGCTCGTGGTCCAAAGTAGGCAAATAGAACTCTGCGACTGATGGCACTGATCAATGTAAGATAGCTTCAGGGCGCTGACGGGGCTCCCCACAGAAAAGGAAAACTTTTTGCAATAAATAGCAAAGCACTCTGTGGACTGGAATCCTTGGTAAAAAGAAGCAGGTACAGTTTCAATTAGCATGTTGGAGTGAGGTTCAACTTTACAATACTAACTTCTTTTCTTAATAAAAATAGTGCAAAAATTCTTCACTACAGGAAATAGCATGTTCATTTTACTTCACGTAAATAATAAATAAAGCAGTGAAAAAAGATACAGCCTTTATTCAACAAGGTACAAAGGATAAAACTCACTATTGCTCTGTTAAGAGCATCCGTGAAGTCTTCATCAGAGAGCTTTAGCAATTTTTTTGCATTTTCTTTTGTTGTTGACCATACCAGCGAACTTCTGTCTTCTGAGAGCTGTTGAAAATGTTAAAGGTATTTAACTGGAAAAATACTGTACAGTAATTAAATATTGTCATCTATACAGAGCAAGTTATGTTCATAATTAAAGTACTGTATATTAATCTGTACAGTACTTTAGTACAGTATCCTTTGTTGCTGGAAGCAATTTACATTATACACCAACTAAAGGAATACTTCCGAGTTTTTATGTAATTCCCCACGGTGGCTTATGTATCAAACTTGATATAAATAGAAACAACCGAGTATACAAAGGATGCAAAGCCCCACCTTGTGTGCATGTATACATAGACAAACACCTAAAAACTGTATGCTCTGGTTGGTTGGTTGGTCGTTGTAATTCAGATTAAAGTCATAGTGTTAAAAAGGAAGGAGAGGGCATGTAGTATTATTAACCATAGATATAGGGTATACAAGCATAGACCAAATGTACAAACACAGTTATGGGCCAGGACGAAAAAGAGAAAATGGCCGTTAGTTCTAAAGAAACAAGTGTGACGTAATGAAGAGGAATAAAGATGACACAAGACCAGAAGGAATATGCACCGTAAGATAAAGGCAACTACAAGATCCAGAAAAAATGAATAAGACTTGGGAGAATGTATATTTCCAACTCAGTGTGAAGTGAGATATATTTCCAACTCAGTTAGAAGTGTGTCCAGTGTGTCACACTGGACACACTTCTAATGTCCCACCAGGTCACTTGGCTCTCAATAGATTCTTAGTGAATCTGATACATTTGATGTAGCTCGCTTTATGTTCCTTTGTTCTCATATTGGCATTTTGAATATACCACAACACAGACAATGTTACGTAATCTTTCCGGCTTGGTGCCTTCTTTTGATAATTACTTACTGGGCACACACTAATAAAAACTCAACAGTACCATGTTGGAAACTAGTAACATAAGAACAGCCGTATTCAAATCCTTAAACATGTTGAACACACACTCCATAGAGCCTCTTATGTTTTTTACACTTCCAAAGCTCTATACTCCAATGCTAACACTAACTTGAAACTATTCCTACATGGATATATCAGAACCCATAAACACACGAAATAAGTACTGTATCTGCTAAATTGCTCGAGTCTGACTCGGTGGTCTTTGTCGCCAGCTCACACCCAAAGGTCCCAAAATTTATTCCCATAGTAGGACAGAGACAGTTTTTTTCACCTCATGCATATATTCACCAATCAGTAAAAAGGAACCCAGGAGTTAGGGAACTGTTGTGGGTTGTATCCAGGGAAGGCCAGTAGTTGGTCTAGAGGGATCTCAATAAGCCCCAAGTACAGTACTGTCTTCCTGTCCCCCCCAACAACAGGAAACCAAACAAAATCTGTGCAAATAAAAGATCATACCCCACTCCATTGTTGTTCTTTTTGTTATGCAAACTGCACTATTTAATCCTATCTACAGTACCGAAGAACCTTGTGCTATTAGTTCACCTAGTACAGTACAATAATATGTGAAAATATAATACCTGCAATAATAATATTCCTCATTATACTGTATTACTGTAACCTAATACAGTGGGGCCTCGATTTACGATGGTAATCCATTCCCAGAGACGTATCGTAAGTCGAAACGATTTTTCCCATAAGAAATAAAGGGAAATGAATTAATCCGTTCCTGACTCCCCAAAAAATTAACTTCAAAGTAAATTTTATACCTAATTCACCCAAATCTTCACTACAAAAGTATGTACAAGTTATTACTTACCTTTACTGATGACTCCTGTTGGCATATGGAAGATGGTAAGTAGGGGGGAGGAGAAGAGGTGTTACTGTTTGGAAGGGCAGTCCCCTTCCCTTATAACATCAGACAGTGATGATTTTTCTGGGGTACACACTCTCCTACATTATGCCTGCATACCACTAGGACCTGGTTGTGGTTCACTGCTAGTTTGTCTCACTAAAAATTTGCCTAGTGACACTTGTTTTTCCCTTCGTTTTAACATTTGTCTGTAGTGATGTATCGCAGTGTTATTGAAAAGGTTAAGGCAACGGCCTACTGCAGCTTGATTTGGGTGAGTCGTTTCAACAAAAGTTTAGTTCTTCCCATGCTGCACACATTTTCTTAATTTTTGAGGAAGGAATATTCTGTACTTCCTCTATGGTCATCCTCACATGTGCTCTCATATGTTGAACCTTACTACTGATGTTCTTGGGACCCATGGCATGATATATAATAATCAGGTTTATGTTCAAAAAGCAAAAAATCACCAAAAAAATAGAATTTCTTATAAGCGTGATCATCACTGAAGACAGGGCGGCTGAGCTAGATAAACTGAGACAGTTCGGCCCGCGCGATCAGGAACCATGCGCTCGTTCGACCCAAACATGTATCAACAAATATCGTTAGTCAACGACACTTATCGTAAGTCGAATCGCATTTTCTGATCAAATTTATAGCGTATCTCGAAATTATCGTAAGTTTTATCGTTTTCTTCTAGTGTATGTACACTAGTTCTTTTCCGGCCCCGACCACGGCGGTCTCTAGGTTTGGAGTCCCTGAGCCTTTTTTCACCAACTTCGAGGTCAACTCCGAAGCTAACAGTTCCTGCAACGACGCTGGAACCAATCATATTGGCATTTGCCTTTCCATTGGAGACTTTCGGCGCCATGGAGAGGGGGGACCTGCTGCATGCTTCTCCATATCAACCTACCCTGGCTTTGTGCCCTGGAGAGGCCACCCCGGACAGACAACTAGAGCACAACTCCATAGTCTCCAGAGACTTATGGATGCCTACTACTAAATGGCATTCAAGGTATTCTAAGAGAATTAAAAGAAAATCTATGTTGAAAAGAATGTAGAATACATAGACACATACTGGCAGAAGGGCGACAGGACCAGTAGGAAGGAACCTCTGCCAGGCCACAGTGTTGTCAGCTGCCTGGAAAATAAAATACAGTACATCATAAAATATATTAAATTTTTATTCTATATTATATGATAAATATACTGCACAAGATGAATATAATACACAAGAAAAATACAATATTATACTTGTGCAAACACTTAAATATTCCTAGGCCTAGTATAGCACATATATGTACTATAATATGGGACAGATAGCTTGTATTAGACCTAGGAAGGTTAGGTTAGATTATATTTTCTTTGCAACATAAATACAAAGTCTTTTCTGGTTTATCCAAATTCAGTAGTACTGAGTTCTACTAAGTGCCTTTATGTCAATATATGTACTATAGTCCTCATCGTTACTATAAATATTACCTAAACAGGAAAATGGGCTGCACATTTCTTACAATGTTTTTATAGCCTTTTTTGGATAAGTACTGTAGTCTTTCTGCCACAAGTGGAAGTGAAAAAAGTGGTGTTGATGTGATGAATGTGATAAAGATGAATTTGATGATATAGTAACTATGACAGTTTGTTTTTATGTATTTGTATCAGTTATAAACTGATACAAATATTTATAATGAATTTGTGACTCTGCTATTCAGATGAATTTGCAGAAATTTTGCAAATATGATAAAAAAAAACTATGATTCATAAATGTTGACTTTTTTCAAATATTGAAACTTGAGTTAAGTCGCATTACATATTGTATTAGGTAAAATTGAGACAATGATTGCCAATTAGGAAGAATAGGTGTTGTTACATAGCAGCTTCCCTTTAATACTTCAAATTCTTATTGCACCTAGGTTATTATTTTCTAATATGATGCATTGTAATTTTTTTTATAAAAATTGAACAATACATTTACTTACCTCTGAGAGCTGTAGTGTTGCCACTATTCCCATCTGGTCATATTCCCAGCCCACATATTGCACACCCATAGTCTTACGCACCAGGGACTTGGCTCCATCAGCTCCAATCTGGAAAACATTATCGTTTCATTAGAACTCCTTCATGCTTTTTGCTCTTATTTCATTTCTATGTCTTTCAATTTGCCTTAATTTTGAAGGGGAATCTAGCTCTGGCACCACTTCTAGTTTCTTGGGATTTAGTCCTTCAAACAGGTCATGTTTGCAACATGACTTAATTGCTCACAAATGGTTTCTCTCACTTCTGCTCATTTTTTTTATGGAATAGAAGCTAAGCGTGATGTCCTTGCTGTGAATATGTGATATGATTGTTTGCCTGAGGTGGATCTGTTTGCTTCCATGTGTAGCAATTAGTTTGTGGTTCAGTTTCCCATCCTGGAAGGCTTTGACATTAGATGCTCTGAATCTTAAGTGAAACAGGTGAGACTGCATTTACTGGTTTCTGTCATTCCAGATGTTGCTCGTTTTTCTGGTAGAGGTATACAATGCTTATGTTGCTGTAGAAATGACGACTAACAGAGGATGACCCCCCATATTGGAATAAAGCAGTGAATTGAAACACTGCAGGAAAGTCTTATTCACTCATAAGGAGCTACATCATGAGAAGAGAATGGCTATTCAGATGAATTTGCAGAAATTTTGCAAATATGATAAAAAGGAAACTTGACAAAGATCTTTGGAAAACTCCCCTAGTAACAATCCTTACAAGGAGTATTATTGTACAGGAAACAACCAAAAATTTCTAGGAACATATTCCTGATGTAAATAGAAATGTGTAAAGTGTAAAATATGAGCTGCAGAATTCTTCAAGCATCAGTCATCACCATTTATCTTGACATATGGTGCATCATAGAAAACACTTATGAGGCACTCAACATATGTAATTTATATAAGACTCACCATGGTGAATGAAAAACTGAAGAATTAATTCTAAATATCTGGATGGAAACCAGTCACAGTACAATTAGGCTGATCAAGCTTTGATAGAAAGGCAGTGCACATGATTGTGCTTAAAAGTAAGAAGCAAATGTAAATAAATGAACGGTATGTAAATATGAAAGTGAATAATATGTTTTGTGTATTGCACAGCTTCGTTAAGAAAATGTACAATAGTACAGTAACTTGATTACACAAAAAATGTACTATTTATATGAAAATAGATTATTTAGTTTTAGGTATATTAAAATAAATTAAACTTTATATTTTCATCTTTAGAACATACCAAAAGGTCTGTTGACAATGTTCTACCATCCTGGAGCGAGACTGTCACTCTGGAAGAGAGGTCAGAGGGAAGCTTGTATCCCTCTACCTTGGTGCTGTATTCCACCTGTTGGCAATAAGAACACTTTAAATCTTCACAAATATATAAATGAATAAATCCACAAAGGCCGTGATGAGGTTTCGAACTTACATCCAGGATGATCCCATACGCACCTTAATCGACTGAGCCATGACACGGTAAGAGAATTGCAACCGAGATTGCTTGTGCTCTCACACGAATCCCGCAGTCTCTTCGAGAGACAAACCGGGGTTTTACACAACTTCCCCATGCACTCGGGCTCTGTCAACAAACTATTCTACCGCTTTGCCCTTACTTCAATACACACAGAAATCACAATAGCGTGATATATCAAATGAATAAATCCACAAGGGCCGTGATGAGGGTTCAAACTTACATCCAGGATGATCCCAGATGCGCCTTAATCGACTGAGCCACGACATGGTAAAAGAATTGCAACCGGGATTGCTACTGCTCTCACATGGATCCCACAACCCCGGTTGCATTCTTTTACCATGTCGTGGCATTTACATTTTTAATTTTTTTTCCCCTTTAAAGTGCTTAAATAATAAAACAGAAGTCATTTACAGCTCATATATGACTGTTGTTCTTCAGATCTTAAAGTAATTCTTGATCAATGCTCCTTATAAAAAAATTTAAACTTAAAGCATTATTACTAGTAAACTTTGTATTTATACACGTACTGTATTATTAAGAAAGGTTGCTAGGAGTATAATTTTGAAATTTTAGTTTTACACTAAACCATTGAATACACTATTATGTGGCCATGACTGAAACTCTCTCAAAGACAAAGTGTCACTGTCCACAGGGTATCATCTACTAAAATTATTAAAGTAAAAATGATATGTAAATAAATAAAAAA
The DNA here is from genome assembly GCA_020271785.1 of Procambarus virginalis. Taxonomy (NCBI): domain Eukaryota; kingdom Metazoa; phylum Arthropoda; class Malacostraca; order Decapoda; family Cambaridae; genus Procambarus; species Procambarus virginalis. The sequence continues at coordinate 26,574,901 of WNGS01160430.1, forward strand.
TAATGAAGTAATGTGTTACTGTACCTCAATGTTTTGCAGCACTTGTTCCTTGATGGAGTGTAAAATAACATCATTTTCCACAATGTGTGCCACCAGATTTTCTTGGTCCTCCTTATCAAACGTAATCATTGCCTCTGAACAGGATTCCCACACCTACATCATCAAAATATGTTAACATACAACAGCTCAAAATAATAATTTATTACAAGCAAACAACATAAACACAAACCATAAGAAGTAATTTTTAAATAGTTGTGAAATCTTCAAAACCACACCATTGAAATTAAGATTGTTTTGGTAGAAATTGAGTAGAAAGTTTTAACAACTTTATATTATCCCGATACTCACTTTTATCCGATACAGTAATCGATTATTAAAATGTCAGCATGGACTGACTTAACCCTATAGATCCACAAATGTAAACAGTAATATGTAATTTCTTGATTATTTTAAAAATCATTAACACTGGAATGGCTTTTTTACTTGATTTAAAATACTCTAATATATTTAGTTAGCTACTGATTAGAAAAAATGGACTAAATTCAGGCGATGAGTCACAATAATGTGGCTGAAGGTATGATGACCAAACCACACATCAGAAAATGAAGAAACGACGATGTTTTGGTCCACCCTGGACTGAATTATCTTGATAATGGTCTAGGACGGACTGAAACGTCCTCGTTTCTTCGTTTTCTGATGTGTGATTTGGTTATCTTGTATAAATACAACTGTGATTTCAGGCATTTGTTCATAATACCTGTCTCTCTTCAGTTTGTTATACTGTAATAAATACATACAGCTTCATAAGGTATGAAATTGTGAGGGTATGACTATACTTGTCTCACCACACCACTTTTCTTTATAGCACACTTGTGATGTAAACATATTAGTTTCCTATTGTTGGGACAAGAAGGATGTTGTCAGAGGTCTCCTTCCATTGGCTACACCAGGTCACATGACCTGTAAAGTGTCATCAACATATGTCAGACCTCCCTGAGCAACATCTTGTTTGCCCCAAAAAAACAGAAAAACCTGGATAAAACTTAACATCAACCTCTTTGCATAAATTTATACATGTTAAAATAAATAATATACCAGTATTCCTTGGGAATCTCTCATGTTACTCATGAGTGGGTATAGTTCTCAAAGGAGGCCGAGTAATGTTATGATAGACTTTAAGAAGACCAACAGTTCATAGTATATATACACAACATTCATATTCAAAATGTTATAAGCACTTTCACCCAAACATACCTGCATCCTCTTAACAGGTTGGGCTCTCATATGTCTAATGTGCTCCCATACCCCTAGCTTATGGAACAGCTTGCGAGTGTGGCCATTGAGTGCGCACACACGATTGCTGAACTCCTCTGGCAGACTCCATGGCTTATTTGGAGCTCCCTCCAACAACAGAATTTTACGGTCACTCAGTCTTTTACTGTGACCTGAAAATTAATTACATACAGTATTGTATACACAATATATTCTATTATTAAATATTGTGCAAGTTCTTAACAGTAATTCACAATGAGAATTTTAAATAATAACGATTAATCTGAATTACAGCATTGTACAGGTTGCCCTCGGCAGTGAATTCTGTGTATTCCGAGGTGTGAGAGCAAGTGTTTTCATACCAAGTTTCAAAGCATGCTGGTAAACCTTAAATTATAAGGATTGAAGGTGCTTTAAGATGAATTAGCAAGGTAATACATGCTAATATTAGTGTTTACTACATTCTCAGGAGTATTTCAAGTTTTCACATACCCTACATGCTTAAGTCTACTTACTACCTACTAGAAACAAGTAGGTACCCAGTCAGCTTGTTGTGGAGTTGCATCCTAGGTCAGCTCAGTAGTTAGACCTCGATATAAGCCTAACATGTATAAATACACTGGCTGCCTGTCCCCAAACAATAATTATTTATAAGACATTAGCCAATCATAAGTATTTTTTATTCAATGAGTCCATTTACCCAGGGAACACGCCATGGCAAATCCAACCATGCCGCCCCCGGAGACGACGATGTCATAATGGGGAGTGTCTCCGGCCTCGCCACCGTAGCAAGGTGCAGCAGATGTCGACACACAGCGACCACACTTCCCCCTCAGTCTTTCATGCCACACCTTAGCTGAAGGGCTCCTTGCAACCCTTGTGAGCCTTCCCGAAGGACACTTTACAACCCTTGTGAGCCTTCCCGACAACCACATAATGCTGTGACCTGCGAGGTTGTAAATCTACATCCGGATTATATTATAGTGTTTAATTCAGTTGATTCAATACCAAAATTTATTCATTGAAAGCGAAGAAAAATATTTCTTTGTTAAAAAGAGTATGGGATTTTAGTCAAGGTTGAGCAATATTATTTGATAATATGGGTATAACATTATTAGGTACGTGATAAGGATATAAAAGTATAAACAATGCGATTCTTTCAGAACAAATTTCTGGATATAAATATTAAAAACATAATATACGTAAAAAATATAATTGTTTAACTAACAATTATCATCAAATTATTTGCTTTGAAACTCTAAATCAAACTAATTGAATGTTAATAAGCATAACAAATTTCCTAATCGCAATATTGAATACACATTAATAGCTAATTAAAATAAATGTTTCTCTAGTGTAATATTAGTTAGTTGGAAATTAACAATTGAAATAAAAAAAATAATATTTTTGTGAATAATTTAAAGTTTAAATTTTGACGTGGGCATCAGCTGGGCGAGTATACACTGTAATCAAAACAAACAGACGACGGCGAGTGTTATTACTCAGTGTTTTGTGTCTTGTGGCTTTTTAATTTTAGCCGGAGTGAGCGTTTTGGCCCCGGGACCCGGCCACTAGCTGGTCCGCACCGCCAGGGACCATGACGAACACAGCAGAGGTAAATATAATGTGTGGAGTAAGATGGTGGAGTGGTACCGCTATGTACCTCCTCAGGTGGGTGAGTTGCACCACCTGACTCCTTTCTTGGTAGCCAGATTACACTGTCTTGCTTATTTCAGTATGATCAAGTTCAGCAACCAGGATCCTCCATTGGTGGACAAATTTAAATATACGACTCATCTGAGGTGGTTATCTTGTTCCATCTGGTTATCCCAAAGTGGTACATTACCTGGATTCCAACAAGGAACATTTGCCCGAAATGCTATGCATATTAGTGGCTTTAGGTGCAGGCGATGAGTCACAATAACGTGGCTAAAGTATATTGACCAGCCCACACACTAGAAAGTGAAGGGACATGATGTTTCGGTCCGTCCTGGACCATTCTCAAGTCGATGAGAATGGCTACAATACCTAAAGTAGCTTTAGGTATTGTATGTACTAGCTCTATCTATAAATCCAACATTATGTTTGTAAATCAACTATGTACTTTTCCTGAATAAAAAAATATTATTATTAAGGTAAACAGGCTGCATTGATTTGCTCCTCCCAAGGTGGGCAGTCGACCCTGACTTCCCCCCCCCCCCACCCACCAAGGTGGGTTGACTGCCCTGACTTCTTCCTCCCAAGGTGGGCAGACAGGAACCTATATTTTATTTTCATTATTGGATCTTTAAACTATTTTTGGATTTTCAGTCGCATCTAAAAAAAGCTGCATTTTAGTATCCATATTTTGCTATTATAGTAGTTTTTGGTGTGAGTTTCCATTAAGGCTGCAGGTACTACAATTGCATCTTTTATGGTGCCAGTTATGAAATACTTAATTTTGTGTGTTTTGATACCCTGAATGTTGGCAAATATGAAAGATGTTATCATACTTGTGGACGTGCTGAGTATTACACTTTTGTGTTAATGCTGTATATTTGGTTCTGGTAGGGGCGCCTCTTGTGTCCTGTCTAGTATTTGACCAAGTTGGTGGTAGAGTTTTGCCATTTCTCGCCATCTTTTTCTCTACTAAGAAAATCTCCCTGGTGTGTATGGTTGTTGCTGTATTCATAATGGCATTCTTCGTAGTTTTATTCACTTGTTCTTTGTTTTATTTTAAATGCTGTGCAATCTTTGCCATAGTATTCTTTTGTTGTTTAGTAAATTTTTTCACCTAGAATTATCTGAAAGACATGTACCTGTATTTAGAATAATTCTACATTTTCTTGTGTGATTATATTTGTGTTGGGGGTCAAGGTTTTCTCAGAAAACCTGCTATTTCTTGTGGCACTTGTCAGTTTTTTTGGGCATAGGGTGGTGATTCCACATGTTACAATGTTTTTTCTGCTGTATTTCAAAATTCAATTCCAGTCACTGATTTATTTTTCTATCTGTTGTGATACACTTTGAGACCATTGGCTGTGTTTTATATCAAAATCTCTTAAATATCCTTAGATATTGTGTTTAATGATTTTCAAAGTGCACACACATACCTGTGTGTCTCAAACACTTTCACTCCTTAATTCCCTTTAGGTATATTTCTTAAACCACGTTTACTCTCCTTACCCCAGAGCACTCTGAATCAAACCAAACTGGCTTCCATGTAACCTTAAGGAGGCTCAAGTGCTATCTTTCCTTGTAATATAGACCTCCACAACATCGCGAAGGCAAGAAAATAAGTCTAGGCAGAGTAATTACCATACATGGCTGGTTACTACCATTGTATTTAACTTTTTTATGGTGTCAGTACATTATAAAGCGTATACTATCTATTCTTGTACAATGTAAATGGGGTGAGGTAATAATACCAAGCAAAATAAAAGGAGACAGCATTTACAAATGTACATATTACTGTACATTTGTTAATAAACAACACTAATTAACAGGAGGCCATTTCTCTGGTTGATAAGTTGGATCCTGGAAATTTGACACATTTATGTGGGGGATGAATTGGGGAGAGAGAAAACAGAGAGGTTAACTCACTTGTAATGATATAATAACTACAAATAACCATTGGGTCCCATTAGTACAGTTAGCTTTATTCTAGACCGACAGTTGGGAATCCTGGATTTGAATCCCAGGAGGGACAGAAATGGTTGGGCACATTTCCTGTCACCTAATTCCTTTGTTCACCTAGCAGTAAATAGGTGCCTAGGAGTTGGTCAGATTATTGTGTGGTTACATCCTGGAAAGGGTCAGTAGTTCAACCTTGAGGGACCTCAATATAAGCCTAATGAGTATATATACACAGGCTGCCTGTCTCCAACAAAATGAATGAACTAATTATTAAATGATTAAATATAGTTGTATTGATTATAGATAATACATTTTGATAATAGTTCTTATTATAAATAATGGCTATTGGTAATTGATATAGGTAATTCTTGAAAACTTCATTATTTTCTAAGCACTTTTAATTCTCCAAGAGCTTTGGATAAATGCAAAAATATTAAGAGCCCACTCACAGATTGTTAAGTACATCTCTTCAAGGTTCTGCACGTGGTTTCCCATTGTCAGAGACAGGAAGCCTGGTAGGCTTATCAATGTCCCTCTAGGGCCAACAACTGATCTTTTCTAGGATGCAACCCAAAATAGTTGCCTAACTCCTGGGGTACCTACTAACTACTAGGTGAGCAAAGTCGTCAAGTACTCACCTAATTGTGCTTGCGGGAGTTGAGCTTTGGCTCTTTGGTCCCGCCTCTCAACTGTCAATCAACAGGTGTACAGATTCCTGAGCCTACTGGGCTCTATCATATCGACATTTGAAACTGTGTATGGAGTCAGCCTCCACCACATCACTTCCTAGTGCATTCCATTTATTAACTACTCTGACACTGAAAAAATTCTTTCTAACGTCTCTGTGGCTCATCTGGGTACTAAGTTTCCACCTGTGTCCCCTTGTTCGTGTCCCACCCGTGGTGAAGAGTTTGTCTTTGTCCGCCCTGTCAATTCCCCTGAGAATTTTGTAGGTGGTTATCATGTCTCATGATTGTAAAAAAAAAAAAAAAAAAAAAAAGTGTAAGGGAATGTGCTCAAAGTTCTTGTCCTGCACAGAATCTATCTCAAGAGCCAATTGTTTGTGAGCACACTTCATTGAACACAATTTTAAAGGCCAAATGAGAAATTCAGAATAATCCATCGAGACAAAATTCCATTTATAAAGTTAATATTTATTAAGTTGATGAGGAGTGATGAAATCCACGAGGGCCGTGACAAGGGTTCAACCTTGAACAAAGGTAATTTGAACCCTCGTCACGGCCCTTGTGGATTTGTTCATTTAATGCATCACGCTATTGTGATTTGTGTGTGTGTTGATGAGGATTCATTTGAATTGTTGCAAGGAATTTATAAAAACTTCTAAAATTTTTCTTCTGTGCACTCGGTAATAATTGAGGACATAGAGTAATTATAATATGATTGGCAGATTATCTGAGGAAGGCGCAGTACTGATTAATCAGTTCAGTTTCAGTACCTATCCCCAAGGCCTAAGTCTTGGCTGTATTGAGAGAGAGAGAGAGAGAGAGAGAGAGAGAGAGAGAGAGAGAGAGAGAGAGAGAGAGAGATAGAGGGGGGTGGAGGAAGAGAGGAAAGAAAGGAGAGAGAGGAAAGAAAGAAGGTAGGGAGGGAGAGAGTAAGGAAGGAAAGAAAGGTGAGTTTTTTCCTAGAGTTCAAGTGTATATTACTGTATTGTACAAGGTAACTAATTTGTGTATATGTACATTACTTCTCTAAATGGCACCTGCATGCCACCAGTCACCCACCACCAAATTGATGCAGTTCCTCTTCACATTATGTCTGCACTTCTTCCAAGTTATGAAATGGAGTCTCACTTGCATGAGAAGAAAATGATAGCTAAGCCAGAATTGTGGAATTATTACTGTTACTTCATTATCATGTGATTGTAAAAAACTTGATTCAAGGCATTTTTTAGAAGTTTATTTTTTAGAAGAAACATAAGTTTGAATGGGTATTTATGTCTTGCCTTACTTGACTTTGGTAAGATAATGGTTATATTGCTGAAGTTGATCAGGTTTGTTAATCACCTTCCAAAGTTAATATTTGTCTTGTATTTCCTGGAGGTTATTGATTTGTATATTAAACTTTCCAATTTGTCTTTATTGTATGTTATTTAAAATTCAAGACAGAAAATTGTCCATATTGATTTGTAGCACAGTGCTTATATCTCAACTGATGGTACTGCATCTGAAAAACAAAATAGCACATATCCTAATTGAGAATTCGGTTATGACACACACTGCTGGCAAATTCACCCACTAAAGTAAATGGAAGCATTGTCCTGTCACATTACCATATTGTACATAATTTATTAACTGGCTATTGTGACTGAACTTTTAAACTAAATACAACAGATCATGATAATGCAGTACATTATTTTCAGTTAAAGGTAAACTTATTAGAAACTTAGATTTATATTCAGTTATACTGCTTGTCCATATTACTGACATGTAAATATGTGTCATCTGAATGCTGTGCTATTGTCCATTGATAGTTTATCATGACTAGTTGTTTCCATTAACTTTTTTGTTATTAATATCATGCTGAATTAGGATACTTTTAAAGATTACATTTATCATTGGTTGATTCCCAATAAATGTGACAATTGGACAACTTATAATTTATATACAGTACAATATACGGTAAATAACTGGGCTAATAAATGCAGTTTAGCTAATAAAGCATAAGCAAAGTTAAACAAAATGTGTAAAGTACTTCTAAAAGATGACTTCCAGTAGGATCCTGGAAATAACTAAAATAAACTAAATGCATGTACAATTCATATGCTCTTGACCGAAATGTAGGCAAGGGTTATAGAAGTAGATAACTATGCAATAACAATTGTAGATCTCACACAGTAGAGGCACATGTTGCAAGGAATGAAGATATTATTTATTAGAATAAATTACCCCTTCCATGCCAATAGCTCTCTTGAACAAGTAACCACTCGTTGAGGATTGTACATTGGATAGATATTTTTTGTTTGCTTCTAACTAATTCACTCACACATTTAAAGTTTGGCCTTATTATTCCACCTGCCCCTTGCCAGATCTAGATTGCTTTATTTATTTTGCCTTGCTTTATTATTTATTTTCTTCATTGCAGGTGTTCATGAAGGTACGTTAACACACACACTAGTAAGTACCCAGCACCTTTGTTAATTAATGCACATTTTGTAATAACATTTGGCACTGTAATAACAGTTCAAATGCAAAATAATGGCTACGTTTATAGTCCTGTGTACAGGGTGTATAATTTTGCATATATGTTTTAATTTGTGTTTATAATATTATGTGCCATGTACAGTACAGGATTTCAATTTACTGGTATACACCAGTGCTGGTAGGTCATGTCATAATTTTTTGTAGTGGAAGCATTTCACCTACATAGCTTTAGTCTAAATAGTAATTAGATGCCATTTATCATTCTTTTCCATAGCAGTTCCTAACTGCTGCACCAGACAATCACAATTTTAGATGTGATTGTCAGGTACATCAGTTAGAAAAAAGGCAAAAAAGATGCATGGTTGGAAGTTTGAGTCTTCTACCTTTACCGATGGGTGTTTCACTACCTTTACCGATGGGTGTTTCACTACCTTTACCGACGGGTGTTTCACTACCTTTACCGATGGGTGTTTCACTACCTTTACCGATGGGTGTTTCTCTACCTTTACCGATGGGTGTTTCTCTACCTTTACCGATGGGTGTTTCTCTACCTTTACCGATGGGTGTTTCTCTACCTTTACCGATGGGTGTTTCACTACTTTTACCGACGGGTGTTTCACTACCTTTACCGACAGGTGTTTCACTACCTTTACTGATGGGTGTTTCAATAATTCTGATGGAAGCATCTCCAACCACTTGGACTGATCAATACCGCAGCAGCCTCACCTCTTACTGCTCGGCATTTGATCACAGAGGTCCAAGTGTTTGAGCATCTTTCTACCATCCAATCCCAGATTCTTATCCTCAAATCTCTTCCAAGTATGTACTGTATAATAAGACTAGCTTAGCATTTTCTTCCAATAATTACCTTACCTTACAGTTGGTAGCACTTAAATCATTAATGCAACTTTGGATGTAATTACGTAAATATAGTTGCAGGATGAGAGTATGCTTATGGTGTTGTGTCCTTCCAGTACTCTTTGTTATATGATGCTTTGAAACTACTGATGGATTTGGCCTCCACCACCATCTTGCTTAACTTGTCCCAGCCGTCTACCACTGCAAAAGTGAACTTTGTAAAAAAAAAAATTAAGGCAGCTTTGTTTCCTTCTTGCTTGTCCCAGCCTACCACTGCAAAAGTGAACTTTGTAAAAAAAAAAATTAAGGCAGCTTGTTTCCTTAGTTTGAATGTATGACCTTTTGTTCTTGAGGTTGCAGTTTTCAAAAATTCTTCTTTGTCAATTTTGTCTATTCCTGTTACTATTTTGTATGTAGTGATCGTATTACCGTACCTCTTTTTTTATATCTTATACCTTTCGTATATTTAACACCTCTTGCCTCTTCCAGTAGCTCTTGTTTTGCAATTCTGGAAGTAATTTGGTTGCTTGTCTTTGTACCTTTCCAATTTATTGATGTTCTTGAGATTTGGACACCATACAACTACTACATATTACAATTTTGGTATCATGAAGGTCGTGAACAGGTTCTATAATATTTCACTATCTATGCATTTAAAAGTGATTCTGAAGTTGTAAAGCATAGCATAGGCTCCTCTCACAATGTTCTTTATGTGGTCTCGAGTGACAGTTTTCTATCCTTAAGGAACACTGTAAATGGAGCTAAAGAGATGGATGAAGTACTCAGGTATGTTAGGAAATTATAAAGTAAAGAGGATGGGAATTATGGTCATCTATAATGACCATAGATGTTAGAAAATTTTCTTTTAGCAAAAGAGTCGTGGGTAAATAGAATGACCTAAAGGAGCAGGCTGTAGAAGCAAACTCAGTTCATAACTTTAAAGGCAGGTATGATAGAGAACTAGGTCAGGAGTAACATTAGACAACCGGCGGCTCGGTTGTCCGTGTGGCTCGGGCCCTTGGGTTTCTGGATCAGACCTGTGTGCGTTTCTCCTGGACTTAGTGAATAAACAGGATTTACCCTTATCCCTCCTCTTGTGTGTGGAAATTTTAAGATAATGTTTATATGCCTTGTATGTCCTGAGGACGAAGGAGTTGTCTGTGCCTCGTTTAGTCTTGCGGTGTGTGGTGGTGGTTATCAAGTTAAACAACCCACTTGTTTCATATACACAAGTTTGATTCTTGTTTTGTCTTAGTTTTTTATTATAATATTGTATATTCATCCAATTGAGTACCACAGAGACACTGAAAGAACTTTTCAGTGTCAGTATTTAATAAATGGAATGCACTAGGAAGTGATGTGGTGAGGCTGACTCCATACACAGTTTCAAATCTAGATATGATAGAGCTCAATAAGCTCAGGAACCTGAACACCAGTAGATTGACAGTTGAGAGGCGGGACCAAAGAGCCGAAGCTCAATCCCCATAAGCACAACTAGGCGAGAACACACTTATACATTCAGACTAAATTTGTAATCTCACAATATGATTTTCTCACACCCTCTACTTTACATTTGTCTCCCCCTGTTAAATTAGATTATTTTGTCAGGGATGGTTGTGATGCGTAAGAGTGGTGTTAACGAGTGGTGTTCCGGACTAACAGTAGCTGTATAATAGTAGCTGCAGTAGCACCAACAGCAGCAGTATGAGTAGCAGCTATAGCACCAGCAATAACAATACTAGCACCTCACAATGAAATCACAATGGCTGATATCTCATTAAAAATAGTTTGATGTAATGGAGTGACTTGAACTCGCATTCTGGTGATTCCCAGACACTTGCCTTAACCGACTCGCTCACGATGGTTCAAAAATCGACCTACCAGAACTCTTCTGAATTCACTGGGAGATTCTGGAGGCCTTGAATCAGAGCCCAACCAGGGTTTTACAGTTGACCCGACCACACTCTGGCCTATGGTAATAGCATTCATACTCTTACGCCTCGCATCAGATCACCATAGGCCAGAGTGTGATCAGGTCAACTAAAACCTTGGTTGGGTCTCTAGAACCTTCCAGTGAATTCGGAATTCAGATTGGTTGACTTTTGTACTATTGTGACGGAGTCATTTGAGTCAGGTGTCTGGGAATCACCAGAATGTGAGTTCAACGCATTCCATTGCCTCAAAAAGATTTTCGATACTAGTACCTGTTAGTGTGTTTTGTTCCCTCAATCCGACAAGGAAATGCACCTGTGTAGGAGATTCAAGATCTATTTCAAGATATTTTCAGGATTGACATCATGGAGCAAGGCATCAAGCTTCGGCCGATAGGCTGGCAGGTTTCATTTACCTCAAAATGTTTCCAGGCAATCCAAGACGAAACTTCAGTATTGTGAATAGTAAAGTGCTAAACCGTCATTGCTATAGAGCACTTTAAAGAGATCTGAGGACAAGGAGCTGGGGTATGAGAACGAAGAGAAGGAACGGTGCCTAAACACTTGGACCATCGGGAACGAACACAGACCGTGCAGGATGAAGAGGCGTTGATATAACTTTATGTGTATAATGTATAAAGACTGCCCATGTGGACAGGTCGATTATACTAGCACAGGATCCCCTTGAGAGCGGGCCAAGTGATGTGTGCAGTATGACACCCACAACC
>WNGS01160430.1:26600110-26650296 GCA_020271785.1 Procambarus virginalis
AGAGAGAGAGAGAGAGAGAGCATTAAAGACCCGACACCGGATCAGAGGCGAATAGTCTCTTTGTTTCAGTATGGATCTAAGAGTTAGCAGTTGAGCAGCTGTTACTGTATTGCTCACTAACCCGGAACACACACCAGTAACCAGCACCCCATACCATCGACCCTGACCCACACACTAACTAGGACCATCCATACCACTAACCCCTGATCCACATACCACTAACCAGAACCCTCGTACCGCTAACTAGGACCATCCATACCAAAAACCCTGATCCACATACCACTAACCATGACCCCCATACCATTGATCCTAACCCACACACCACTAACCCTGACCCACACATCACTAATCCGGACTTATACAATATTAACCAGAACCCCGATATCACTAACCAGTATATCAATACCACTAACCAGGATTCCTAAACCACTAACTAGGACCCCCACTCCTACAGGAGCGACGTCGACTGAAGGCCAAGTACCCAGACGTGACGCTGGAGGATGAAGATGAACAAATGGCGAAGCAGCTCCTAGCCTCATACTACCACTCCATGAGTGTGGGGGAGATGTGTGAGGGGAACTGCCCCCCTGGAGTGACCTGTCCCAGAGGTCTCTGTCACCCTGCCAGGAGGTGAGCACATCCACAGGGAAGGGGGTGAACACATCCACAGGAAAGGGGGGGTGGGCACAGCCGACGGGAAAAGATGGGTGGGGTTGAGAGGAGTGAAAGGGTATAGCTGAGAAGAGGTGGGAAGGGTGTGGTTTGAGAAGTAGGGGTATATTGGAGTAAGCTGAGAAGCGGGAGGAAGGAGATATTAAGAGAAGTGGAGAAGAAAAACGTGTGAGAATGAAGAATTAAATATTTTTTTTAAGACGTGAGGTCAACGAGAAGGTAGGAAAGGAGAGGGAAGTAGGGAGAAGTAGGAAGTAAGGAGAGGAGGGAGGGAAGAAAAGCAAATAACGAAAATAAATATTTGGTAGTTTTGATAGACAATGGTGACCTTTGTGTACTACGGTATCCCCGGTGAACTATGGAAGTACTTGGTATTATGGTAGTCCTCGTGTACTATACTAGCTTTTAGTGTGCTATGGTAGACCTAGCGGACTGTGATAGCGTGTTACTTACAGCTACTAATTGAGGACTACCCTAAAGTAGTCCTAAATACGGAGGCTGCTTCCGCAGACATGTACAGCCACATGTAAAAAAAAAATAATATGATGGCTGTGCACTGATAATGATAATAAGACTAGACTGTGCACTGATAACAATAAGACTAGGCTGTGCACACTGATAATGATAGGACTGTGATATATACCTATATGCAATTTTAAAGCCCAGATCAACCCCTCGACAAATATGGTGCAGATGACCCCAAGTATCTGCCCTACAACCTTGGACAGACAGCCATTCTCTCTCTCTTATATATATATATATATATATATATATATATATATATATATATATATATATATATATATATATATACCTTTTGAAAATGTATTGTTAAATATGAAAGTACTTAGGAAATTACTGTCTTAATCCTTCCTTCGTGGTCTGATATTGTCACATTGTTCGTCACGTTTTCATTTTCTCCGTGATTTACACTTATACTTATAGATATAGATATATAGATTATTCCTTGTGTGTGCGAGGAATTGAAGATACTGGTGCATACTTAAGAAGCAGCGATGGTCTATGATAGCCTATGTAAACTGCAATCGACTTCGAAGACTATTGCAAATCATATATTTTCCATATCCTGTGCAAATTATGTTAATAATTGATTAATAATGATAGATGGATATATACAGATTAATTTTGTAGGATATTGGAAAATAAATATTAATTCATACATTTACAAAAAGTTTAGATCTAAACTGATAAAAGACAGCGTTTGACAGGAGCTGCTGCATAACTCACTCGAAGCGTGTATGGGTTCAATCCAAGTCGGCTCACTTACCGTTTATTGTAAATGAATTAACAAGCAATTCATCATTGAATACTTTCTAGTTTAGTTATTATATTGAAGAAATATTGAAGTGTAGAAGGTAATTGCTTGGAGCCGTATGTATTTTAGGTGTTGAATTTACCCTAATAGGTTTAGATATAATTCCTAAAAATGTGTATGCCAATCATCATTCATACATTGTGTGTGTGTGTATGGTAGTGTATGTTGCCATGTATGTGTTATATTGTCGTGTTGATCTGTAATGTGTATGTGTATGTTTAGTGTGGTGCTCTGATGTGTGTATATGTGTAATGCAGCGTTGTATTCTGTTGCATTTTTTGTGTAATTTACTCAAGTATGAATAGTCACACATGCTTCAATTGTCGAAGTTTTATGCACCGCTGTTTTTGATTCAGCGCCTTTATAATATGTTGTATTCTGGCTTTGATAATACATAGCTGTTATGTACACATTAATGTTAGATTAATTAGTAATATATGTTGCAATTTTGCTGTATTTTTAATTTGTTGCAGCTATGTGAATGTTCAGTGACATTTAAGTCAACATTATTATTATTATTATTATTATTATTATTATTATTATTATTATTATTATTATTATTATTTGGTTGTTAAATAATTTAATACTTTACACATTTTTTATAATTTCAGTTACCTGGCTTTTCTTATTTTAATATAAAGATGTTATTAACTTATGTTCTCCTTGGTATTTTCTCTCTGTTGAACATCGGCCTTATCTTGAGTTCTTCGGGTAGCCTGTTCAGGCGGTCTTCCAAGAAATCTCCAGCCTCCGCCAATAAGAAATAGAAATAGAGTCAGCCATGTGGTATGTTCCTCTTCCTCACGCCAGCTAGCACAGCCAGCAGCAACTAGCTCCTTCGCCAGCTAGCACTAATACCACTAGCTAGCCCCCATCACCATCTAGCACCATCATCATCTAGCACCACCAAGGGCTAACACAACACTATTGTCTAGCACAACTTACGGCTAGCACCACACTATCAAGCACCACTAACAGCTAGCACCCCCCCTCCTCTAGCATCACAAACTGCTAACTCTACTACTACCATCAAACACCACCAACAGCTAACACAACTAACAGCTAACCACCAACAGCTAGCACCAACAATTAACACCATCACTACTATTTATCACTACCAACCAAATCACTCATAGATAGTTGTGACAACATTACTAGCTCTCACTCTTGAATGTAATAAAATTAATGTAATACCAGTTCCCCCCTCATCACCACTACCAGTATTACCATCATCATCACCACCACTACCAGTATCACCACCATCATCAGCATCACCACCACTAGCATCATTTAGAACTAGTTGATAGAGCATCACCAGCACAAGTCATTATAACCTTGACCACCACTAGCGCGACACCATCCCTGGCAGCTATTGACGGACTGCTCCAGACTGTCTGCTCAGTACTTGACGGCCTGGTAACTGCTCCAGACCACACAGCTCTCAGTGATAACAGTCTGGGAGGACAAGTCTTCCTTGACCCCAATAATACCGGTCTGTGCTCACGTTTACTTTTACCTTACAAGAAAATTGGGGACATACTTCTTTGTGTCACTCAACTATTAACATGCAAAATTTCCAAAACATTTTTTGTCACACTAACAGATAATTAATTACAAAACCAGTTTGTTATAGTGTCTAAATTTGGTGCTTATAAGTACAGGAATAAAGAACACTGCAGAGGCCTTTTGGGCCATACGAAGCAGCTCCACTTTATATCCGATCACATTCATTCACATATATCTAACCTACGCTTGAAACAGCCCATCCTCCTGTTTAGTTACTACTTACATTAACTATGAGGACCATAGTACATATATGACGTATTGGGCAATTTGAAAGTATAAATCATTACTACTGAGTTTGGACAAACCGGAAAAGGTTTTGTATTTATGTTGCAAAGACAACCTAAACTAACCTAACCTTACCTTCCTAGGCCTAATACACGATATCTGAGGCATAATATAGTACATATGTGTGCTATACTAGGCCTAGGAATATTTAAGTTTGTTTTTAGCATTATTTTGTTCGTACTTTATAAGGTGAATAGTACCAAATTCTATTATCTAATGGCCTTTAACGTCAATATTTGTACTACGGTGCACAGTTACAAAAAAGTACTATCTAAACTGGAGGATGGGTTGCTTGACACAGTCCAGCACTCCCATGTCTATTATGTTACATGGTAATTTGTTCCGTAAAGCTACAACCCTAAGCATATTAAAATGCTTAACAATTTTCTTGAGCTCTCATGAATGAAATAAAAGTATCGAAGCAAGATTATGCTAAGTTCATTTGTCAAAATTTCTGAGATGAAAGTAAACAATAATTTCTGAATTACGCCAATCTCCAAAAATGAAGATGTGTAGTTAAATCACTTGCATCATCAACTCTTGTCACATCTGGGACCAGTTGGAGCTTGAAAGACTTCTGACTATAGTTCTGGGACCCCACAGTCAGAGGCCACCACTGTCATTATCTCTACCACCAGCACCACCTTCACCATCTCTTCCACCATTAGCTGCACCTCTGCAATGGAGCCTTGAAGGTGGTTTAGAATAAGTCAATGTTGAATGTGTTGTTCCTTGTAGAGAGTTTAGTGTCATGTTACCACACAGTTTGTGTAACGCTTCCAGTACCTGTCGTGTATTTATCAAAGCTGTGTTATACTGACAAACATAAATGACATGATTCACCTCTACTTGCTCTTAACTCGACCTATCATCATTAATCTGTCTCTCTCCTATACCTACAGAGTCGGTCTCTTCAGGAGGAACTCTCGCGACAACTCAGGTAGCAGGTCGTCGAGTCCCTCGCGCAGGTCCTCTAGTCCCTCCCCATCGACTGGTAGCCCAGGCAGTTCCCCAGTGTCTCCCCGCCGCAGCTGCCCCACTCCGCCCTCCCCACTCACTCGCAGAAACTCCCGTAGTGGCAGCAGTTCACCCCAACTGACTCCTCCACAGCAGGCATCACCACCACAAAGACGCAGCTCCTCTCCGTTGAGTTCCCCAAGACGTGCCTCGTCACCTCTCTCCTCCCCAAAGCGTGGCACATCACCAACCAGTCCAAAGCGTGAGGCATCACCTGTAAGATCTGACAACTCCTCTCCTTCTGGCTCCCCCGTGTGTGGTTCCTCCCCATCAATCTTTACAAAGAACTCACACATTCCTCCATTTGTTCACAGACACACATACACCTCCCCACCCGGATCGCCGAAGCGTAGTGCCTCACCAATTCCTCCCCAGAGTCGCAGCTCTTCACCTTTGTCCTCTCCCCAACGCTCATTCTCTGCTCCCAACTCTCCACAACGCTCACTGAGGAAGGAGCCTCCATCGTCTAAAGGAGTATTTCGTCAGAGCTCACTGTGGCAGCACTCATCGAGGAAGAACGATGCGGACAACCGATGCCCCAGGCCAAGTTCTCCTTTTCTGCTAGTGGACAACAACAGAGACGCTCAGCACAATGAGAAGGAGATTAAAGTAGAAGAAAATATAGCTAGGCAGCATCTCAAGCCAGAACAGGATAAAAGTATCATAGCACAGGAAAGCACTCCTAGCAGTGCCATAAACACTTCCAATCAGTCGTCGTTGTCTCAGCCTCCCTTGAGTGAAGTGTCACCCACACATCATTTGCATAGACAAGTGTCACTTCCAGTACAGCCCACACAGCTCTCTCATCCCTGCCATCCAAGCACCTTAGGGTCCTATCTCCAAATATATAGACAATCATCTCTCCCTGAGGAAGATCCGGAAGAATCTCTGCCCAACTCGACAGTAACCACATCGGACCAGCAGCTGTACAGATGGATCACCCACCGGTCTCAACCTCCTCAACCACTAACTTGTCCCTATGATGAACTGTTCAAGCAAGCATCAATGCAAGAGTCTAGATACACTAGCAAACCTACAGCACAGAGGACAAACTCATTACCGCCAGAACCTAATGAAAATAACCAAAATAAAAATAACTTACTTAAGAAAGAAGGTTGCCTGACTCAGCTGACGACAAACCCGACATTGAAGGATCACTCAGGAAAGTTCAATAATGCAATCTCGAGACAAGCATCACTACCAGATACTTCCTTTCTCGCAGGATCCCTACAGCGTCGACCTCCACCACCTGCTGTACCGGAGATCCTTCCTCGTCGACAACCAGTAGGAGCTCCTCCCCAGCAGAAATCCCTGCATCAGGGTTCTGTTGATAAGCTCCCGCAAGAGCGCAGTCTTTCTCAACAAGACCATATAACAAAAATCCATTTACCACAACGAACTCCGCCGCCACTGCCCCCAAATAAGCCAAAATATATACCGAAAATCTCGGAACCCACTTCTCAGAAAGCTAACACCATCCAGCAGATTACAGGAAACTACAAAGCAGAAGACAACAGAACATCAGAGCCTTCTAAATCCAGTTTAAAGTTTCATTCACTAATAAATCAAGACAGTAAGCCAGAACCACCGGTCAGAGGTCAGCAAGAGTGTCTATGGAAACAGAAAGAAAATAAATCAGAGTCATCTTTGAATAAAGACAATAATTCATGGTCATCCTTACATAAAGATGACAAATCTGGTCGACCTATGAAAGAGGACAATAATTCAGGGTCACCCTTGAAGAAAAATGATAACCTAGCATCACACTTGAAAGCAGATGATAATCCAAGGTCTCCTTCGAAGAAAGATGACATTCAAAGATCTCCCTCAAAAAAAGACGAGAATCAAGTGTCTCTCTCGAAGAAAGGCATTAATTCAGGGTCCCCCTCGAAGAAACACTATAATCCAATACCTTCACAAAAGCAGGATGACAAATCACGTTCAATTTTGAATATGAATGATAACCCAGGACCTCCCTTAAAGAAGGATTATGAACCTGCATCACCCTTAAATAAAGACAAGAATCCAGGCTTGTCGTTGAAGGAAGAGGACAATCCAAGGATGCCTTTGAAAAGAAGTAACAGTCAAGGCTCGACTTTGAAGAAAGATGGTAATCTAGGCATGCATTTAAAGAAAGATAATTATCCAGAGTCTCTCTTAAAGATTGATGACAACCCAAAGTCGCCCTTGGAAAAAGATAACAATCCAGACTCGTCACTAAAAAAAGTCGAAAAATTAGACTCGTCCTTGAAGGAAGATGAAAATCCAAGGAAATCTTGCAAGCAAGTTGACAATGCAGGCTCACCCGTGAAGCAAGTTGACAATACAAGTGCACCCGTGAAGCAAGTTGACAATACAAGTGCACCCGTGAAGCAAGTTGACAATCCAGGTGCACCCGTGAAGCAAGTTGACAATGCAGGCTCACCCGTGAAGCAAGTTGACAATGCAGGCTCACCAGTGAAGCAAGCTGACAATACAGGTGCACCCGTGAAGCAAGTCGACAATCCAAGTGCACCCGTGAAGAAAGTTGACAATACAGGCGCACCTGTGAAGCAAGCTGACAATACAAGTGCACCCGTGAAGCAAGTTGACAATCCAGGCGCACCCGTGAAGCAAGTCGACAATCTAAGTGCACCCGTGAAGCAAGTTGACAATACAGGCGCACCCGTGAAGCAAGTCGACAATCCAGGCGCACCCGTGAAGCAAGTCGACAATCCAAGTGCACCCGTGAAGAAAGTTGACAATCCAGGCGCACCAGTGAAGCAAATCGACAATCCAGGTGCACCCGTGAAGCAAGTTGACAATCCAGGTGCACCGGTGAAGAAAGTTGACAATCCAGGTGCACCCGTGAAGAAAGTTGACAATCCAGGTGCACCAGTGAAGCAAATCGACAATCCAGGTGCACCCGTGAAGAAAGTTGACAATACAAGCGCACCCGTGAAGCAAGTCGACAATCCAAGTGCACCCGTGAAGAAAGTTGACAATCCAGGCGCACCTGTGAAGAAAGTTGACAATACAGGCGCACCTGTGAAGAAAGTTGACAATACAGTGCACCCGTGAAGCAAGTCGACAATCCAGGTGCACCCTTGAAGAAAGTTGACAATACAGGCGCACCTGTGAAGCAAGCCGACAATGCAGGTGCACCGGTGAAGCAAGTTGACAATCCAGGCTCACCAGTGAAGCAAGTTAGCAATCCAGGCTCACCCGTGAAGCAAGATGACAATCCAGGCTCACCAGTGAAACAAGTCAACAACCCAAACACTCCCTTGGGGAATGAAAAGAATACAGGCGTGGCCTTGAAGAAAGTCGACAATCCTGTCTGTCTCTTGAGCCAAGGCGACAATCCTGTCTGTCTCTTGAGCCAAGGCGACAATCCTGGCTCTTTCTTTGGGAAAGACGACAATCCTGGCATTCTCTTGAGGAAAGACGACAGTCCAGGTTTGCTTTTAAAGGAAGACTATAAACCTGGCTCATCCTTCAAGAAAAATGAAAATCTAGATTCGTTTTTGAATAATGATGAAAATCTAAGTTTGCACATAAAGACAGATGATAAGCAGGTGTCTTCCTTGAAGAAAGAGGATAACAGAGAGTTCCTCTTGAGGAAAAAAACTAATCCAGGGCCGCTCTTAATGAAAGATTATCCAATGAAAGGCGCGAAATCAGGTTCTCCCTTGAAGGATGAGAAATCAGATTCTCTCTCAAAATGTGATCGCGGAACAGGCTCCCCATTGAGGCAGATCTCTAACCTCGAGTTTTCACTGAAAGAAGACAAAACCACAGGGTTCTCCACAAAGAAAGATAATAAATCACAGTCACCCTTGAGTCCGGAGTTCAGTCCGGATTTTCCACTGAAGCACCAGACATTCGAACAAGATTCTCCTTTAATGGAAGAGCATAACCCAGGCACCTTAAAGAGAACCGCTAGCTCAAAATCCTCGCAAATGGATCATCCACAAGGGTCTCCTTTGAAAATGAATCACCCACCATGTTCCCCTTTAAAAACGACTCACAAACCAGGATCACCCTTAATAACGATTCATCCACCAGGTTCCCCTTTAAAAACAGATCATCCAGCAGGGCTACCCTTTAGAAAGGGCAATCCACCTGATCCCTCTCCAAATACTGATTATTCACCCGATTCCTCCCTGAAAGATGAAGATGATGATACATCCAATCAGTTCTTCAAAAATAATCCTTTACTTAGTTCCTCATTGAAAAAGGATCACCCACCTGATCCCTTGTTGTTAAAGGATCTTCCATCTGAGCTGCCGTTTAATATATGTCCAACATCAGAGTCGCCCCTGGAGGAGGATCACTCACTAGTCTCACCAGTGAAACGTGATCTTGAACCTTTAATAAAAGATCATCCATTAGGGATGCCCTTCCAAATTATTCATGCACCAGGGACTCCATTTAAAAATTGCCGCGGACCTGGATATCCTTTTAAAAATAAGTATGGGCCAGGGATTCCTTTTAGAAAGGATCGTCCGCAAGAACCCTCCATGAAGAAGGTTGTTAGACCTGTGTTATCTATGAGCCTTGACCAAAACCCAGAGTCGCTCCTGAATCTCAATTCCAGACCAGATTCACCCTTAAAGCTGCTTTTTATACTAGAATCCTGCTTGAAAGATACTTATAAATTAGAAGAGGCCTCACCAGAGTCTCTTAACCATCGCTCTTCACCAACGGCATCTCCACCGTCCCCATCACCATCGAATACTAGCAGCTGCACCAAGTCGATCACCACCGAAACAGATAAAGCAATCACCACAAGCAGCAGTAAGGCGATGACCAGCTGCTGTAACACGTTGACCACCAGCGCATCTGGTACCAGTTGTAACAACAGGTGTTGCACGTCATCTGCCAACTGCGTCCACAAGTCGAGTGTCGGCTGCAGTGTCGTATCTAAACCAGATGCTCAATCTTCTTGCCTTCTCCAGCGATCTCCTCTGGTCGTTCCTGAAAACACTCAGCAGTTACATGTTGCGTCCAATGCAGAACAAGAATCGCAGGAATCCACAATCGACGCCACAGTACAAATTCAACTTCAAACAGCCACCACAGCATCAAAGCAGAAGGAGCATGGACCATCAGTGATAAGAAAGCAGCAGCACCCCAAACCATCAGCAACAGTCCAGCAGCAGCAACCCAAACCATCAGCAACAGTCCAGCAGCAACCCAAACCATCAGCAACAGTCCAGCAGCAACAACCCAAACCATCAGCAACAGTCCAGCAGCAGCAACCCAAACCATCAGCAACAGTCCAGCAGCAACCCAAACCATCAGCAACAGTCCAGCAGCAACAACCCAAACCATCAGCAACAGTCCAGCGGCAGCAACCCAAACCATCATCAACAGTCCAGCAGCAGCAACCCAAACCATCATCAACAGTCCAGCAGCAACAACCCAAACCATCAGCAACAGTCCAGCAGCAACAACCCAAACCATCATCAACAGTCCAGCAGCAACAACCCAAACCATCATCAACAGTCCAGCAGCAGCAACCCAAACCATCATCAACAGTCCAGCAGCAACAACCCAAACCATCATCAACAGTCCAGCAGCAACAACCCATCAGACCTTCCACACCAATTCAGCAGCAGCCCAAACGAACCTCACAACTGCTACAGTCACCCAAACCTTGCTGGTCTCAGTCGAAATCTTCTTCCAGTGCACAGTACATTCTTGGTCAACCCCAACAGCCTTCATGTCCGACCTGTCTTCCCATTCAGCCCAGAGCGCCGTATTCTTCTAAACCACTATCAATTGGCTGTCCATTAGACACGTCCAATCCTGAAACTTCCAAACTATTATCAACAGATGATCTGACAATCCCACCCAGCCCAGAGGCTACTAAACCATCCTCAAGAGATCCTGAGACAACCCAATCCAACCCAGAGACTTTCAAACTAGTAACTCCTAACCCATCAAAACCCGAGGATAATGTTTGCTCCGTCGTTCTCTCGCAAAAGGATGCTGGCAGCCTCTCGAAGTCTCTAAAAGCTACTTGTGTATCCAATAAAATCTGTTCCAATATACTAATTTCTGATGCCTCCAGAGTCCAAGATTCCGATCACCAGGTTAACCAAAAGGTTATCAACGGAACGCAGGAATTTACTGGCAGTGTGAGGCCAAATAAGTCCTCAGAGCAAGAGCAGCAGGGAGGTAGCTTAGAAAAGTTTCACGAGCTTTTTAAACGGTGTTCAGTGAAGAACTTGCCCACGGTTGCCAGTCCTCGTACAGAAGCGCCAACTCTATCAAAAACGCATGCGGATAACATTTGCATGGATGCTGGACCATCAGTGCCTCCTCCTCAGTGACAATCAGCTGTGGCCTTCCGGCTAGAGCATAAGAACCAGCACGTCCTCTGTTTCTCTCAAGACTCCCTGATCTGTGTACAGCAAAACCCGCCCCCTCAAGACGTGTGAAGTATATCAATGAGAGAATCATCATATTCACGAAATTCTTGCCAAGTGACAACAATATCGACGGATCTTGCTCAAAACTATATATTTTTTATGCACAAATTTAAGCTGAATAACAAAATCATACCTGTTTTCTATGATATTGTTAACATACGGTATTCGTAAGAAAAATGTTCCGAAGAACATTAGAAGCCTTCATTGTTTGTGATGGATTCATTCAGACCTACAACCTTCTAAAATATAAATCCGGCCACTCTGGTTTCTGACGATACATGACTACTTTTAAGATTTCTTTCGTCTGGTCCTCATCTTCACTCATGAATATTGAGTTAATACTTCACATCTATACAACTGCTGATGCTTTGCTGTGACAGGAAGGTGAAGGACACTGCTCCACACGGAGCAGCACATTCACACAAGCACAGTGAGTCAACAAATCTTCCAGGGACTTACATGCACTCATATATATATATATATATATATATATATATATATATATATATATATATATATATATATATATATATATATCTGAAACGAGCCCTGGCTGATACAGGTTCACCAGCGTCTTGCTGTATGTAAAGTGTGTTGTGGCCGCTCGTGACGGCGGAGTTGAGAACCACTGAAGTAAGATGCAAGACAAAAGAGAATGGGTGAACTATAGAGTAATCTTCAGGTTCATAGAAATACTGAATTACGTTCGCTATGCTTGATATTTTTGTATTTTGAAGAAGGTTCAGCGTGTTTCAGAGAACGTATAAAAGTGTACAAAGCTCCTAACTTCAGAACGTTATGAAGACATCAAGAATAAAGTAGACTGTATGTTGCGATTATACCAAAACAACGCAAGAGTTTCATTTATCAACTGTATTTCAACTAAAACAATTGAAATAATAGAAATCCCTATGCCCTAACAAGATGCACTTGGTCAAGATTATGTCAACAATGATCCTGTTTGAGACTCCACATTTCGAAGAACCTTTAGACCATAAACTCCTAAACAGCTCAGTGTTAAGCGTCTTGAAACGACACAAAGGACTATAATGCATGTCCCAAGTGTCTATGATACATGTCTCGCACAGGACAAAACTGTTGTTGAGCCCTTAGGCTATCGGAACCTGTCCTTCATTAGACATTCTGAGTGGGGGTGATGCAGTATATTTGAAAACATTAAAAACGCATTAATTTTCCACCAGTATCTCTAATTTACGTGTCGAATACAGTGTACAAAGTGTAAATTCGACGACCAGAAGAGGTCAGCAGTTTTTGAGGATGGACAAATGAAGACAGGTGAATACTAGCAACTATAAAGAATTATGACAAATAGTTCATTCATGCTTAAATGTACGTCTGTGCTTATTGTGCTCGACACCCGCACGGCCAATTTTACACCATTCATTGTTTAACACCATCGTTGTACATTACCATTCCATTTTCTAAGCTTTGTATGTCACATAAGTCGTTCTGGCTTAAATCCCTCCCCGGTCGTTGACAGTGACAAGGCCTCGACGAGGAAACGAGGCAATGTCAATATGAGCTGGTGACAGTGCATCATCGTCCTCACCTGTCACCTTCCCTCACTATCACCGTCACCGCTCACTGACAGCCGGAACCATCCACCACCACAATCAGTACTATCAACTTCATTTCAATTCCACGTAAACCCGCCCAAACTACCTTCATCCACCATCACGTCACGTCCATCTCACATCCATCCACACCCGCACCTCCCCACGCCCACTGGCACCTACCCACACCCAACTGCACCTACTCACTCCCTCCTGCACCTACACACACCCTTCACCCAGTGCACCATCAAACACCCACCCATAACCCCCTTCCCCCACCCTGCACCCACCCACACCTGCCTCATTCCATTAGAAGCTTCAACTGTGATAGACACTAGATAAAAAGTTGTTTATTTTTGTAGGAGAGTTTAGGCGACCTGGCAGCGTATCTTACCCTCTGTTACGCTCATTGGTTCCGTACCATTTTCGACCCCTCGCTGCCCCCTCAGCAATAGCTCTGGGATGCACGGAATGAACAATGTGCCCCAGTACAGAGGAATACCCGCTTCCTGCAGTGTATCTTTAACAGGCACGGGGCCTTACCTCTGCGCAGACCCAAGGCATAGGCGTATCCCGACGTCCTTGCTTGCTTCTCATAACTCTGATACGACCCAACCTCCTTCCTCCCTCGTCTCTCCTCCTCCTGGAGTTCTAACTTAGGCCGGTACGTGGAATGCTATAGCATAAGAGCAAAATATGTGTGTCGAAGGCTTGTCTTTGAAAATCGTTGACTCGACATGAGTCATCCTTCGTCACGCTTCATTTGTCTTAAGAGCCATTTCTATAGTACCAAGCCATTTCAGTCTTTTTTCCAGATTGTGGCTTTTCTCAGCGCCTTCTGAAAGTCATAGTGAAACTGACTGCTTGAATATGCACAAAAACGCCGTAGTGTTGTCTCCAGTAAAGTCTATGAAACACGTACTAGCAAAAAACATATGAATAGACAAGGTTCATTATAGATGGAATCTTTTGAGGATTACTTAGATAAGATTTTTCACATATATACATGTATAGTCTAAATACATCAGCAAGAAGTAGCGAGTTTGTATTCTTACGACACAAGCATGCTAGCTTATAGTAAAAATGTACGGTATTTGACGAACCATAGAGATAAGTATAGATACTGCAAATATACATATGCCCTTACAAGTATGTCTGAACAACGTTATCAATGCCTTGATGATAGAAAGCCATATTAATTAGTGACCATCATAGACTTCTATATACATATTGCAAGAATAATCACAAAAACACGTGATTCAGTTATGTGCAAGTATCCGCATTTTCTAGTTTTTCCTATGTGGATACTTTCACATACACACACGCGCGCACATATATATATATATATATATATATATATATATATTATATATATATATATATATATAATATATATATATAATATATATATTATATATATATATTATATATATATATATATATATATATATATATATATCTATACACATGTAATTATACACAACAACATTTTGAGTATTGTTAATTTTTATGGATATTTTCCATTCTATGTAAACACCTACCAAATAGTGTGAAGAAACACAAAATCACTTAATCTTTCCACTTTATTTCTTCAACGTTTCGATAACAATGTGACATCTTCAGGAGTATACCCTTTGACAGTTGGGGCACAGGTATACTAATTTTACATGTTGTTATTTTAGATTCAGCTACTCGGAACAAAAAGTTCCAAGTAGCACGGGCTATGGTGAGCCCGTAGTGGACTTATCTGGCACAGGAGCGGGGCTGTAACTCTGTGATTTTACATGATTGATTGATGAAGATTAAGCCACCCCAGAGGTGGCATAGGTAAGAGTAAGTTTTTTTGGAGTGAATGTGATCTTTGATAGTGAAATTTTGCATATAAAAACATA
Source organism: Procambarus virginalis (assembly GCA_020271785.1). Taxonomy (NCBI): domain Eukaryota; kingdom Metazoa; phylum Arthropoda; class Malacostraca; order Decapoda; family Cambaridae; genus Procambarus; species Procambarus virginalis. The sequence goes on from WNGS01160430.1 coordinate 26,614,872, forward strand.
GACATNCTCTCTCTCTCTCTCTCTCTCTCTCTCTCTCTCTCTCTCTTCTCTCTCTCTCTCTCTCTCTCTCTCTCTCTCCATCTCTCTCTCTCCCCCCCCCCGTTGTTGTCATGGCAGAATGTAAATATTGACTGGACACAAATTGGTTTCCTGTGCATGATGTGACTAGTTTTATAAAATGTAGCAACAAAGAAAGAAGAGGTTGTAAATAGACATCCATGAGTTCCGGATCCGCGAATCATTCTGGAACACTTTCGATCAGAAACTTCACCCCGGGGGTCCGGAGAGCTTCGATCGGGGTAGAGGGACGGGAGGAGGCGCCGTAGGGGTGGTGGGAGAAGGTGAGGTAGGACCATGGTCCCAACCCTCCGTCAAATGTCAATATTACTCACTCTCCTTCTGGAAACTGTCCTCCAGGTCTTTTACAGCAGCAGCCACACCACGTATTGGAATCCTTCTTGCCACGAATGCTGGAGTGAGCGAGGAATATAGGCGTAGGCGCCATGCAAGCGTCACCATCTAGCGGCAACAATTCAAATCACAAGCCTGTATTAGGCTGCCAAACAGAGGATAAGATAACTCTAGAATACCAAATAATATGTTTTCTTTGCTCGCTTTCGTTTAGATCATATTTTTTATATTCACGAACATTTCCCATGAACACTAGTCTGTTCTAACTACGGAAATAAGAAGGAAAACGAAGAAAAGGGAAAAGCGAGCATAGTTAGGGAAAGCGCATGCGCACTAGTGCTGCAGCGTCTCCAGCCATGAACTGAAGTGGAAGTTGGTGTCGACCGCGATCAGTCGCATGATGACGTCGAGAGGGATCGAACGCGCCCCTCAGCGTCTCTGAGTCGAGAGGACGGGTGTGTGAGACATGTAATAATAAAGAACTCTTCCTGGTGAAGTTACGGGGGTGACATCCTCTCCTTCCCGCGCCTCCTGGAATGTTGCCTCGCGCAGCCCGTGGCTGCTCCTGCTGCCGCTCCTCCATAACCACCTTCAGTAGACTTCTCCACGGGTGCCGGCCTCGCCTCACCTGAAGGCGGCGGGGTCGGGAGTCCTGGAGGGCTGGGACAAGATGCTCAAGACGGGACTGTGCGAGGTGGGCTGCCCAGGCCTGGGGGCATTGTGACGGCTCGCTCCTCCTGCACGCGCCCACTCCCTCCTTCGCTCACCATGGGCAACGGTATGAACAAGGTAGGTGACGGTGGGGGGGGGGGGGTGTCACACCAGACGAGGGGCGCGTCACACTAGACGAGGGGCGTGTGTCACACTAGACGAGGGGCGTGTGTCACACTAGACGAGGGGCGTGTCACACTAGACGAGGGACGTGTCACACTAGACGAGGGGCGTGTGTCACACTAGACAAACGTGTCACACTAGACGAGGGGCGTGTGTCACACTAGACAAACGTGTCACACTAGACGAGGGGCGTGTGAGTCACACTAGACGAGGGGCGTGTGAGTCACACTAGACGAGGGGCGTGTGAGTCACACTAGACGAGGGGCGTGTGAGTCACACTAGACGAGGGGCGTGTGTCACACTAGACGAGGGGCGTGTCACACTAGATGAGGGGCGTGTGTCACACTAGACGAGGGGCGTGTGTCACACTAGACGAGGGGCGTGTGTCACACTAGACGAGGGGCGTGTGTCACACTAGACGAGGGGCGTGTGTCACACTAGACGAGGGGCGTGTGTCACACTAGACGAGGGGCGTGTCACACTAGACGAGGGACGTGTGTCACACTAGACGAGGGGCGTGTGTCACACTAGACGAGGGGCGTGTGTCACACTAGACGAGGGGCGTGTGTCACACTAGACGAGGGGCGTGTGTCACACTAGACGAGGGGCGTGTGTCACACTAGACGAGGGGCGTGTGTCACACTAGACGAGGGGCGTGTGTCACACTAGACGAGGGGCGTGTCACACTAGACGAGGGGCGTGTCACACTAGACGAGGGGCGTGTGTCACACTAGACGAGGGGCGTGTGTCACACTAGACGAGGGGCGTGTCACACTAGACGAGGGGCGTGTGTCACACTAAACGAGGGGCGTGTGTCACACTAGACGAGGGGCGTGTCACACTAGACGAGGGGCGTGTCACACTAGACGAGGGGCGTGTCACACTAGACGAGGGGCGTGTCACACTAGACGAGGGGCGTGTCACACTAGACGAGGGGCGTCACACTAGACGAGGGGCGTCAGCTATCACTTCACTTGTTGATACTCTGGTTAATTGATTCACTGTTAATCTCAGAGGTTTCTTGGTTAATTCTTTAGTGCTTTAATTGTGGCATTGAAGGTTTCGTGATCAAACGGACTTTGCTGATAGTCTTTGTTCTTAGACCGGTGGACAGGTCGACCTGGTGCTCCAGTGAGCTCTTGTGGTTCTTCCTGATCGGTTGTTGCTTCTCTGATTAGCTAGTGTGCCTGATTGGAAGAATATAAGGTACCTTGGTTTCTAAACAATTACTTAAATTCTGACTGATAGAATGACTAGTTTTCTATCTAACATACTGACTGATTGGTGTGCTGAGTAACTGTTTTTCTGACAGGTAGAATGACTGGCGTTGTGACCATTTAACAGAGTGGCATCTTCCAATAAGAAAAAACAGTAGTGGAAGGACCACAGAGGACAGAGAGATGAGACAGATACAAATGGACCAGAAACAAATTCATACACCTCAATAAATAATAAAAACTATGAAAATTAAATTGCATCTGAAGCTTCTCCATAGTTATATTAAATGCTCCATAGTCCATAGTAAATGTTCAAATGAGTAGATCAGGCAAGACGGGAGGAGAACAGTCATCGTGACGAGGGAAGGTGTGGTAGAGCCACACCAGGTCCCAGTACGAGGAGAGCAAGTAACCCTAGAGAACAACCTGGCAAATATTGAGGTATCAGTAACGGAAGTATCGAGGTAACTAAATTTATCATATTAAAGCTGTAGAAGCAGAAAGTATATCATTATACATATTGTCAAAAGCTGCGCAATACCGGAGTATACCCTTAGTACTGATCTTTAACGAGTCATTAGCCAGGGAGCCCAGCATCTGGATGACGGCAAATGTGGCCCTAATATACAACTGCAACCCATCCTCCGAATTGACAGTCCGTTGTAATAAGTGTAATAAGTTCATTTTCTGACTGCTATACATAGTACATAATTGCACTTACGGGGCTGTTACATTTACCCATCCCCCTCCCCCGATTTAAATCTCGTTTTCTGTTAGGACACTTAAATTTTATGATGAAATTTTAAAGCTCAGTTGCTATAAACAAGTTTTAAATATTAGGATTTTCTTTTTCACTTTTATTAAACAATAGAGATTTTATACAAAATTTGAAAATATCCTGAGTTACTTTACAATTTACTGAAATATTTTAGTTTTGTTTTATTTGTTTTATAAAACTGTAATATCAATATAGCTATAGGTTAAGTAGTAGTTATAATTAAGATGCAATAAAATTCTTATCTTCACAAACTAAGACGGTTAGGTTAGGTCGTGGTTTTCTATTCAGCTTTTTAGGTAAATTCAAATATTCCTAATATATTTGACAGTACGATTTAATACTTAGTGTAAATAAGTACAATTCTTAACTGTTATACATAGTACATAATTGCACTTAGGGAGCTGTGTACATTTACCTCCCCATTTTTGGAGGACGGGTTGATAACTGGGATACAGAATGAGGTGCTTAACCACAGACCAACAGTGTCACAAACCAACATTCTTTAAACACTCTTTGAAAAAAACATAGAAAATATATATAAAGTGTATATATACTATACACTTTATACTATACACTTTAGACTTGTACTGAGAACCCCCACGGTGGAACCGCCGACCCTCCCCGAGGATGCAACCCCACAACAGATGCCTAGATCCAGGGTACGTATTTGCTGCTAGGTTGGCAGAGGAATTAGGTAAAAGAAAACATGCCCAATCATTTTTGTCCCGCCATGGAATCCAATCCGTGAATCCCGATTATGACTCTGGGATGAAGCCGACTGTACTACGAGACCTTCGTTCGGTCATACTACCAGGTCCATCATACTACCAGGACCATCATACCACCAGGTCCATCATACCACCAGGACCATCATACCACCAGGACCATCATACCACCAGGACCATCATACCACCAGGACCATCATACCACCAGGTCCATCATACCACCAGGACCATCATACCACCAGGACCATCATACCACCAGGACCATCATACCACCAGGACCATCATACCACCAGGTCCATCATACCACCAGGACCATCATACCACCAGGACCACCATACCACCAGGACCATCATACCACCAGGACCATCATACCACCAGGACCATCATACCACCAGGACCATCATACCACCAGGACCATCATACCACCAGGACCATCATACCACCAGGACCATCATACCACCAGGACCATCATACCACCAGGTCCATCATACCACCAGGACCATCATACCACCAGGACCATCATACCACCAGGTCCATCATACCACCAGGTCCATCATACCACCAGGACCATCATACCACCAGGACCACCATACCACCAGGACCATCATACCACCAGGACCATCATACCACCAGGACCATCATACCACCAGGACCATCATACCACCAGGACCATCATACCACCAGGACCATCATACCACCAGGACCATCATACCACCAGGTCCATCATACCACCAGGACCATCATACCACCAGGACCATCATACCACCAGGTCCATCATACTACCAGGACCACCATACCACCAGGTCCATCATACCACCAGGTCCATCATACCACCAGGACCACCATACCACCAGGTCCATCATACCACCAGGACCACCATACCACCAGGACCATCATACCACCAGGTCCATCATACCACCAGGACCATCATACCACCAGGACCATCATACCACCAGGTCCATCATACCACCAGGTCCATCATACCACCAGGACCATCATACCACCAGGACCATCATACCACCAGGACCATCATACCACCAGGACCATCATACCACCAGGTCCATCATACCACCAGGACCATCATACCACCAGGACCATCATACCACCAGGACCATCATACCACCAGGACCATCATACCACCAGGACCACCATACCACCAGGACCATCATACCACCAGGTCCACCAGGACCACCATACCACCAGGTCCACCAGGACCATCATACTACCAGGTCTTTTTTATTCTTTCTTTGTGGGCTTCAGGAGACAGGTTTGGTGTGATATCAACTAGATCTTTCTCTCTGTCCGTTTCATGAAGAACTTCATCTCCTATTCGGTATCCTGAGTCTGGCCTACTGTTTCCACCGCCTAGTTTCATTACTTTGCATTTACTCGGGTTGAACTTTAGCAGTTGGATCATTCATTCAGTCTGTCTAGGTCATCTTGTAGCCTCCTATTATCATCCTCTGTTTTAATCCTCATAATTTTTCCATCAGCAAACAGTGAGAGCAACGATTCTATACCCTCTGGGTATAGAATCTACATTTACATATATCAGAAACAGTATAGGTCCTAGGACTGACCCCTGCGGGACTCCACTTGTGACGTCTCGCCAATCTGAGACCTCACCCCTCACAGTGACTCGCTGTCTTCTGTTGCTTAGGTACTTCCTTATCCAATGGAGTACCTTCCCTTTCACTCCTGTCTGCATCTCCACCTTTTTCACTAGCCTCTTGTGTGGTACTGTGTCGAAGGCTTTCTGGCAATCCAAAAATATGCAGTCTGCCCACTTCTCTCTTGCCTGATTTTTGTTGCCTGGTTGTAGAATTCAATTAACCCTGTGAGGCAGGACTTGCCATCCCTGAACCGATGTTGATGCGCTGTTACAAAGTTCCTTCACTCCAGATGTTCCACAAGTTTTTTTCGCACAATCTTCTCCATCAACTTGCATGGCATGCAAGTTAGGGACACTGGCCTGTAGTTCAGTGCTTCCTGTCTATCGCCCTTCTTGTATATTGGGACTACATTAGCAGTCTTCTAAATTTTTGGCAATTTCCCTGTTACCAGTGATTTGTTATACACTATGGAGAGTGGCAGGCACAGTGCTTCTACTCCTTCCTTTAGTATCCATGTGTGTACTCATCTAGTTGTGCTTGCGGGGGTTGAGCTTTGTCTTTTTGGTCCCGCCTCTCAACCGTCAATCAACTGGTGTACAGGTTCCTGAGCCAACTGGGCTCTATCATATCTACATTTGAAACTGTGTATGGAGTCTGCCTCCACCACATCACTACCTAATGCTTCCTAGTGTGTGTGTGTGTGTGTGTGTGTGTGTGTGTGTGTGTGTGTGTGTGTGTGTGTGTGTGTGTGTGTGTGTGTACAAAAAATAAAAAAAATGATCGTTGATTGACAGTTGAGAGGCGGGCCGAAACAGCCAGAGTTCAACCCTCGCAAGCACAACTAGGTGAATACTCTCTCTCTCTCTCCCCTGCCTCGTTCCACCTAGCCTTCCCATTCTGCTGGGATACGTATAAAAAGCTTTTAAATATTTTTGTTTAGGTGCTGTCCCTTTCTCAGCCTGTTCTTTTGTTCTTCCTACTTCCTCCTTTCACGGGTGACTTTTGCCCGCCCCCTGGACTCTACTAATTGTCTACTTTATTACTTTATGTTAACTTTTTATATATTGTTATTTTATCTCCCAATATCTCATTTGTTCCAGTGTGGTAAGGCCCCAGTTCTCTTAGTCTGTCCTCATACCTCAATCCCTTTACCTCAGGAATACGTCTCGTTGCACATCTGTGGACATTTTCTAGTTTCTACTTGTCCTTTTTCAGGTAAGGGTTCAATGCTGGGGATATATATTCAAGAGTGGGTCTCACCTTCGCTGTATATATGGGCCCGGAAAGGCCTTTTGTCCAAGTTTCTGAAGGATACTTGGTCGTTGGCCTGTATGTCATATGCAGCTGTTGTTATTCTGCTAATGTGGGCTTCTGGCATCAGATTTGGGTTTATGTCCACTCCCAGGTCATTCACCTTTTCAGATTGAAGAATTTTTTTGCCTTCATCCTATACTGCTGTACTCCTGCTCCAATCCTCATAACTTTGCATTTGACTGGGTTAAACTCTACCAGCCATTTTTCGGACCACTTACGAAGCATGACTAAATCCGTTCACAATCTATCTCTGCCCTGCATCTTCTCATTAGTTTTGCTTCATCTTCAAACTTTGATATGAAGAAGTCCATTTCCACTGTCAGGTCGTAGACATTACAAACAGGATGGGCCCCAAAACCGACCCTTGTGCTACTCGTAACCTCTCTCCACTCCGATGTTTCTGCTCTCACTGTAACCCTCTGAGAAAATCAGTAGGATTCGAGCCCTCACCCTCGGTACTCCCAAGCCCACGACCTACACCACTAAACCATATGGTCAAAAGCAATGCAATGAATCCTTCACGTGGCTCCTGATTGCCTCATTGATACATCACGGTAATGTGATTTCAATGTGCACCTATAACCATTATTTCCTTCCCGGATACTCTCTGATCCACTTTAGGACTTTTCCCGATACACCAGCCAACTTTTCTGGCTTGAGTTTGTGATGACCAAACCACACGTCAGTAAACGAATACACGACGACGTTGCGGTCCGTCCTGGACCATTAGCGTGTCATCACACGACTTGTGTGTGTGTTTGTGTGTGTGTGTGTGTGTGTGTGTGTGTGTGTGTGTGTGTGTGTGTGTGTGTGTGTGTGTGTGTGTGTGTGTGTGTATGTGTATGTGTGTATCAATCACTCTGCGATTGTATTCAAATGAGTGTTTTAAGCCCAATGAAACATTGAAAGGTCATTCATACAATTATTCCTAATAATAGCATGTTATTATGATTCAGCAGTAAACATTCACATAAAACAAAGTTTCTGTAATAGCCGCTGTCATGTGCACGCGTCGGGGGTGAAATGTGTGTCTTTCCATTACTAAAGCCTAAATTTTACAAATAAAACTGTGTACAATTTACAAAGGATTGTAATCTTTTAGAGGAGAACTCTGTCCCTATTTTATTAGTTTAATCTATATTGTTATTAATAATACTAAAATTTAGTGGTCTTTATGGTTTTAAGTATCGTAACGAGATGAGGAGGCTGGAGTATTGTGTTAAGACCATCACTGCTATCGTAGACGCTGGCTCTAAGACCATCACTACTACCGTAGACGCTGGCTAAGACCATCACTACTATCGTAGACGCTGGCTAAGACCATCACTACTATCGTAGACGCTGGCTAAGACCATCACTACTATCGTAGACGCTGGCTAAGACCATCACTACTACCGTAGACGCTGGCACTAAGACCATCACTACTACCGTAGACGCTGGCTCTAAGACCATCACTACTATCGTAGACGCTGGCTCTAAGACCATCACTACTACCGTAGACGCTGGCACTAAGACCATCACTACTATCGTAGACGCTGGCTCTAAGACCATCACTACTACCGTAGACGCTGGCACTAAGACCATCACTACTATCGTAGACGCTGGCTCTAAGACCATCACTACTACCGTAGACGCTGGCTAAGACCATCACTACTACCGTAGACGCTGGCTAAGACCATCACTACTACCGTAGACGCTGGCTAAGACCATCACACTCACCTTATCTGAGGACACCTGGAGGTTGACATCACACTCACCTTATCTGAGGACACCTGGAGGTTGACATCACACTCACCTTATCTGAGGACACCTGGAGGTTGACATCACACTCACCTTATCTGAGGACACCTGGAGGTTGACATCACACTCACCTTATCTGAGGACACCTGGAGGTTGACATCACACTCACCTTATCTGAGGACACCTGGAGGTTGACATCACACTCACCTTATCTGAGGACACCTGGAGGTTGACATCACACTCACCTTATCTGAGGACACCTGGAGGTTGACATCACACTCACCTTATCTGAGGACACCTGGAGGTTGACATCACACTCACCTTATCTGAGGACACCTGGAGGTTGACATCACACCGTCCCTGCAACAGAGAAGTTGACTTGAGAAACAGGTCACCAAAATATTACTTTCATTACAACTGCAAAGTTTAAACACTTTAAAAGTTTAAACAGTTCAATTTGCTCAAGAATGCCAGTGTAAGTCTTGTGTCAGTAGCTTCCACGTACAGTCAGGTGAATCAAGACTTTCTTCAACCATCCGACAACAAATTTAAAAACTACGTAACCTAACCCAACCAACCCTAACTTATTCAACCTTACCCAGACTAACCCAACCTAACATAAGCTACCCATCATTACTTAAACCCAGTCTAATCTAACCTAATGCAAACTATCTCAACCCAACCTAGCCAAATCCAGCCTAACCAAACTAGCATCATAATGTCACCCATCCAAACCTAATCCAGATCGAAAAATTTAACCCAACCCATTTTAACAACTTGACACAATCCTTCCTAACGTCATAGACTCTCACTTAGAAAACGCACTACATGTGACTGAACGTAGAACGCCAGTTGCAAAGTTCCTCCTTTCGTATGTTCTTAGTGTTCTTATGAAGGAACATTCCCACATGTCTTCCTCCTCCCATTCCAATATTCCCTCTCCTTTCTATATATAATTACCACTCACCACTTCCTAATAATAAACTTATTCATTATTAGGAGATTGATAATTAATATAAATCTACATCTTTTGCTAATAATTATCCATGTCCATCTTCTCCCAAAATTATTATGAATCTCCCCTCTAAGAATTATTAGAAGATTTATAGTAATTATGAGTTGCTCTCGTGGCCAGCCTCCACCGCTGGGGCAGGTACACGGGGGATCACCTGCTGAATTACCTGCCCAAGATAAATGCCTCGCCAGAGATCAATAGCAAAGTTCATCGTCTTGGGGAGAGTGAGAGGAGGGTGGAGAGGCAGGCGAAGTGGGAGATGAGGAGGTTGAAAACGAAATGGAAACAGAATGAGAGACTGGGCATGACAAGTCGAAAGAAGTAGTGAAAAATTACCAGATTCCGAAACAGAATATGGGACTGACAGAAGGTGAGAGAAGAGAAAGGATAAAGAGAGAAGAGAGAAGACAGATATGAGAGAATGTGAAGAGACAAAAGAGAAGGCGAAGAGAGAGAGAGAGAGAGAGAGAGAGAGAGAGAGAGAGAGAGAGAGAGAGAGAGAGAGAGAGAGAGAGAGAGAGAGAGAGAGATGCACCAGCACCATAAGCTGTGCAACAAAGGACTGTGGATGCTATTGAGAATACAATATGAACCTAAAGACCTCGTGAGTCCTCACTACTACTGCAGAGCACTTAGCGTCACCACCACCTCGCCCACTACAGTATGGTGAATCAAAACAACACTAACTCTCACGCTCTCTAACAAAAACGGAACACAGTCGTCGATGACGAAACTTATGATCTCGGAGCAGTGAATATTTTCCTGCTGGAACGGGAGCCTCAGAGGCTGTAGACCACCACGCCCCACCCTGTGACGCCCCACCCTGTGACGCCCCACCCTGTGACGCCCTACCCTGTGACGCCCTACCCTGTGACGCACCACTGCGTGACGTACCACCCTGTGACGCCCCACCCTGTGACGCCCCCACCCTGTGACGCCCCACCCTGTGACGCCCCACCCTGTGACGCACCACCCTGTGACGCACCACCCTGTGACGCCCCAACCTGTGACGCCCCACCCTGTGACGCCCTACCCTGTGACGCACCACCCTGTGACGCCCCACCCTGTGACGCACCACCCTGTGACGCCCCCACCCTGTGACGCACCACCCTGTGACGCCCCACCCTGTGACGCACCACTGCGTGACGTACCACCCTGTGACGCACCACCCTGTGACGCCCCACTCTGTGACGCCCCACCCTGTGACGCACCACTGCGTGACGCCCCACCCTGTGACGCACCACCCTATGAGCCCCACCCTGTGACGCACCACTGCGTGACGTACCACTGCGTGATGCCCCACCCTGTGACGACCCACCCTGTGACGCCCCACCCTGTGACGACCCACCCTGTGACGCCCCACTGCGTGACGCACCACTGTGTGACGCACCACTGCGTGACGCACCAATGCGTGACGCCCCACCCTGTGACGCACCACCCTGTGACGCCCCACCCTGTGACGTACCACTGCGTGACGTACCACCCTGTGACGCACCACCCTGTGACGTACCACTGCGTGACGCCCCACCCTGTGACGTACCACTGCGTGACGCCCCACCCTGTGACGTACCACTGCGTGACGTACCACCCTGTGACGCACCACCCTGTGACGTACCACTGCGTGACGTACCACCCTGTGACGCACCACCCTGTGACGTACCACTGCGTGACGTACCACCCTGTGACGCCCCACCCTGTGACGTACCACTGCGTGACGTACCACCCTGTGACGCACCACCCTGTGACGTACCACTGCGTGACGCCCCACCCTGTGACGTACCACTGCGTGACGCCCCACCCTGTGACGTACCACTGCGTGACGTACCACCCTGTGACGCACCACCCTGTGACGTACCACTGCGTGACGCCCCACCCTGTGACGTACCACTGCGTGACGCCCCACCCTGTGACGTACCACTGCGTGACGTACCACCCTGTGACGCACTACCCTGTGACGTACCACTGCGTGACGCCCCACCCTGTGACGTACCACTGCGTGACGCACCACTGCGTGACGCCCCACCCTGTGACGTACCACTGCGTGACGTACCACCCTGTGACGCACCACCCTGTGACGCCCCACCCTGTGACGCCCCACCCTGTGACGCCCCACCCTGTGACGCACCACCCTGTGACGCCCACCCTGTGACGTACCACTGCGTGACGCACCACTGCGTGACGCCCCACCCTGTGACGTACCACTGCGTGACGTACCACCCTGTGACGCCCCAACCTGTGACGCACCACCCTGTGACGCCCCACCCTGTGACGCCCCACCCTGTGACGCACCACTGCGTGACGTATTACCCTGTGACGCCCCACCCTGTGACGCACCACCCTGTGACGCCCCACCCTGTGACGCACCACCCTGTGACGCACCAAAGCGTGACGCACCGCAGTAAGAATTATAATGAGAAGAATCTTCGTTTGATTACTTAAAAAAAATCTTCCTATGATGTGATTATTTGATCAAGCGCCGCTGAACCCTCTTCCAGCAGTGTTCTGTGCGTGTTATCTTTGTTCTACAAGGTGTTCACTCGTTCTCCAAAGGCCTCACTCGCTCAAGAATCACTGAACTCTAATTGTAAAAAATCCACATCTCGCTAAAAACATTTTATGACAATGAAAAGTATTCAGATTAGCAATTTATATTAATATAACCATTAAATTATTAATATGGAAGCCCTATCTATTCTTTTCACAAAAAATTGCGCTTACATTTATTGAGAGAATAAATAGCCTGCTGGATTAATTATTCAGCATGTTTTAACGAATGGGTAGTTAGCAAAGTAATTATGGACATTAATTTTCAAATTAAATGTGTCCGACAAAGTGATTTGAAGGCTATTGCTAATTTAGAATTGATTCTGAAAAAAACACAATTAGTTCATTAATATTTAGGGGAGTAATTCTTGTTCTATCACATAATTACATTCTGGAGATGCTGGGGTTTAGGTCTGGGGCCGAGGACCGCAACCGCTTAGGTTAGCCTGCGTTGTGTAGTCATATAGTTGTGCATGAGGGAGTTGAGCTCTGCTCTTTCGGCCCGCATCTCAACTGTCAATCAACTGTTACTAACTACTAATTTATTGTTTTCCTCCACGCACGCACGCACACACACACACACACACACACACACACACACACACACACTCACACACACACACACACACACACACACACACAGGAAGCAGCCCGTAGCGGCTGTCTAACTCCCAGGTACCTATTTACTGCTAGGTAACAGGAGCATTAGGGTGAAAGAAACTTTGCCAATTTGTTTCAGCATGATCCGGGAATCGAACCCGGGCCACAGGATTACGAGTCCTGCGCGTTGTCCACTCAGCTACCAGACCCCCCTTCCCCTGTGGTGTGTGTGTGTGTGTGTGTGTGTGTGTGTGTGTGTGTGTGTGTGTGTGTGTGTGTGTGTGTGTGTGTGTGTGTGTGTGTATGTAATTATCTAAGTGTGGTTACAGGATGAGAGCTACGCTCGTGGTGTCCCGTCTTCCCAGCACTCTTTGTCATATAAAGCTTTGAAACTACTGACGGTTTGGCGTCCACCACCTCACCTAACTTGTTCCAACCGTCCACCACTCTGCAAAAGTGAATTTTCACTTTTTGCTTGAATGCAACTTTATGGTAAACTGTTAACAGAGTTACTTGCATTAAATTAATATAACTTAAAAAACAGGTCATCAGGAGACACGTCCGCCACATACAAAAATCAGGCGAATTGACAAGGTAGACGAGGTCGGATTATTTGATTACAGGTGGAAAGTAGTTACTGTACAGGAATGAATGATGTATTCAAATATAAATATGACAGAACCCAAAGGGTTTGGGATCCCGTTCACCAATCGATTGGAGGTTTAGAGGCTAGACCCCAAGAGCTAAAACTCAACTAACGCAAGTACACACCCTGAATATACACTTTCGAAAGCAAATATATAAAGCACTTTTAGGAAGCGGGTCATTGTATGACAAGACCGACAGCTGATAAGGCTGAGCCTAGGAGCTACAGCAACGACCCAGCAACGATATCTTGGTAAGAGTATCCAGGTGAGTATATGCTCACCGCCACACAAGCACTAAATCAATACCCCACCTCACGGTAACGCGTGCCAGGAAATTTGTTAGAAAAGTTGAACATAATTAATTTACAAGCACAAAACAGGAGTTTAAGAGAAAGTTATTTGAAGGCACTTGCTAGTAGTTTGACCAAGAGGATAATCTCTAGCGATTAAAACATGGCACGCCAGCGAGGTGCTTCAAGCGAGATCCACCTTTTATTAGGGAACATATTTAAGATGAAGCAATGTGACCTTGACTTGCTCTGTGGTCGAGCAGCCTGGAATGTGGCATGACAGCCTAGTGACGCTTAATTCCCATAGAATGGGGATTAACTTTCCATGAATGACAAACTAAACAATTTCAGATGAAGCACTTAAGGAGTCCTGCAATGAAGTACCTGAGCACTGAGAGTCACACTGTTATCATTACTGCACCTACCATACTGCTACTGCCACTACTCAACTATGATTAATGCCACTCTGCTCCTGTTGCTGCTATGAGTACAAACTCAAAGTTTTTACTTTCGTTGTCAAACATTTTGTGTGACCTTCCTGGTGACCTTTGACCAGTCCTGAACAAAATCAATAGGTCGCCTGCCTTGTCACACGGAAAGCTGATGAAGGTTCGCCTGATACGCTTCACAACACACACACGGACACACACAACTCAAGCTGCTCAGAGTCATATTGGAAGAAAAGTGTCACATGTCGGTCTTGTGATTATTGTCATATCTTACACTATGCTTCGGCGATTGAGGATGATGTTGTGGTGTTGAGAATGAAAGATATAGTAAAATGTACGACAAAATCCACAAGCACTGACGATCATAGGAGGTTCGTACTGACACCAGTAATCAACATCCAGATGAATTCGACTTCAATGGTCCACCGTTGATGCAGAGGTTAGATGGAAGACCTGGCGGACAACTGGACACCGGAGTCAGGCAACAATCACCTCACCCTATACTTCGGAGCTCCCTGCGATTAAAGAGGTTAAGTGAATCGTAGAGTGAGGTCACTTATAAATGTCTAGATTTCTCCTTGTAAAAAATAAGAAGCTCTCCTTGTAAGAAGACTGGCAAAAAGATATCCAGAGACATTACAGTAGCCATACACATACTCAGACTGTGCTACAAGTGCTGCTGGGAGGTAATAAATCCAATAGTTAAAGCGTGTCATATCTGTGCAACAGAGGCAGAGGCGCCACTATTCCATTACTTACTGGAATGTGAAGCAACTGCATATCAAACAACATTAATCCAACGACAGCAGCTGCATTACATGAAAATTCCACAACAACTACAATGATTAGAAAAGCAGTTGAAGAAAGGGACACTAGTGAACATTCTGCACCTACATCCGCCACCAGGATAATGTTATTAAAACAAGAATAAAACCAGTGCGCTAAAACAGAAGCGAAAAAAAAAACAGGGAAAAAGGAGGAAACCCCACCTCCATTTAAAACTTAAGACCCAAATATCACAGTAACAAGGTTATCGCGAATAACCGAACTCAATTACGGGCTCACTATAGCCTGTGCTACATGGACATTACGGGCTCACTATAGCCCGTGCTACATGGACATTTGGTTCTGAACAGGTAAATCTAAAACCACAACAACCTGGTGCTGGTACAGAGGTGGGTGAAGGTGTGTTTGGTCAGATCAAGACAACGACTGTGAGAGGAGTGGTCGACAGTAGTGAAGGTGTGTACTTCACGCTCTCCACCAAGAACTACGTGATACTGGTGCTGCTGGACTTCTCCTGTCTCGTCTTAATGCTCAGTACATTATATATATCAGTGTATTAGGTGCTTGGTCTAAGGTTACCACTTTCTGGAGGGTTATTAAGGCCTCGGCAATACCTTACTGACCAACCAGCAAGTTTGGTCTTGACCTTAAGGCCTATCATCCTCTAAGGGTTATTAAGACCACCACAATATTATACTGACCAGCCAGCAAGTACACTGTAGTCCTCAACATAGTCCAGGGCTAAAATATTCTCAGTGTAAACACACAGCTGGAAGGAAGAAACACCTCTCAGTGTATTTGTCCTTTGTGTACTAAATCACGAAATAAATTTTCCTTCAGGTAATCCGCTTGTTGAATACCAGTTAAGAATTTATCCACCTCTAAGGTATGGATTTATTAGTATCCACTGAAGAGTAATATCTTGAGTGCTGTACCACGACAGTCACAGTTGCCTAAGGCGCAGCTGGGAACATCCCGTGCGCAGGTTCGAACCCTCATCACGGCCCTTGTGGATTTGTTCCCATTATCATGTTCACTCTCTCCAAGTCCCGTTCACTAGGTGAAGGTCACGCTCACTACCCCAGGGTCACGCTGTAACAAACTAGCTGTTGTAGGAATGATCCAGAATGTTTTATCTACGCATGGGAGAATGGGAAGCTGGACCCACGTGTGGTGACCCGGGAGCATCCCCTGGGAGGAAGGAAGGAAGGAATTATCAAGGGAAAACGCCAAGCCATTACGACTATATAGCACTGGGAAGGGGTCAGAATAAGGATTTGGGATGGGACGGGGGGAAGGAATGGTGCCCCAACCACTTGGACGGTCGGGGATTGAACGCCGACCTGCATGAAGCGAGACCGTCGCTCTACCGTCCAGCCCAAGTGGTTGGGTATCCCCTGGGGGGATTGGCGGTGAAAATAATTGGCGCCTTGGTTCACAGTTTCGTATAATGAATTATTTTACAGAATTCACCTATTTAGAGAAATTAGTGTTCATTCAAATTGTATAATATTCCTGGTTATAGTATCAAGAGTATCCTGATTGCTAGAAGAATGAGTTAAGTCACCATCAGTGACGTCATTAGCGGGACTAGACTTGGAGGCAGGAGGATCTGGGCGACCTTAGGTCACGGAGGTCACCAAAGCTCCATATTTTCGGTATTTTTTCAAAGGTCAAATAGCCATTTTGTAAACGGAAATAGCTCTTCCCTAGATGCTTGTGTAATTAACTTCAGTTAAAACAATTCAACCAATCTGGATCGTTCAGTGCAACAGAAATTAGTTGTTCAAGTTAAGCTTTGCTAGTAACTTAGAAACTAGGCGGAAGGATACAATGCTCTGGGCTCCTGGGTAGAGTCACTACCCCAGGGTCACGCTCACTACCCCAGGGTCACGCTCACTACCCCAGGGTCACGCTCACTACCCCAGGGTCACGCTCACTACCCCAGGGTCACGATCACTACCCCAGGGTCACGCTCACTACCCCAGGGTCACGCTCATTACCCCAGGGTAACGCTCACTACTCCAGGGTCACGCTCACTACTCCAGGGTCACGCTCATTATCCCAGGTCACGTTGTCCTGGTTGTCACGGTCACTTAAGCAGGGATAAGCAGGCTCTCTGAATACAGTCGTGAAAGTTATTGATGATGGGTGTCAGA
Source organism: Procambarus virginalis (assembly GCA_020271785.1). Taxonomy (NCBI): domain Eukaryota; kingdom Metazoa; phylum Arthropoda; class Malacostraca; order Decapoda; family Cambaridae; genus Procambarus; species Procambarus virginalis. Next base: position 26,631,994 of record WNGS01160430.1, read on the forward strand.
GGCGGGCGGGGCGAGAGGGACCCCCATCCACCCCACCTTTCCCATGGAGGGATGGGGAGGACGACCCTCATCACCCCTTCTTTTTTAGGGTAGGGAAGGAAGGTCTGTCCCTGTACCCTTATTTTGCCATCTTTTCCTACCCGTGGAAATACAATTTTTTCCTTATACAAATTAAGGTCTTCGCAACCCGCCTTTATACAGCCCGTCTTGTGTCAACCCTAAGTAACCCAGGAAGCCCTGCATGCTGGCTTCTCGGGCGGGATGGAAACGGTTGGGCACGTTTCATCTCACCTAATGCGCCTGTTCTCCTAACAGTATATAGGTAGCCGGGAGATAATCAACTGTTGTGGGTTGCATCCTGGTGAGGGTCGGTAGTTTCGACCTGGCGGAGCACCTTGATATAAGCCTAAAGTACATCCATAGACTTCCTTTCCTCGTCAAAACCAATTATTATTAATGATATCCTCGCCCAGTAACCCATCTTCTGGTTATGCTCCTAAATGCTGCCGTCAAATCCGAAGATACAGTCGTCAATTTTAACAATGTTAATAAACTGTGTAACCAAAAGCTGCGTATTGTCGACCACAAACATCATAACCACTGTTCCTGTACCCATGATGGGTGTGGTCTCTGGCACCGTGTGGCTGTACCTGTGATGGGTGTGGTCTCTGGCACCGTGTGGCTGTACCCTTGATGGGTGTGATCTCTGGCACCGTGTGGCTGTACCCATGATGGGTGTGGTCTCTGGCACCGTGTGGCTGTACCCATGATGGGTGTGGTCTGTGGCACCGTGTGGCTGTACCCATGATGGGTGTGGTCTGTGGCACCGTGTGGCTGTACCTGTGATGGGTGTGGTCTCTGGCATCGTGTGACTGTACCTGTGATAGGTGTGGTCTGTGGCACCGTGTGGCTGTACCCATGATGGGTGTGGCCTCTGGCACCGTGTGACTGTACCCATGATGGGTGTGAAGGTCTCTGGCACCGTGTGGCTGTACCTGTGATGGGTGTGAAGGTCTCTGGCACCGTGTGGCTGTACCTGTGATGGGTGTGGTCTCTGGCACCGTGTGGCTGTACCTGTGATGGGTGTGGTCTCTGGCACCGTGTGGCTGTACCTGTGATGGGTGTGAAGGTCTCTGGCACCGTGTGGCTGTACCTGTGAGGGTGTGAAGGTCTCTGGCACCGTGTGGCTGTACCTGTGATGGGTGTGAAGGTCTCTGGCACCGTGTGGCTGTACCCGTGAGGCAAGTGTGTACCCAACATCAAACTTGGCCACTAATCTGGAGAGGTCGGGGTCGCTGATCTTCACTAAAACAAAAGCAAGTCACTAGTAAAGAACAATAAACAAAAATTCCTCCTTGTTTTCAGTTGTTAGGAAGTTAATTAAAAAAAAAAGTCTCGATTAGAAACTAGAAATACAACTGGCTAAGAATTTTTAACCAATTATCACAATTTTATCCCCCAAGAGATGACATCTGTATTGACCTGTTTACGTTATCAAAATGGGGTAAGTGTTGACTGTAGACAATGTGTGTACAAATACAATTTACATTGTGTACAAATACAATTTATACATAATGAAATCATAATGACGTGATATATCTATAATAAAATCTTTGGAGTAAGACTGCGGATCGAACTTGCGTCCTGAGAGAGCTCCATTACCTATACAAGCACATGCATGTTTCATATACAATATTGGACTGGGTACCAGCTCGGTGCCTATAAAGTAGATTCAGGCGAACCCCAGGTTGTGTAACGTTTAGTATATTGTGATGTAGTCCTGCTCCATGCCGCAGTCCTGCGCCAAATATTTGATCATACAAGTTGTTGCCGAGCCAGAGCCGGGCAGCAGTGACGTCAGAGCTTGCACAGTTGCTCTACGACCCATTAAGGAGAGTCTTCAGGCGTGAAGTACGACGAGACGTGGAGTGACATGCGCCACTTTGTCTCAGCTCTATACAGTCCAGCTCATGTATTATACCTATTACAGTTCTCAAGTAGCAAAATTATAGTCAACGCTTGTTTTTTAAAACGTATCTACTAACAGTGGGTATAAAACCACCGAACAAATATGTTGATCTGGCTAATGGGTGTGATATTTACACACTGATACAAATATGCAGATGAAAACAAGTCAGTCGTCCGTTCTACTAAATGTGCTTTCGTTTTGTTTCTGAACTAATGAGTCTTTATCGGGGCGAAGTTAGATAAGGTTGAGTAAATCTGGGTGACGTTACGTGAGAGTAATATTCGGCGGAGAACAGGAGAGTGATTTTATTTCCATATCTGTTTGTTAATAAGGCGTGGAGAAAGGAAGCATTTGGTGGTAAAGAACAAATCCACAAGGGGCCGTGACGAGGATTCGAATCCTTGTGGATTTGTTCATTTGATGCATGATGCTATCGTGATTTATGTGTGTAATTTGGTGGTAAGCTGGGCGGCCAGTATTAGTATGGTCAACATACTCGTACTGTAGCCACAGCCGCCCGCACAACTATCCAGTCTCTGCTGCCTCAGACTCCTGCCGTAATGGGCCAAGAATCTCCATAATCCTAGATTTTGGCCAAATACTAAATGGGGGTCAGATCTTGGTGATAACGGAAGCATCGGGCAGTTATGGCATTTCCCTGAAGTGGACGTGAATTAGTAGTATTTCTGATATTGTGTTACACTTGGTGCTGTAGTTGCTGCTATTTGATAAGCAGTTTTTATTGTCGGCGGTGCTATTGTTGCATGTGTTGATGTTATTCCTGTTGTTGCTGTTGGTGGTAATCAGCATTTTTATTATGTTGCTAAGTTACTGTTCTTTATGTTAATCATCCACATAATATTTACAGTGATAACTATATGCCCAAGGGCCTCTGTCAGTATGGAGGCGTGTGCCTGGACCAGCTTCATGGACACCAGTACACCTCTCCTTGTGGTGATCTTGGTCAACTGTGATGGAAATATTCATGACTGTTATGAAGGTTTCCGCAATAATGGTGGCAAGCACATGGGTGTGGACGATGAGTCACAGTAACGTGACCCAAGATATGATGAACAAACCACACCACAAAATTAAGAAACGACGACGTTTCGGTCCGTCCTGAATACTCGTTGATAACGGTCCAGGACGGACCGAAACGTCGTTTCTCCATTTTGTGATGTGTGGACTGGTCATCAAGCTTATAAATACTGCAGGTGAGCTTGGAGGTCGTTGCAATAAAGTAATGGAGGCACAACATGACAAAGGTCTTCAAATCAATATTTTTCCAAACATGAGAGAAGACACTCCTTATTGGGTAAAACTTAGAGGAAAGATAGGATATGATTGCGACATAAAAGATGCTTCAGAATACTGGCAAAGTTGGCAAGGACGAAATTTTTAAGAGAACGAGAAATCATAGATTCAAACTAGAGACACAGATGAGTCATAATGATGTAAAGATAAGTTTTCTTAGTATAAAAACAATGGGTAAATTAAACTGAGTTCGAAGCCATTGCAGCAAACGGGCGTGGTCGAAGGAATTTGAAGGCCTCAAATACTGAACAGAATAAAATTAAGAGAATTTGACATTTTTGAAAAAGACTTGGCAGTAGACAACTAAAAGTCCAACATCAGAGGCAAACATCAGCAGAATAATATCGGGAGCATATGCCACACTAGCAAAAGTCCGAAGAGTCTTCAGAGACTTTATTAAAGCACTTTTGAGAGCACTATATGCATCCTATGTGAGTATGCTGCCCTGCATGGAACCCATACCTTAAGAAACATGAACAAGTCCGAAGCTATACAACAAAGCGCGTTCCTGAGATAGAGGGTCTCAGCTGTGAGGAGGAACAGGGAACTGGACCCAGCCGCACTAGAGGAATGACTGGGACACACACGATAACAACCCAGATTCTGAGGGGTATTGACCCAACCTCTCCTCAGCCCAGGCTCCTACAGGCTAAGCTCTGGTTGTCGGTCTGGAGTGGCCTCACCAGGGCGCAAAGTCAGGGTAGGTTGATTCGGGGGAGAAGCTGTTACCCAGGCAGCAGGTCCCCCCCTCTCCACGGCGCTGAAAGTCTACAGGCTACTGTCCACCCAAACACGCATTCATCTACTTTATCTTACTGTGTATTTCAAATAAGTATTTTCTTACAAATAAATTAATGTTATGTAATAGATTTTTGTACAAAGGCGTAGGTTAGATTACGTTGGATGCTTAGGATCTGTTAGCAGTTATTTGTATTTTAAGATTCTGGATGAAGAACGTGGAGAGTTTTCGAACAGAGAACGAGAGCGAAGCATTATTCTTGAAAAGTTCGAATGTCATCACTTGCGATAAGTGTGTAAAGCGTTTATCATTCATAATCAGTGTGTTTGGTGACTGGATTAACGTGCATTTGGCCTTTGTCGATGAGGACGGGCTGCATGACCAAATAGATAGTGAAGAAATCTTCAAAGTGAGGAACAGTAGAACGAGGGAACAAATGTTAACTGGGGACAAATGAATCACAAACGTACTAGAAGGAATTTCTTCAGTTTAGGTGTAATAAAAAATATAACTAAATGAATTTGTCGGGGTCAATTATATACACAACTTTAAGTGTAAATATGATATGAAAAACGAGTGAAAACTGAGTCATTACCTTCAACTATCTCTGGCCGAGAGTAAACGGTCGACCTGTTTGATATTATATCTACTATACATTTCAAAGCGCGCGCGTGCACACGCAAATAATGAAGCACGAAAGGGTGCAGAAGTTTGCAGCGAGACTCGTCCCAGAGTTGCCAGGGATGAGGTACGAAGAGAAACTGAAGCAACTAAATTTGATAACGCTTGAAAAAGAGTAAGGAGAGTGAGGACATGATACAGACGTATAAGATACTTTGGGGCATAGCCAAGGTGGAAAAGGATAGTTTACAAAGAATACCAATAGAACAAGGGGGCACGGAAGGAAGCTTGAGACTCAGATGTGTCATAGAGATGCTAGAAAGTTTTCTTCTGGTGTAAGGGTAGCAAGTAATGGAATGACCTAAAGGCGGCGGTGTAGAAGCAAACAAATTTCACAACTTTAAGAGCAGGTATGATAGGGAAAGGTCAGGAGCCATCATTCCATTAGACAATCAGTGGATAGAAAAGTGGGATGCAAGAGCTAGAGCTCGATCCGGCTGGCACAATTAGATGAGTATAAATAGGAGAGTACACACACACACGAACTCACGGCGAGTGGAGAGCGCTCAGGGGGTCGCAGAGATAAGGGGCCGGGTTCGATTCCTGGTTGAGGCAGAAACAAATGGGCTGAGTTTCTCTGACCTGATATTCCTGTTCACCTAGCAGTAAATAGGTACCTGGGAGTTAATCAGCTGCTACGGGCTGCATTCTGGGGATATGTGTGTGTGAGAGAGAGAAATATATGTGTTAGATATGATAGAGGAAAATAAGTCAGTACATTAGACAACCGAGGGTCAGAAAGGCGGGGTACAAGAGCTAAAAGCTCGATCCAGTAGACACTCAAAGTATATACAAATAGTAAATACACACACACACGCGCACCTCAATATACATTTTTCACAACCCCATTTCCCCTTAACCCATTTAAGATAATTTAAGTATTGAAGCAATTAAACGAAAATGATTTTAAAGGCGAAATAGTGTGCTTAAGTTCAGATAAGTGTGATCAGCCCCGAGGGTTAGGTCGGCTGGAGCGACAGTTTAATCATTTATTATGCATCCCATACCCATCCCGTGGGCGGTTGTGGACCCCATACCCATCCCGTGGGCGGTTGTGGACCCCATACACATCCCGTGGGCGGTTGTTGACCCCATACACATCTCATGGGCGGTTGTGGACCCCATACCCATCCCGTGGGCGGTTGTGGACCCCATACCCATCCCGTGGGCGGTTATGGACCCCATACCCATCCCGTGGGCGGTTGTGGACCCCATACACATCCCGTGGGCGGTTGTGGACCCCATACACATCCCGTGGGCGGTTGTTGACCCCATACACATCTCATGGGCGGTTGTGGACCCCATACCCATCCCGTGGGCGGTTGTGGACCCCATACCCATCCCGTGGGCGGTTATGGACCCCATACCCATTCCATGGGCGGTTGTGGACCCCATACCCATCTCGTGGGCGGTTGTGGACCCCATACCCATCCCATGGGCGATTGTGGACCCCATACCCATCCCGTGGGCGGTTATGGACCCCATACCCATTCCATGGGCGGTTGTGGACCCCATACCCATCTCGTGGGCGGTTGTGGACCCCATACCCATCCCATGGGCGGTTGTGGACCCCATACCCATCTCGTGAGCGATTGTGGGAAGGGTTACATAGACACATAATGGGCTCAGGGTATGAACCCCAGTTCATTTATCGAAACAAGTAACAATATTGTGAAGCTAGTTACACAATTCGTAATACACACGTACATATAAACATACACAAATACATATAAACATACACAAATACATATATCAATAATGTTTTAAATATTATAAGTGGTTCAAGAAGAGGACCACAACAGTCATACAGGACAGTTAACATCTGCAATGAGTCAGTTACACAATTACTAATCCTACTCCACACCCACCCAGCTCGGCGGCAACTTTAGTCACGTGCATTACTTACAGTAAGCAAACTTTGGATACTTGGCTAGGATTCCTGGCAGTACATCATTATGAATGAAGAACTTACACATTTCTTGAACACCGTTGATGTGTTATCTCTGAATTCAGCGGTTTTTTTTGTATGCAATTATATAATGACGCAAAGTATGTGAATAGTGTTACTGACAGTTTACATTTAGTCAAGTCTACATCAGTAGATGTTGCAAACTCCCAGAGGTACTTGTAGCCGAGCCTAAGCCTAGCAGTGGTAACATCTAGAAGTCTGCTAACCTTACGGGATGACCCTAGACGTGCGGTTCTTCCCGCACAATAAAATTATAATAGATGGAGGAACTGGTGTGAATTTCACTGTGCCTCAAGTCTACGAGATTGTGTTGCTGAACCCGAAATATGGCTGTCCTCAGGTTGCTCAAGGGCAATCCAAGACGGTAATCACTTGAGCGCAAGAAACAGTACCTGATAGTCGAGAGGCGGGATCAAAGAGCAAGAGCTCAACCCCGGCAAGCACAACAAGGTGAATACACGAACATACATGGTGAAACAATTATTGAGATTATTATCTGAGTATGGAAAGGAATTCAAAAAGGAAATGCAAAAAATGAGTGAAAAATAAGCAACCTAAAAGAGGAGCTGAAAGCAGCAAAGGAGGAGATAAAATGCCTCAAAGAAAACACTGCTTAATATCAGTATCAGACCACAACCGTCCCCCCCTAGAACCTGGGAATATATCAGGGGGACTCATATAGACATGCCATATTCGCAGAAATGTTTAGAAAGAGCACAGAAGCTATGTCCACAGTTATCTTTAGGTTATCTTGAGATGATTTCGGGGCTTAGCGTCCCCGCGGCCCTTGTCCTCGACCAGACCTCATTTTTGTTACACATCCCCAGGAAGCAGCCCGTAGCAGCTGTCTAACGCCCAGGTACTTATTTACTGTTAGGCGAACAGGTACATCAGGGTGAAAGAAACTCTGCCCATTTGTTTCCGCCTCCGCTGGGAATCGAATCTGGAACCTTAGGACTACGAATCCTGAGCGCTGTCCACTCAACCGACAGGCCCCCTGTTGTGCAGGAAGTTGCCATGAGAGCAGCCACTTCTCAGGAAGCAGCAAGATGTACTAGTCAGCTGCTGGGAAAGGAAAAGAGCAGTAGTCATAGTAGGTATTAAGGAACAAGAAGGCATCAGTCAAGTGGAGTGGAAAGCTAAAGACAAAGCTACAGTGATAAGAGATCTTGAAGGTGGTATAGATGGAGAGAGCTGAACAAAGTATAGAGAAGATTTTTAGGCTAGGCTGGTACAACAAGGACAGAGATTGATTAATCAAGTTAGTATTCATGAATGAGGCTACAAAAAAGAGGAAATACTAGCAATGAAGAGCAAACTGTTATATCTAATGGGATACAAAAAGGTATTCCTTCAGAGGGATATGACAAGTGATGAGAGAATTCATAAATATTCATAAATATTTATAGATTTATATTTATATCTTTAATATTTATAGATTTATATCTTTAATATTTATAAAGATTTTATATTTATAAATATTTAAAAATTTATATCTCCCTGCATTCATAAAGGGAGACTGACGGTTGCATTCTAGAATTCGCTGGTCTTCTTCGGGAGAGGTTTTTCTTGGCCTACCAAACTGAAGTTTGTCGTTCAAGTTCCCAGGTTCTTCGACCGCCTGCACCACAGTCAAACAGCTGGCTTTGTTATTCAAAGTTCTCTAGCGATGGCGACGATTGACATGCCTCTCGCTTTTAAAGCAACTATTGCCCCTCGTTGACATACCCTTTCGTCCCTAGAGTTCATCCTTGATAGAGTCTGCACTCTTAGAGTTGAATTGTGGATTGGTCTGCCCGGGAGAGTGAGGGGCCCGCATTCTTTCCCTCAGGTGATGTCACGTTCTGCTATAGCTTGATGGTACAAACAACCATTGTAGGAAACTGGCTTGATTTAAGAAGCACTAGTTTGTCAAATAACATATATAATCACAGAGTCCATGCCGAGTAGTCTAATCATCAAATGACAATGAATTACACGCGTAATATGATCGGACATTTCACATGTCTGCCATATTTGTAATATAGGTCTGTGTCACTGTCTCTCTCTGTCTCACGTAATTATTTTGTGAACTATACATATTATTATGTAGTTTAATTATCTAATTAATTTAATAATTATTAAATTTTCTATTATTAAAATTTCATATTATTAAATTATTAATAATTCAATTATAAAATTTTCCGAGAACACTCCATTATTCTCGGGAATCAAATACACAAGTCACATAGTCCCTATTTATTACACTTTGTCTTCCAGTTATCAGCAAAATTAAGTGATATTATATTACTTTCTTATTTTGTCTATTTCTGATATTGATGATACCATTATTCGTATACAGTATTTTAACCACAATCTCAAATGTAAATTTTTGCAAACAACTTTTAACAAAAAAAAAAAGCGGTTTGAGAGTTGGTTTTGTGTGTCGTTGAGCCAAAGAATCTGCCTTTAAAGCTGTCCGAGTATAACCGAGTATAAGCTCGGATTGTCTGAGGGCAATAATGCACCAAGAACTTTAACACAACCTTTTAGATCTGAGGCAAAGTGAAATGTACACTAGCAGTTTTATCTATCATTATAGTATCATGCAAGAAGAGCCAAACATTTGTGGACCATTCAATAAAATCAGTAGGCTCCTAGATGTTACTACTGCTCGGCTTAGACTGCTATAAGTATCTCTGGGGCTTTCCATCATCTGATGTTGACCTGGCCAAATGTAAACTGTCAACTAAATTATTCGCACACCCTCCGTCTCTATGCAACCCATCCTCGCAAATTCGTATAGTCAATATTGACTTATTAAATACGTGCATAGGTGATATACTAAACATAATAGTTTACCTTGAAAAGCTTCATAGAAAACACCGACCTTACCTAACCTTGTTAGTATGTTAAGATAAGCATCTTATTGCTTCGTAATTACAATTATTACTTAACCTATACCTATAATAGGTTAAGGTAATACCTATAATAGGTTAAGTAACAATTGTAATTACGAAGCTATAAGATGCTTATCTTAACATACTAACAAGGTTAGGTAAGGTCGGTGTTTTCTATGAAGCTTTTCAAGGTAAACTATTATGTTTAGTATGTCACCTATGCACGTATTTAATAAGTCAATATTGACTATACGAATTTGCGAGGACGGGTTGCACTATGTCATGGAGTGCGAAAAGATATGTGAATTCAGAGACAATTCTATAACAAATGTTCATGAAATGTGTTTCATTCAAAATTATCTGCTACCAGGAATTTTAGCCAAATATCCCAAGTTTGCTAACTGCAGATAGTAACTCGGTGAATGTAACGTTTCCACCATTGCCCAATGGTTAAGGTGCGGTGTACAGGATAAACATATCAACTATGACACTAGCTCTCCACATGTGTCAATTGTTTAATTTACAGATTACTTGTGGTCGGTCTCGAGCCCATTGTTGATGTAACGATGCGCATTGAATTTTGTAACTAGCTCACCAAGACTGTAACCTGCTTAGCTAAATGAATTTTGGGGTTCAGTCCTCGAGCGCGTTATGTGCCTCTGTAACCCTTTCCACTACCGCCCACAGGAAGGGTATGGGGTGCATAATAAATGAACTAAACTGTGTTTGTTGCTAAACTGTTGTTCAACTGTCGTTGGCCGTCTGAAGTAGCGTTTTGTGTGTGACGTCATGTCGTCTCTGCCTTACTAGCCAAATGCTAATGCGTAAAACGATACGTTACATCGTTTACATAAAAGGTCAATAAACGCTTAAGCACAAAAGTAAAGTCATCTCCCTTGTTCACTAATCTACATGTGTTCCTTTATATCCACCGCTTTACTCTATATTCCTTTCGATTGTGAATTATATAAACCGGTGTGTAGTGTTTTGACCAATGAGAGACTTCGTTACAAAGCGCCTGTCTGTTCATCCATAACCTCACCCAACGCTATAACAAACGGGGCGGCCAGTCTGGGGGGGGGGGTAAAGGTAAACTTTTCCTCGACTGTAACAACCGTCTTCAGAAATGATCCACTCACCTATTACTGCTGGTCAGCCGACACACTCCGAGCATAAAGGCCGTTACCTGTTCGCACTCTTAGTTCGTTATCCCATTGTTATGTATCTCTCAACATGTTNGAGTGCCTGGGAGGGTACCTGGAAGAGTGCCTGGGAGCTCTCAGCCCAAGCCTGGCCGGCGAGTGGAGGGTGCCTGGGAGAGAGTGCCTGAGTGCCGGAGGGTACCTGGAGAGTGCCTGGGGGAGGGTACCTGGGAGGACGCCTGAGGGAGAGCGCCATGGGGAAGAGTGCCTGAGTGCCTGGGGAAGTGATACCCAACACCAAACCTGACCTTGACCCAGTCGCCGGTACTGAAACTCAACGACCTAACTTTGACCTCTTTTATTTTATTTTTTTTAAGAGTAAAGAGGATGGAGAGGCATAGGTGAAGAAAAGTTTAGAAGTGGGAATACAGTGAGTTGAAAGCAGGCGGCTGTCCGCCTTGCTGACTCTTTAGACCCTAAGCCTTTCACCACAGACTATTTTCACCTCAGTCATCTGACTTACAGCACAGCAGCCTAACTTAGGCGTAAGTGACTATCTTATTCTTTCGGGGTCTGACTTTTACTCAGATCAGATCCCAAAGTTATTGAAGTGAAAGTCTTAAGTTTCTGTGAATTCTTAACCTTGCCGAATTTGATCTAAGAAATCTGACTTGACTCGGGTGGTGATATTATTTACAAGATTAAAATGTCTCACCATAAAATACCTTTCAAATGCATGTAAATTTTAGTGCACACACACACACACACACACACACACACACACACACACACACACACACACACACACACACACACACATTGCTGTGTGTTCATTGCTGTAAACAACTGATGCTCGAAAGGCGGGATCCAAGAGTCAATGCTCGATCCTGCAGACACATATAGGTGAGTACATATAGGTGAGTACACACACACACACACGGAAACGATCTACGATCAGGTGACAAAAATTAAGCAAGAAAGAGAAGAGTGGGCGGACTGCATTTTTTTGGACTGTCGGAAAGTCTTTGACACAGTACCCCATAAAAGGTTGATGCATAAGCTGGAGAAACAGGCAGGAGTAACAGGTAGGGCGCTCCAGTGGATAAGGGAATACCTAAGCAATAGGAAGCAGAGAGTTACAGTGAGGGGTGAGACCTCAGACTGGCGTGAAGTCACCAGTGGAGTCCCACAGGGCTCTGTACCTGGACCTATCCTGTTTCTGATATACGTAAATGATCTCCCAGAGGGTATAGACTCATTCCTCTCAATGTTTGCTGACGACGCCAAAATTATGAGAAGGATTAAGACAGAGGAGGACAGCTTGAGGCTTCAAGAAGACCTGGACAAGCTGCAGGAATGGTCGAACAAATGGCTGTTAGAGTTTAACCCAAGCAAATGTAATGTAATGAAGATAGGGGTAGGAAGCAGGAGACCAGATATAAGGTACCATTTGGGAGATGAAATGCTTCAAGAGTCAGAGAGAGAGAAAGACCTGGGGGTTGATATCACGCCAGACCTGTCCCCTGAAGCTCATATATCAAGAGGATAACATCAGCAGCATATGCCAGGTTGGCTAACATAAGAACGGCCTTTAGAAACTTGTGTAAGGAATCTTTCAGAACATTATATACCACATATGTCAGACCAATCCTGGAGTATGCGGCTCCAGCATGGAGTCCATATCTAGTCAAGCATAAGACTAAACTGGAAAGGTTCAAAGGTTTGCCACCAGACTAGTACCCGAGCTGAGAGGCATGAGCTATGAGGAGAGACTACAGGAATTGAACCTCACTTCGTTGGAAGACAGAAGAGTTAGGGGGGACATGATCACCACATTCAAGATTCTCAGGGGAATCGACAGGGTTGATAAAGACAGGCTGTTTAACACAAGGGGCACACGCACTAGGGGACACAGGTGGAAACTGAGTGCCCAAATGACCCACAGAGATATTAGAAAGAACTTTTTTAGTGTCAGAGTGGTTGACAAATGGAATGCATTAGGAAGCGATGTGGTGGAGGCTGACTCCATACACAGTTTCAAGTGTAGATATGATAGAGCCCAATAGGCTCAGGAAACTGTACACCTGTTGATTGACGGTTGAGAGGCGGGACCAAAGAGCCAGAGCTCAACCCCCGCAAGCACAACTAGGTGAGTACAACAACTAGGTGAGTACACACACACACACACAGACACACACACACAAATCTACATTCACAAACACCAAACATAACAAAATTAAAAATATGAACACGACACGCAAACACCCTGACCAACCCGCTTGTCCACTGAAACAGGACACTGAGACAGGAATCACTGGAAACAGGTGAACTGCCAAACATTTGGAAGAGGGCCAATGTAGTCGCAATATACACGAATGGTGACACAAGGGAGTCCATTTCCCTTCAGTGCCCCTCCCCCCCTCTCCATTCATTTGTTTATGTCCAAGCGAATAAAACATAAGCGACGGAAGAATTTCTGCCTGAGCAGTGGTGTTGGTGTATATTAAATCTGGTGATGTTATGATGGGGAAGGTGAGGGTGATGTGGACGGTAATAGGAATGGGGAAGTGAATGGGTGGGTTGGTTGGTGGTTGATGGAGGGGGGGTTGGGGTTGGGGTGGTGGTGGTGGATGACGGGAAGTAAGGTCCGGTGTGGTGCTCTAGCGTCAGTGTTGTCCTGACAGCAAAGGGAGCGGACGTTACCTCTTGGTCCGTATCGAGTGCAAGACTGCTCACTAGTGAAACTCCCATTATTGGTGCTAATACCTTGGCTCTTACAACTGCTACTTACTTTGTTCTGCTGCCTTTAGTGCTACTTGTTTGTATTTAATGCTGCTTTGGTTTTAGTTTTGTTCAATTTAGTACTGCTGTTATCACCTGTGTTGTTACTGTCCAGTACTGTTACTGTCCAGCACTGTTACTGTCCAGTACTGTTACTGTCCAGTACTGTTACTGTCCAGCACTGTTACTGTCCAGTACTGTTACTGTCTAGTACTGTTACTGTCCAGTACTGTTACTGTCCAGTACTGTTACTGTCCAGTACTGTTACTGTCCAGTACTGTTACTGTCCAGTACTGTTACTGTCCAGTACTGTTACTGTCCAGTACTGTTACTGTCCAGTACTGTTATTGTCCAGTACTGTTATTGTCCAGTACTGTTACTGTCCAGTACTGTTACTGTCCAGTACTGTTACTGTCCAGTACTGTTACTGTCCAGTACTGTTACTGTCCAGAACTGTTACTGTCCAGCACTGTTACTGTCCAGTACTGTTACTGTCCAGTACTGTTACTGTCTAGTACTGTTACTGTCTAGTACTGTTACTGTCCAGTACTGTTACTGTCCAGTACTGTTACTGTCCAGTACTGTTACTGTCTAGTACTGTTACTGTCCAGTACTGTTACTGTCCAGTACTGTTACTGTCCAGTACTGTTACTGTCCAGAACTGTTACTGTCCAGCACTGTTACTGTCCAGTACTGTTACTGTCCAGCACTGTTACTGTCCAGTACTGTTACTGTCCAGTACTGTTATTGTCTAGTACTGTTACTGTACAGTACTGTTACTGTCCAGTACTGTTACTGTCCAGCACTGTTACTGTCCAGTACTGTTACTGTCCAGCACTGTTACTGTCCAGTACTGTTACTGTCTAGTACTGTTACTGTCTAGTACTGTTACTGTACAGCACTGTTACTGTCCAGCACTGTTACTGTCTAGTACTGTTACTGTCCAGTACTGTTACTGTCTAGTACTGTTACTGTCCAGTACTGTTACTGTCCAGTACTGTTACTGTCCAGTACTGTTATTGTCCAATACTGTTACTGTCCAGTACTGTTACTGTCCAGTACTGTTACTGTCCAGTACTGTTACTGTCCAGTACTGTTACTGTCCAGTACTGTTACTGTCCAGTACTGTTACTGTCCAGTACTGTTACTGTCCAGTACTGTTACTGTCCAGTACTGTTACTGTCCAGTACTGTTACTGTCCAGTACTGTTACTGTCTAGTACTGTTACTGTCTAGTACTGTTACTGTCTAGTACTGTTACTGTCCAGTACTGTTACTGTCCAGTACTGTTACTGTCCAGTACTGTTACTGTCCAGTACTGTTACTGTCCAGTACTGTTACTGTCCAGTACTGCTACTGTCCAGTACTGCTACTGTCCAGTACTGTTACTGTCCAGTACTGTTACTGTCTAGTACTGTTACTGTCCAGTACTGTTACTGTCCAGTACTGTTACTGTCCAGTACTGTTACTGTCTAGTACTGTTACTGTCCAGTACTGTTACTGTCCAGTACTGTTACTGTCCAGTACTGTTACTGTCCAGTACTGTTACTGTCTAGTACTGTTCCCACATACGCTATGTACTCCAGTTGACTGACGGTCGAGAGGCGGGACCAAAGAGCCAAATCTCAACCCCAGCAAGCACAACTAGACGAGTGCATACTCTCTCACTTTACTCACACACCCTCCCTCACTCTCTCACACTACCTCTCACTCTCTACCTCTCACACTCTACCTCACTCACACTCTACCTCACTCTCACACCCTCCCTCACATCAACTTTTCCTCAGTCACTAAGTCTCATTAGTAAGTTTAATCAATTTCTAATTAGCCAACAAATTCCTCATGTGTTGTAAAAGTTGTATTATGCAGACATGAAAGCCAGTTGTGGTGGGTTGTGAGAGTGGGTGGTGGGGTTGTGAGTGTGCATGACGGGTTATGAGAGAGGGTGGGGGGTGTGAGGGAGGGGAGGGTGGGGGGTTGTGAGGGTGGGGGGTGGGTTGTGAGAGAGGGGGGGGGGGTTGCGAGGGAGGGTGGTGGGTTGTGAGAGTGGGTGGGGGAGTTGTGAGGGAGGGTGGTGGGTGTGAGGGAGGGTGTGGGTTGTGAGGGAGGGTGGTGGGTTGTGAGGGAGGGTAGTGGGTTGTGAGAGTGGGTGGGTGGGGGGGTTGTGAGTGCACATGGCGAGCAAGACACCAAAATGTCATAGAGAAGAAATGTGTCATCGTGTTTGAGACAAATTTATGTATTGATGTTTGTTGCAGAATTCAGCTGGACTCCTACTGCGTAGTCAGCCTTCCTGTAGGTGAGCTGAGGGCTCCTCCCCCCCTCCCCACGACCCCTCCTGTTGTGCTGGGAGCTGAGGAAACAGCAGACACTTTAGCGTAACGTTGATGAGGACCTACAGCGCCACCTCCAGCAAGAGACTGCTCGACAGGAAAGATAAATCTCTCACCAAACCCTTAGACAATTCCCAAGACAACACCCAGGACGAGTGCCCTTTCTGCAACATCCTCAGCATCAAGCCGGCCTTTCACGGCACGCCCATGGTGGGCGTGGGCGTACGGGCGTGCCCTGGACACACTCGTAGGGCTGATGAGCCTCAAGGTAAGACTGTGAGATTTGCCGATAATGTGAGAAACGGGAGTGTTATTGGAGAAAAGGGTATCTGCATCACCCAGGGAAGAAGCCAGGGAAAACCCGCTCCCCAGGATAAAGACATAGTGGATACACTCGGTAAAGGTAGATTCTACAAACGTAGTGACGGAAGATTCGTCACCAAGACAGAGAAAGAGGTCAAGCTGGATCCCTCAGGGGTGTATGGCCCGATGCCCTACACCAGGACCCAGCCAGTCAGCCCTCAGGATATACTCAGAAATATCCGTTACCAGGACAGGAGCACATATAAGGAAAACCACGAGAACTGCCCCTTCAAGGAAATATTGCGCATACGGCCGAGCAAGGCGACCCTGGAGAAGGAGCGGCTACGGAAGACGTCGGCGGCGCGTGACACCCTAAACAAGCCCCAGCGTCATATGAGTGTAAGAGGCGTGGCGGCCTTGAAAGAAGGATGGAAAGGCCCCGGGAAAAACGAAGAAGATCCTGTAGGATGGAGGTCGTGGCCTCCTGCGAGGGAAGGACCGGTGAGGATGTGGGGGAAGCGACGGACCGCCACCTGTCCGGTGCTGCCTGTACAAGTGAACGGGTGGACGCGACAGGCAGCTCTCTCGCCCTCATGCTCCTCCACCTCAGTGTACCAGCTCCACGGGGCCGGCTGCAGGCGAGTCATGCTCAACACTTACCATCAGACACATTCACTCCACACTTGTCTCCTAAGGATAAACTGTGCACTCTTTGTACACTTTAGTCTTAGGCTTCTTAAGATAACATTTGCACTTTGTAAATTTAAATTGAAAAAAAATCTTAATTTGGTTTAATAAAATAAAACTTGCAATTTCTCCACATTTAATTGTTTATGATAAAACTTGCAATCTCTGCTGAGTTGATTTGCTTGCATAAAAATGTTAAATCTACAGCTATTATTTCCTAGGATTAACTGTACACTCACGACCTCTGTTGTTACTTAATATACCATTTACTCATTCTTCTACCTGTCCTGAAGGCAGAAGCATGCACACTGCCTCTACTGCTTGCTACCACACGAATTCTGCTTGAAAATAAATTTCCTATTGATAGAATAAAACTTAATACTAAATGTGTTAGTACTTGCAAGTTTTTTGTTCTGTTTTTCACTTAAAGAGGGAATGGTAACATGATGTGCTTATTAATTTAATTGTTGGTCAACTGAATGCAACCATTCACCGTTGATCTTTACATGAATATTTGACTATGAATTCCAACACATACGTTTATTTGTTATACAGACAAAAGGATTTTTAGCACTGATTCATGTAATGAAATCCCAACAACAACATGGATTAAGCCGCACGTCTGAGCGGCTCAGGGCGCCCCATCCATCCTCGTCCTCCACCAAAGATATTCTCGTGTAAATATATTAAAACACACAAAAATTATATACACTGACACAATTTTTAAAATTAACAAATACACTGCAGCGTTTGTTTAGCAATCTGTAGCCAGATGTGCAACATGCAACGCTGAGTACGATAATTAGGAAGTTCTGTCACGTACCTTACCATGACTATTTTCAGGTACCGTCGTGTACCGTGCCCTCTGCCCTGGTTCATCCAGTGCGACGTTACTGATCCTGGCCCGCTCTACTTCGCGGTAAGTACCTGTCCCCTTACTGTGGGGCAAGTACCTGACCCCTTACTGTGGGGCGAGTACCTGACCCCTTACTGTGAGGTGAGTACCGATTCCTACTTTAAGGTGAATACCTCACCTTTATTAAGGTGAATACCTCACCTTTATTTTAAGGTGAATACCTCACCTTAAGTTAAGGTGAATACCTCACCCTTACTGATGAACAAAACGCGTAGTTTGACTGCTACTCATTAGACCCTAAACAATACCCGAGTTGCGCATAAAAAATGATTATCATTAATAACTAACATGTAAGTCAAGACACGCTTCCAGTCTCCTACAGCCCAGGTGAATGGAACGTAAGACAACATATGAGTTTAATAGGAATTCTTCAGCATTAGAGTCAATGCCGTAAAGGCCAGGATGAACACAGTCGCTCTCAATCACAATATTGTCTTAAAACAAATTGAAATTGAAATTAGTTTATTGAGGTGTAAATACACACAAAGGGACAGTAACAAATTAGTGTTGCAGGAAATCATACGCTTTTATAAGTCTCCTCAAACACCACCACATCATACAAACAACATGTTGCAGATTATGAAACTATTT
>WNGS01160430.1:26654288-26670310 GCA_020271785.1 Procambarus virginalis
AAGTCTCCGCACCCGCATCGAACAACACCTCGACATCCTCACAGACCGACATCACCTCAGCACGAAAACAAGGATTATCAAGAAGCTAACAACACTATAGGAGGACCCATGGCAATTCCACGACCAAGAGACGGCTTCCTGAACCTTGCAGGTATCAACCTCACTGAGGACCAAGTCACTCTCCTAAATCTGGGTATAAACTGTCACGTTATGTCCAGACCAAGTGCGTTGGCCCGGAAAGTGGAGTTGGAGATCCTGTTGGACG
Organism: Procambarus virginalis; assembly: GCA_020271785.1. NCBI lineage: Eukaryota > Metazoa > Arthropoda > Malacostraca > Decapoda > Cambaridae > Procambarus > Procambarus virginalis. The sequence continues at coordinate 26,654,554 of WNGS01160430.1, forward strand.
ACATATTTGACCTCGAAGCACAAAAGAAGGTCACCACCAAAGACACCTTACAAGCTGAAATTATCGCAGAAGGAGGAAAGAATCGAGGCAACTACAGAAGTACCATACTGACCCCGAGCTCAAAGCGGCAGCCAAGAGCCTTCGTGAGAACAAGGAGATAGTTGTCAGGAGAGGCGACAAGTCGCCAATATACGTCATCCTTAAGAAAGACGAATATCTGGCGAAAATGAACCACATACTCTCTGACCAAACTAAATTCCAAAGGGTAACGAAGGACACTACAGCCGAATTGAAAACAAAGGTCAACAAGTTGATTGAAACTGTGAATGCCAAGAAATCCGGACTCCACCTGCCAAAGATTATTGGAGAATATAAACCTGGATATGCGTATGGAAACGTCAAGACGCATAAGCCTGGAAACCCACTTCGGCCAATTATCAGCCAGATACCCACACCCACGTACAGACTGGCGAAACGACTCAACGGCTTACTGACTCCTTATGTCCCGTGCAACTTCAGCCTGAAATCCCCGAAGGAATTTGTTGACTTACTGCGGGGAACACGGGCTACAGGGATAAGAGCATCGTTGGACGTAGAATCACTGTTCACCAACGTACCTGTGGATGAAACAATCGGGATGATATGGACCGAGTGTATCGAGACCCGGCATGTACTCCCCTTGACATGCCAGAAAATATCCTGAGGAAACTACTCCAAGCTTGTACTAAGGAGGCACCCTTCTTGAGCCCGGATGGGCACATGTATAAGCAAGTAGATGGGGTCGCTATGGGTTCTCCCCTAGGCGTCCTGTTTGCAAACTTCTACATGGGTACTATTGGAAAAAGTCTTAGTCGACTTGAACTTGAAACCGGCCATATACTGCAGGTATGTTGACGACATTTTTACACAGGTACCTGATGTCAGACATCTGCAGGAGCTGAAAGAAGCGTTTGAGCAGAATTCTGTGTTACGTTTCATACGAGATGGAGAAGGATGGGAAGCTGCCCTTTCTAGATGTAACAGTCATGGAAAGGAGCGGAGGTTTCCACACTACAGTCTACACTAAGGAAACAAACATAGGAATGTGCCTAAATGCCAACAGTGACTGCCCAGATAGGTACAAGAGGAGTGTTGTTAACGCTTATGTCGACCGTGCTCTCAGCCACAGCTCAGAATGGAAGCAAGTCGACGAAGAACTCTGTAGAGTAAGGCAGGTCCTAGTCAACAACGGCTTCTCCAATGGTTTCATTGAAGACATCATAAGAAGGAAAGTGAAACGCCATGCAACCTCTGAAGATACAACTAACACAACACCTATACCCCCTATTAGACTATTTTACAGGAACTTCTTCTCCACAGCTCATAAAACGGAGGAAAGGGTCCTGAAAGATATTGTTAATAGAAACGTTATCCCTACAGACAAAAATCAGAAGATACAATTGACGATTTACTATAAAACCAAGAAAACTGCCAACCTACTCATGAGAAACTCTCCAGACACAAAGCAGAACGCTTTGAAAGAGACCAATGTCGTCTATGCCTTCAAATGCCCACTTGGGGACTGTAAGCCCAAAGAACTCAATATATAGGCAAGACAACAACATCTCTTTCCAGGCGATTAACGATGCATAAGCAACAGGGCTCTATCAAGGAACATATAATCTCTTCCCACAACCAAACCATCACCAGAGAAATCTTAACAAACAACACAGAAATCATTGATAGATACAGCGACAACAGGCGGCTTGACATCTGCGAGGCACTACACATCAAGAAGTCAACACCAGCAATCAACAGCCAATTAACGCACTACTATATTCTACCCACTTCAAGACTCCGCTCCAAATAGAAACATCAGAAATACGGGCCAATAGGCCTTTGCAGTTACAGATCTATTCTTCCCTTATCCATTGTTTCGTGTTCTGTGTTTGTTCTCACCTCACCCAAACCATTGTAACATGTCACCTCCCAAATGAAGGTATTTAAACTCTGTTCAGTTATAGTTGTTCTGTGTTGTGTAACTAAAGTCTTTGAAAATGTAATAAGTTTTACGAAACGCGCTCAAGTGTCGCGTCAGACTAAGAAATAAAGAATGAATTTTGGAGAATTGATTTTTAATTTACCGTCATCAGTAAAAACAAACATAAGGAAAATTGAGAAAATTCGTGTTAGATTATTAATCTTACTTTTTCGGTCATATTTAAAACATAAATATATATATATATATATATATATAATATATTATATATATATTATATATATATATATATATGACTCGGCACTAAGTAGTATTGTAAAACAGTAGAGCAGGGTATGGAGTGAGGAAATGAGGTGGGGGGGGGGGGGAGCGTCTAGATAAAGTGTACACGACCGGAACTTCCTCGCTGAACTGATCCCTGTACACCGCCCCGCCCCGCCCGCCCGCCCCGGCCTCCTGTTGTCTGTACCGTCATCCGCCTCGCACGGATAAATATCCAAATAACTTGATCGAAGCTCATACGTCGCACAAGCTCTGTTGGTCGACTTGTTGAGTTCACTCGTTGGAACATCGCCAGCGGAGCAGTTGGGCTAAAACTTTCACCCATAAAAGTATTTTGTAGGAACCAATCTGCCCCATGAATTTTTTGGGGTATAAGCCTAATACCTCTGTCTCATGACCATGTAGCATAACGTTACCTACAGCAATATACTTGGATCACTTTTTTTCAACTGAATGACAAATCTGAGGCATTGAAACCCGTAACTAGGAAACCATAAATGTAAATTGCTTAGATTATACAACATTAGGATACAGTTCCTAAGCTGCACACGATCTCCATCAGGTTATCCATCAGACTACACTAAACATGACCTCCACAACCTGTCAGTCAGTAGAGGGAGATAGAGTATACTGTTATAGAACACTGATGTGGTGGTGCCTTCAACCCAAGACTAAGAGACTCCTGAAGGAGTCCTCTCATTTGCCTCAACGAACAACTGCAAAGTGCTTCTCTAACCAGAAACGTACTAACCCAAGCAACCCTCCTAACCTCACCTACCTGTCCAAGCAAAGAGTGGATATCTGTGAGCCGCTGCTCTTTATAGTACCCTGTACTTTGTACGTTAGGGATCATAACGTACAAAATGCCACGTGCTGGTTGAGAGGACGGGCTGCACAGTGCTGAGGGTGCCAGCACTGTGAGTGGACACCGTGCCTCGCTGGGGGCCACATCGCACTATACACACCCGACAGTCACACCACAGTCGCTCTTCCGCGTTGTTGTGGGACTTCCGCCCACACAATACCTTGGCCACAATACCATTATCTGGCCACATCACCATTTCTAATGCCCCCGGCCACCACTCCGGCGCTATACAACCTTGCTCTCCTATCCTCTCCACACTAACAATTAAATATATGTTCATATTGATATTCTCTATCTTTCCCTTATATGTTGTTGAATATGACCGAAAAGGTAAGCTTAATTCTAACACGAATTTCTTAGTATTCTTATGTTTCTTTTCACTGTCGATGGTAATTGAAAGATCAATTCTTCAAAATTCATTTTTATTTCTAGTCTGACGCCTGAACGCACTTCGTAATAACTTATTGCATTTTCAAAGACTTTAGTTTACCACACAACTGTAACCTGTAAACACGCAAAATACATCCATACTTATACTTGCATTTGGGGGAGGTGATGTGGTACAAAAGTTTTGGGTGAGGTGATTGATTTGCACAAGATAGAACACGAACCAATGGCTATAAAAACATAAGATTGGAAGTAATTGCAGAAGACCTAGTGGCCCATGATGGTTGCCCTTAATGCTTCTATATTGTTGACCAGACCACACAAGGTGAAGGGAAGACGACGTTCCTTCACAATCGACCTGAGAATGGTCCAGGACGACCGAAACGTCGTCGTCCCTTCACCTTCTAGTATGTGGTCTGGTCAACATACTTTAGCCACGGTTTTGTGACTCGTCGTCTGCATGCTTCTATATTGGTTCGGAGTCTTGAAGTGGGTAGAATATAGTTGGGCAGTTGTGCACCCATTTCGGCCAATCATCAGCCAGATACCCACACCCACATACAGACTGGCTAAGCCTTGGAATATATTACTAGGAATATATATATATATATATATATATATATATATATATATATATATATATATATATATATATATATATATATATATATATATATATAGGGGTACCACCACTGGTTTGATTAAAGGGACCCACATCCTCGAAGAAGAAAATAAATAGTGTTCAGAGAAGACCTTGTGGATTCTCACTGAATACTTTAATCTTTTCCTGATATATATATATATAAATATATATATATATATATATATATATATATATATATATATATATATATATATATATATATACCCCTTCTATATATAAAAAAAAAATATATATATATATATATATATATATATTGCTAGGACTGGACCGCCAGACTAGAGTGACACTCCAGCAGCAAGGGATGGAGGTCTGTTAGTGGAGGTAACATGTTGCTGTGACAGGTCATTAGCCTGGGTGGTAACGCCCAGCCTTGTGTCTCATCATAGGATCACACATTTAGGGCAATATGTGACCAAGTATTCTGTGTTACATTGCTCCTGGGATAAGTATTTATTTCCCACATTGAACGGGGTCTGTGTGACTCATTGGTACTAAGTATATATTCTAATATCTCAGTATACCAAAATACTCTAGTTTACCCTAAGTTATATAACTGGTCAGTTGACCAGTTATATAAGTGATTATATTGTGTAATTTGTTATTGTGCATTCTTTCAGTGATTACTGTCATATCATTGTTGTGTACTTTGATTATAATCCACTTTCAATGATAATTACTATGCAATGCTTGCGTTTTTGCCTGTTAATTACGTTATAAGTATACGCTATATACAAGTTGGATTCTCTTGTGTTTTTCCAGTGCCAAAGAGAATTATCACGAGTGTATTCAGTGAGACTCATTCTGTTGCCTATTGCAAGAGAGAGAGAGAGAAGTTCCTGTTTGCTTAGCTTTTGTGGCAGTGATACTCTATTAACGTAAAGGTACCGTGTGTAATAGTTTTATTTATTTATTTATTTATTATTTATTATTCATATACAAGAAGGTACATTGGGAATGTGAGAATATATAATATGGTAATTACAATCTTGTAAAGCCACTAGTACGCGCAGCGTTTCGGGCAGGAAACGTGTTAACATAATTTAATACATAAGTGTTAGTTACATATGCTCAAGGTTTCATATCATTGCTCATATAGGTTTCAATCAAACCCTTTCTCCCATACTGCCCCCCACAAATATCTCCCCATACGACTCCCTGGTTCCCTGAGTGACTCTTGACACCATCTCAAGGGTAGAGGCGCTTCACAGTCTTTCATCTTGTAAATTCGATGTATGAACCTCTAGCGTTCCAAGCCCTCTAGTAATTTCCGTTTGGGTAGGACGACGACCACTGAGGCAAGATTATGGTATCATAGTGGAAGATATCATTACTTCGTGTTATTATCTCGAGCACTGGCGTAGTGATATCTTGTTAACAATTTGGGTAACTCAACGTAGGCTACTTAAAGTGCAAGGAGTAATTGCATGTCCTCTGTGAGAACCCAGTCATTACAGAGGGAAAGATCTTGAGCAAACATTGAAGGAAAGGATGGTTGGGAGGAGTGATTCTTAAATATTTAACCTGTTGCTGCAATAAGGCTGCATTAGCGACGTGCAAACACTAGTATCTGGAAAACCACAGAAACCTTGGTTGAACCAGCCACAATAAAAAGACAAACGTGAAGAAATAAGGCTCTGTGACCAACAGGATCAAAGGGCTCAACACTAGAGAATAGAACACTTTGTCTCTCTGCTGTCTTTCAACAAGAACAGGGACAAGTCAGACTTAACTGCCCTACTGGTCGTTGGTGCATACAGTCTTCCACCCACCCATAGGTAAAGGTGATAGTGTAAGGCGGAAGGATGGTGGAGGGGCTATCTTGAGGTTATCTTGAGATGATTTCGGGGCTTTTTAGTGTCCCCGCGGCCCGGTCCTCGACCAGGCCTCCACCCCCAGGAAGCAGCCCGTGACAGCTGACTAACACCCAGGTACCTATTTTACTGCTAGGTAACAGGATAGTACCTGTTACCCGGGCTGGGTAGGATAGTACCTTCATAGCTTAAGTATGGTGGTGAGGTATTGTGAGAAAGAGAAGCGGAGAAGGGTGGATAGTGAGGAAAGTTAGGGAGGATCGAGGGCAAAGGTGAATGGTATTTGAGGGAAGTAGAGACCCCCGAGCCCACCCGTCCCCAGGAGAGGGTAGGGAGCCGCTCGGCTGCACCTTGACCCCTCAACCCGCCGTCAACCACAGCTTCTTAGTCAACCTGGCAGCCCCGGCCTTCCTCTCCAGTGGGGCCTAAAACCTGTACCGGCAGGTACATTATGACGTCATAGTGATGTTACACACGCGTGGAGAGGTGGGAACCAAAGAGCCGAAGCTCAATCCCCGTCCTAAAGTTGAGCATCGGCTTAAAGTCCTAAGGGCCCGGGTTCGATTCCAGGCCGAGGCGGAAACAAATGGGCAGAGTTTCTTTCACCCTGATGGCACAATACACTGCGCGTGTATTTAGATAGAAACACATCTAATACTAAAACAAAGCATTAGACAATTGGCCGTGTCTTACAGAGTATTTATAGAATGTCGTAGAAAAATGTAGAATTTCGCAACATAAATACTATGTAAGACATAGCCAATTGTCTAATGCTTTGTTTATTCATTTGTTAGAAAATTCTCACCAAATTGATTGGGAGATGCCCTCTTCAATAACGAATTGTAAAACACTTTCAATAGGAACATAATTGAATCTGCTTTAATGCAGATTACAAAATCATGTAATTTGAACATTAGCAGTGGTTTGTATAATTTAGATTCATTTTTGATTGATCAGTTAAAGGGCAATTTGAGTAGGATAATTGATACACATTGTCTCACTAATTGATTGTTAATATCCATTATCTTATGCTATTAATATCCACGTATTGACCCATATTGATTGATGAAGATTAAGCCACCCAAGAGGTGGTACGGGCATGAATAGCCCATAATATTGGCCCATATGTTGTTGTTGTTGTTGTTATAGATTCAGCAACTGGCAACAAAAAGTTCCAAGTAGCACGGGCTATGGTGAGCCCGTAGTGGACTTACCTGGCACAGGAGCGGGGCAAGTAGCACGGGCTATGGTGAGCCCGTAGTGGACTTACCTGGCACAGGAGCGGGGCAAGTAGCACGGGCTATGGTGAGCCCGTAGTGGACTTACCTGGCACAGGAGCGGGGCAAGTAGCACGGGCTATGGTGAACCAGTAGTGGACTTACCTGGCACAGGAGCGGGGCAAGTAGCACGGGCTATGGTGAGCCCGTAGTGGACTTACCTGGCACAGGAGCGGGGCAAGTAGCACGGGCTAGGGTGAGCCCGTAGTGGACTTACCTGGCACAGGAGCGGGGCAAGTAGCATGGGCTATGGTGAGCCCGTAGTGGACTTACCTGGCACAGGAGCGGGGCAAGTAGCACGGGCTAGGGTGAGCCCGTAGTGGACTTGCGTGGCAAGTAGCACGGGCTATGGTGAGCCTGTAGTGGACTTACCTAGCACGGGAACGGGGCAAGTAGCACGGGCTATGGTGAGCCCGTAGTGGACTTACTTGGCACAGGAGCGGGGCAAGTAGCACGGGCTATGGTGAGCCCGTAGTGGACTTACCTGGCACAGGAGCGGTGCTGTAACTTTTGACCCACATGATGCAGCTCTAGTGGCTTTAGGTATTGTATGTACTATCTCTATCTTTAAATCCAACATTATATATGTAACTCAATGTATGTAGCCTTACCTGAATAAAAAATCTAAATCTAAAGCTAAAATCCCATTCATATGCAGTCTCCGTGGCGCAGTGGTAAGACGCTCGCTTGGCGATCCGCGAGCGCTTTGTCCTGGGTTCGTATCCTGGCCGGGGATCGAGGATTTACTGGGTGCAAATCCTGAACTGTAGCCTCTGTTTAACTTAACAGTAAAATGGGTACTTGGTTGTAAAAACGATTCTTCGTGGGAGTCGTATTCCAGGGAACATAGGATTAAGGACCTGCCCGAAACGCTATGTGTACTAGTGGCTGTACAAGAATGTAACAACTTTTGTATATATATATATATATATATATAATATATATATATATATAGAGAGAGAGAGAGAGAGAGAGAGAGAGAGGAGAGAGAGAGAGAGAGAGAGAGAGAGAGAGAGAGAGAGAGAGAGAGAGAGAGAGAGAGAGAGAGGAAAATTGAAACAGGAATTTCCTTAAGTACTTTCGTATATTAATACATCTTCAGAAGGAGTCTGATATATATATATATATATATATATATATATATATATATATATATATATATATATATATATATAATATATATATATATATATATATATATTTATCATTGTACCTCACTTCACTTCACCTCTCTCTTTTGCCTATATATGTCCAAACTTACTGTCCTATAATTACGGGCTCACCATAGCCCGTGCTCACGGGAAACATCTCCCGTCACGCAGGGTGCAGTTGCACCTCCACAGATCTCCAGTATCATCTATTGATACTGGTAATGGCTCAAAAGGGCCACCACTTACGGGCTATTCATGCCCGTGCCACCTTTGGGTGGCTTAATCTTCATCAATCAATCAATCGAATAGAAGACCATCATTGGTCACCATTTGGTCCGGGAGTCATCTCCCGTCACACAGGGTGCAGTTGCGCCTCCACAGATCTCCAGTATCATCTCTTGATACTGGTAATGGCTCAAAAGGGCCATCACTTACGGGCTATTCATGCCCGTGCCATCTCTTGGGTGGCTTAATCTTTATCAATCAATCGAATAGAAGATGTCTCCCTGCGTGACGGGAGACATCTCCCGTCACGCAGGGTGCAGTCGCACCTCCATAGATCTCCAGTATCAGCTCTTGATACTGGTATTGGCTCAAAAGGGCCACCACTTACGGGTTATTCATGCCCGTGCCACCTTTTGGGTGGCTTAATCTTTATCAATCAATCAGCCCGTGCTATATGGACACGTCGTTCTGAGTAGCTAAATCTAAAAGAACATGACTTATAAATTTTCTTCTTGATTTGCTCCTTAATCTAAACCTACCCTGGCTTTGCGCCCTGGAGAGACCACTCCAGACTGACAACCAGAGCACAACTCCATATAGTCTCCTGAGACTGATGGATGCCTGCTACTACTGGATCTGCTCTGAGGTCGAGCTCCACTAATGTCTTGCAGGACACTTCCCACTGTTTTGTGAGCTGTGGAAAAGTTCTTGTAGACTATTTTAATAGGGACAGATACTGTATTGTTGTCCATTCTACCGCCAGAGGTAGAATGGAGGTTCACCACCACTACCAACACAATCACCAACACAACCACCACTACCAACACAACCACCACTGCCATCCCAGCAACCAGCACCACTACAACAAGAACCACCATCACTAACAACAACCCACTACCTCCATAACCACCACTACCACCTCCCCAATAATCAACACCACTCCAATACCAACTTTCCATCACCAACACTACCACCCCCCAGCAACAACCACAAAACACTCCACTACCCCACCACACCAACAACCACCCCCATCATCCACCCCAGTACCCTGACAACCACCACCACCACCACCACCTGCAGTGCTGGTGGGAGCTTCACCTTTAAATGCAGGAGTCCCCGAGAGTCTGCTTTAAGGCACACACTGACTCACACCAGCATCCCCTCTCACACTGCATCATGCACTCTCACACACACAACATGCACTCTCACACACACAACATGCACTCTCACACACACAACATGCACTCTCACACACAACATGCACTCTCACACTCACAACATGCACTCTCACACACACAACATGCACTCTCACGTACACAACATGCACTCTCACACACACAACATGCACTCTTAAGTACACAACATGCACCTCTCACACCACAACATGCACTCTCACACTCACAACATGCACTCTCACACACACAACATGCACTCTCACACTCACAACATGCACTCTCACACACACAACATGCACTCCTCACACACACAACATGCACTCTCACACACACAACATGCACTCTCACACACACAACATGCACTCTCACACCACACACATGCACTCTCACACACAACATGCACTCTCACGTACACAACATGCACTCTCACGTACACAACATGCACTCTCACGTACCAGCGTGCACCCTCACTACACAACATGCACTCTCACGTACACAACATGCACTCTTAAGTACACAGCGTGCACTCTCACGTACACAACATGCACTCTCACGTACACAACATGCACTCTCACGTACACAACATGCACTCTCACGTACACAGCGTGCACCCTCACGTACACAACATGCACTCACGTACACAACATGCACTCACGTACATGACATGCACCCTCACGTACACAGCGTGCACTCTCACGTACACAGCGTGCACTCTCACGTACACAACATGCCCTCTGTCTTGCTGCCTATTACAAAAGCTGGTGTGTTGGAGAAGACAGCAAGTCTGGCAGAGGTGGCCAGCACCCACCACCACCACACAAGCGCGTCCTTGACCCCGTATTTACCAAAGAACATGAACGAGTAAAGCAGCTTGGCGATACATACAAACGAACTAAATCACAAGAAAATTTACATACATATTTATATTTACAGAAATACACAAATTTTATGTAAATGCACAGTGGTAAAAAGTGAAATTAATAGATTTTCTAAGAGCACAAGTGGCAGCAGGTAATTGTGTTACTCCGAGCCCTAGAAGCTTATTCTTATAGCTGATTAATATTTATGTTGAAGGCACTTACTTTAGTTTTGATGGGGTGGTTTCTAAACAAAAGTTCGATGTGACTACGGGTTCTTTATCTAAGAGCATATAGGATTTGTGACTCCTCTTATCTAGAAGCCGAACTTAAATATTTATATAAGAGTTTTTTTGATTTAGGTTATCCCTCGTGGTTAACTGAAAAAGTGCACATTACAGCTAAAGGCTTCACTTACACTAAAACCGAAAGACGCCTTTAGAATCCTAATAAGAAAATAGTTTGAAATTACCATATAATCTTCTTAAATCAACTGAGCCAGTATGCAACAGATACCTGCCCGCCCGGTATGATCTGGCCGAAACGCTGCGCGTACTAGTGGCTTTTCAAGATTGTAAATACTATGCTATGTATTCTCTCTAACCCAATGTACCTTCATGTATATGAGTAAATAAAATAAAATAAATAAAATAAAATACAAGATACAAAATTGTTTTCAATTACCCCAATATAATTAGGGAAAGGGTTTCTAAAAATAGAGTAGGGGAAGGGAAGGAATTATCACTGGAAAGTGCTTAGCCATTACGACTAAATAGCACTTGGAAAGGGGGGGGGAGGGTCAGGATAAGGATTTGGGATGGGACGGGGGAAAGGAATGGTGCCCAACCACTTGGATGGTCGAGGAGTGAACGCCGACGTGCATGAAGCGACCTGCCTCCCGGATAGTTGTTGTTGTTATAGATTCAGCTACTCGGAACAAGTTCCAAGTAGCACTGGCTATGGTGAGCCCGTAACTTACTAGGCACAGGAGCGGGGCAAGAAGCACGGGCTATGGTTAGCCTCGTGAACAGGAGATGTCTCCCGTCGTCCCGGATAGTAATCCGGGAGTTTATATACTACCATTCAGAGATTGCAACGAAGTCTATGTGGGGGGGGGGGACAGCTGGGCGTGAACTTGAGATCACAACTGAAGAACACAAAAAAGCAGGTAGACTCGTGGCTGGTAACAGTGCTGTAGCACACTATAGTTGGGAAAAGGATCACAATATTGATTTTAAGAAATGTGAAATAATCTATAAATAATAATATTATAACTAGGAGGGTAGTTGAAGGGGTTCTAATTAATACTCTGAATACTTTCGCTGGTAACAAAAGACGGAGAGCGACGGTCTCGCTTCATGCAGGTCGGCGATCAATCCCCGACCGTCCAAGTGGTTGGGCACCATTCTTTCCCCTCCCCTCATTCCAAGTTCTATATAGTCGTAATGGCTTGGCGCTTTCCCCTGATAATTCCCTTCTCTTTACTTCCGAGGATAGATTTACAAGAACAAATATTCTAAGTTAATTAAAACTAGATCTGAATAAATGGATGAATGTAAGTAGTCCCAACAGGCGCTTTATTTTGGGTATGGAGGGAGTTACGAGGGAAAGCGTCCAGTTGGATAACTTTATTAATAAAAACTCCAGTTCTCAACATATCAGGATGACAGAAAGGACACCTGACCGGGGATGTTGTCTGTGCTCCAGAGACGACATCCCCGTGGGACCATCCGCAGTCTGGATGTGGGGGGACCTGGTCAGGAGGTCAAGAAGGATAAGAGGATTGGATTCATGTAGCAGCCCAGCTCCTGTGCCAGGTAAATCCACCACGGGCTCACCATAGCCCGTGCTACTTGGAACTTTTCGTTCCGAGTTGATGAATCTAAAAACAACATCTCAACATCGCCTTATTAGTCGTTGAGATGCAAGTCTCGTCCCCACCACACACTCAGACCTTGACAAAGCACTCAGGAGGGTGCGAAAGATTTGGAGTAATTCTTTACATGAATTTCACAAATACATAAGTGTGGATTTATGTCTTATGTTATTATGTCTGTGAAAAGATAGTATTATTACTTATAATAACAATAATGATACGTATAAAGTACCATCGTTAGACTACCTCTCCTAACGACTGTCTCCATGTAACACTACAAGTATCATAAACATTACCAGCCCAGAAACTACAGCTGGTAGAACCAACAATACTACCACCATCCTTTCACCCAAACCTCATCACCATGACATGAGGTGATGGTGACACAAATATCACATTCTCCACCAACACAACCATCCCGAACCAACTCACTCCACCAAACGTGTAAAATTACTACGACCTCATCACCTTGCACCACCACCATCACCACCGCACACACACACAGGCCAGAGGAATATACAAGGTTGACAGGGTCAGCCTCTTTAACCTGACAGAAAGTGTGACAAGAGGGCACAGGTGGCAGCTGGAAATGACAATGAATTGGCGAGACCTAAGGAAGTACTCGAACTCTGTACGGGTAGTCAACAAGTGGAATGCACTGAAGAAGTTTTGGAAGCCACCTCCATCCACGTGGAGGTGGATAGAGGTGGCTTTAAGGCCAGACAGTACAAAAAAAATGAAAGCAACAAAGTTAAAAAAAAAGAGCCAAGGACGAAAAGGCTTCAAAGTGAAGAATAAATAACTAATCACCTTGCCATAGCCACTGTTAGGTAAACACTGGTAGGAGACTACAGCCACCAATACACCCCCACACCCAGCATCACTGTGTTCTCACACACCTTCACTACCTCCATTCTCATTCTATCTCACTACTACCACAACCACTACCCTCCCTTCTCACCACAACCACTACCCTCCCTTCTCACCACAACCACTACCCTCCCTTCTCACCACAACTACCACAAACACTACCCTCCCTTCTCACCACAACTACCACCAGCCGCTCTTATCGCCACTACCATAACCACTACCACAACACACTTCAGAAGTACAAGATAAACAAAAACTCGCCTTCTGACCACTACCATAACTACGACCACCCTTAGCACTACCACCATCCCTCCAACTCTCACTATCAGGAGAGTTGGAGAGTTGGACTTCCCTCACTATCGCCTTACCCCAGGTGATAGTGCCAGTCACCATCACTACTATCACCTCCCCCCCCCCCCGCCAGCCCAACACGCCTATTTTCCAATACTCATTTCCTCTGCCACGTCCTTATCTCGAGCGCTCAGCGACTCACTCCACCATTAAAAACTACATGTTGCTTACAAAATATATATATGCTTATTTTGTGCAGAATATTGCCATGCAATACATCTGTGTGGCGTAAACAATTATAGGTACTAGCATCTGTTGCAGAAAATAAGAATGTTAATTTTATTTATGTTGGTGTGAACTTGCTTTGTCTGTGCTTGTTCCTCTCTTGTTTAGCATCGACTACGACTGACTTCTCTTGTTCGGTGTAACGTTATGACACGCATCTTTTTGTGTTGTAACCCTCTGTCAGGACCTATCTCTACAGCGGCCTCGGATAGTTCAGCTCGGACAGTTAGATCTGTCCCAGTGAATGTAATCTATGCCGTCTCAGTCAATGTAATCAGCTATATTAAACAGCCCTTCGTCACTGCCACACGGTGTGGTTGCCGACACAAATTTCCCACCAACTCTTTCCATGCAATTGTTTGAAGCTACAAGCACACGATCTATCGTGTGCTTGCAACGGTGCATGAGGCACTCCGACGTCTGGTGGTGAAGGCATGTGGATGATCAAAGCCAAACTCTTGCACTCTGGGAGAGGAGAGTGACGGAACATCTAACCTGTGAGTGACGAACCAGCGGTTTTGTGAAGCATTACATTCTATCAGCATCCAGACCGTCACCTCGTACACCATCCATCTCTCCCGCTCCTTAACTGCCTGAGAAAGAGACATCTCTTTCATTATGTATTCTTTCCGCGAGCTATTGTTGTTCTATATCTCTAGTGTATGTTACTCTACCTGTCTACTGCATCAACAATCATGACACTGACTGACTGCGATCATGTGCTTCCCTCACTACCTGTAACCATGCTGGTGAGCGATGCGTTTTTTTATTATTATTATTATTATTATTTTCTATCACAGACGTGGCCACACATTTACAATGCTAATCAGCATATATACATTTTCTTCTGTCCTCCATGGACAGGGTTAGAGATCAGTTAAACATATAGTTCAGGAATTTATTGAGCAATCAACGACAGAAGGTGACTCGTTGTGTAGGTCACTGTGATTATGACCAACTCTACGCACCAGGTCATAATCTACGCACTTCTTTTCATCTCATCTTTGCACCTTTATGCTTACCTTTTCCTATGCTTTTTAGCTTTATCTTTTACGAGTTACAGTTATTTATTGCCACACCTTGCAGCCAGTTGCCTGGGCCAAGACTCCGCCTGCAAATTCTGCACGTGCTCACCTAGTTGTGTTTGCGGGGGTTGAGCTCTGGCTCTTTGGTCCCGCCTCTGTTGTTGCCTCGCACATGGTGACTTGGCCCATATTGACGCATGAGTTCATGGGAGAGGAAGCGGTACGAGGCACTCCACAATGATGTACTTGGGTCGAGGACGACATGGTAGCGCTCATAGGTCGTAAACTCTTCAGAAGAGACTGAGGTACACTACGCTGGGACACTAAAAAAAGCCCCGAAATCATCTCAAGATAACCTCAAGATAAGGTAAGAGGTAGAGATGAATAAGATGAAAGAAAAGCGGTGTGGTCGCCTCAGCTGGTGCGGGTGTAGGTAGCAGTAGAAGTAGTGAGTAGTAGTAGTAGTAGTAGTATACTCACCATCTTCATTATAGTATTTTCCGGCGTACAACACGCACACATTGTACAAGAATACTTTCTGGATTTTATTGTATATCTCATCATACATTTATTGAAAGGTATTTTCAAGTCGTTGTGTATAAGGGAAAGCGCCAAGCCATTACGACTATATAGCACTGGGAAGGGGTCAGGATAAGGATTTGGGATGGGACGGGGGGAAGGAATGGTGCCCAACCACTTGGACGGTCGGGGATTGAACGCCGACCTGCATGAAGCGAA
>WNGS01160430.1:26681789-26723838 GCA_020271785.1 Procambarus virginalis
ATGATTGGTCATCATATCTTCAACCACGTTGTCGTGACTCATCGTGTGCAGAAGTTGCTTTATCAACTGCTAGCTTTTATACGACTCACTGTGTGGCTCACATAATTCACCTGTGCAGCCCGGGGAAGGTAGATAAACTTTGGGTAGCGGTTAGGTGCCTTGGAATCCTGCCTTTTAATGCTAGCCCAGTAGTGTAGTTCATAGAGCAACCTCCAACAGTGTTGGAGATTGGGTGTTCGAGGCTTCTGTTGCCCGGGTGAATAAAATTACAGACACACACAAGATATATCGCATCTATTACGTCGACAAGTCTGCCCCTGAAGGCAGACCAAACTATTGTGACGTGACGCAGTAGTGCGGCTATACGAATAATTAATACAATTTAATCTAATATCAAAATGAACAAACAACACATGACAAATATACAATACCACTCCCCTGAATGGACAATACTTGGCTAACACACTAATGTAGTAATAATAACAAGTACATATAAATAACCTTACGTTAATATAACAGCAAAAGTGAGACTGAGAGAATATTAACACAAACACTACAACCTGTACACGAAGTAGCGGGCGGCCACCGTCACGTGGAGGCCGTAGTGGTGATCTCTGAGCACCTGATAAGACCTCGCTCTGGTGAGCGAGGTCAAGGGTACTTACACCCTTGCTGGTGACGTCACATCCTTTGTCACCAAAGCTTGGAACCACAAGCCGGTAGTGAAACTGCATGTTACCCGCAGGTAACGACGAGCCGGCAGGTCTGGGTCTTACCCCTGGCTGGGGTAGAGAGTGACAGGGGGTGCTCCCCAGACATGGGTCTGGGTTGAAGAACTTCATACAGGTCGTATATAATAGGTGGTGCCGCAGTGATGCACAACGAAGGGGAGTAGGAAGAGGCAGTTTCCTCTGCTGGGGAATATTTTCACACTATTAACACTCGTCCAGAAAGTAATAAATAACATTTTTGTCACAAATGAATACGTGATTTTAATAGAATGTTTCATGTTAAGTTCAAATATATTAAGTTGTGTTGGTATCATGTAGGTTTTTAGTGATACATGGGTTAATTTTGAATATATATTACATATATTAATACATGTAAATTAATATTTAAATATATATACTACTAGTACAAATTTACAAAAATGACCTACAGGGAGTTATCTCTATGACTTCCTCGTTTCCCTCATAGTCCCTTTAGGTAAGCACTGATAGGTAAGCACTCCACAAGGCGTGCCAAGGCCCCAGTAACCCCCCCCCCATCCTCTCCCCAGGGGTGTTAATCAGGATTAAACCGACCGGTGTGAAGGGAAGGTGGAGGTGGACCCAACACACGTGATTTATACATAACTGGCATGAAGCCCGAGGTAGACTGTAGTAGCACAGATCGGTGGGTCTGTATATTAGACTGTGAAGGGAGGCAGGTTCAACATGCCCGTCTCACCACCACCTCCCTCTCCCATGACACACACACACACAGCCTGTTCCAGGCGCCCTAACTCTGCCCCAACCTGCACAGTTTACCCTACACCCCACACTCACTCTGGCCCAATACTTCATTATGTACAAAAACCACCCACGTCACTCCCCATCCACAACCTATTCGGGACTAGCGTTCGAAACTCATTAAAGAACTAATTATTCTCCTCAGAGTGACAAAGACTGATCTCGACCAATCATTCTCTATGCAGAAAAATTATCAATATATTATTCCTGGTTCCTTCTGTAAACACCAATGATTCTGCTGCCCCCTTCCATGAGTACCACCTTTCCTTTCACATTTCACCTACCGGAAAAAGCAGCAACAGTAGCAAGGGAACAAGATCTCAGATCCTAATACTGGAGGACTTCAACCACGGGGAAACAGACTAGATATATAAGGATCTCCACGGCGGGTGATGAGCATGGAGGGCAACACTGATAGACATGACAGACAAACACGTCTTAATAATGTCACAGAACCAACAAGAGTCAGAGGAAACGATCCACCAGCAACACTACACTTGGGTGATTTCCCAAACTGAAGCAGATGATAAAAAAA
Organism: Procambarus virginalis; assembly: GCA_020271785.1. Lineage (NCBI taxonomy): Eukaryota > Metazoa > Arthropoda > Malacostraca > Decapoda > Cambaridae > Procambarus > Procambarus virginalis. The sequence goes on from WNGS01160430.1 coordinate 26,683,836, forward strand.
TAGAGTATGAGATGCCTCTAGGAGCTAGCGACCACTGCACTGTCATCCTTGAATACATAGTGGAGCTGAAGGAACTGGTTGCACAAAGAAACCCATTGAAGAAGAAGAAGAGAGATTACAGACGCGGGGATTACATCAGGATGAGGGACAGTCTGCAGGAAATCCAGTGGGAAAGAAAAATGGAAGGGAAGACAGTAAACGATATGATGGAATACATTGCTGGGAAGCGTGCCGATGCAGCGGAAGAGTTCACACCACTCAAGAAGGAGGTGGGTGACAAGTAAAGTAAACCTCTGGTTCAATAGGCAAGACAGATAAGCTAAGGAAAGGACAATAAATCCTGGAAAAGGTACATAGAAATGGGAACAGTGAACAACAGAGACCCTAAGAGATCAAGGAAGGAATACACCCGAATTAGGAGAGAAGCCGAGAGGCAACTTGATAATGGTCTGTGATACTAAGAGGAGGAGGAGGTCGTGACAACCTTTCTCTTCACAAGTTTGGGTTGGGTGTCTAGTTTATTGAATAGTCTCTACGAAGTCATAAGGACTTCTTTCTCATCAATAATATCTCAAAACGACCTCATGTTATTGTTCTCAATTGATCCAGTTATCATTTTCTTTCCAATAACTCAGCCACTAACGACCTCCATCAGCTAAGAACGACCCAGCTCCCCCACTAACGACCTCCAGCAGCTAAGAACGACCCAGCTCCCCCACTAACGACCTCCAGCATCTAAGAACGACCCAGCTCCCCCACTAACGACCTCCAGCAGCTAAGAACGACCCAGCTCCCCCACTAACGACCTCCAGCAGCTAAGAACGACCCAGCTCCCCCACTAACGACCTCCAGCAGCTAAGAACGACCCAGCTCCCCCACTAACGACCTCCATCAGCTAAGAACGACCCGCTCCCCACTAACGACCTCCATCAGCTAAGAACGACCCAGCTCCCCCACTAACGACCTCCAGCAGCCTTGAATGGCCACATACCCTCCACTAACGACGCCTTCTCGAATCCTTGTTAACTATACCAGACATCGCTAACGATCCGATCACCAAAGGCATAGAAGACGACAAGGCGGAGACCACGCCCCCGATCACAGGGAACACGCCTTTAATAGCTTAATATACGAAAGTTAAGCACTATTATCAGGCGAGGAAAAGAATACGGAGCGAGCAGTGAAGTAGGAAGGAGAGAGAAAGAGAGGAGGCAGGGGGAGGGGGAGAGAGAGAGAGAGAGAGAGAGAGAGAGAGAGGAGAGAGAAGAGAGAGAGAGAGAGAGAGAGAGAGAGAGAGAGAGAGCAGGCAGAGATAGTGAAGGGTTGTTAAAGAAACTAAATACCACTCACGTAGACAACACAGTAAAATATTACAACAATATTGTCGCCATGGAGAGCACAGGCCCCTGAGGGTCCCCTGAGGGTCCCCTGAGGGTCCCCTGAGGGTCCCCTGAGGGTCCCCTGAGGGTCCCTGCAGAGGACCTCAGCCCGAGCCTGTGTCGTCATCTACACTGAGACGGTCAGTGTTTCCTCAGTCCTGCCACAAAGTATTCTCGAAAGTGTTCACTGCCATTCATATCATGACTCTGGTGTGGACATCTCTATGACATCATGTCACCGCACCAGACATCTCTATGACATCATGTCACCGCACCAGACATCTCTATGACATCATGTCACCGCACCAGACCTCTATGACATCGTGTCACCGCACCAGACATGTCATGACATCATGTACTCTCCAAGACACCCAGGAACATCATGTCACCGCAGCAGGCATCAGTTGACATCAGCTGACGTCACTGTCTGCTGCAGGCCAGCAGAGCACCCGAGGACGGGCGAGGGCGTGACTCACCCGCGGAGTCACAAACCTCCAAAACTGGTGAGGATTGTGAGTAATTTGGCGCATTTATTCTTCTCTGGGCAGGATGTTGGCTCGTAATGTTAGTGATTTACGCCCAGTCCTCATCCGAGGTGGGGCCTTTTTTGTGAAGGAGGAAGAGGGGTACCAGCAGCAGCAGCAGCAGCAGCAGCAGCAGCAGCAGCAGCAGCAGCAGCAGCAGCATCACAGCAACCATCAACAGCAGAAACAGTAGCAACAACAGCAGCAAGAAGAGAAGTATGAGGAGCTCGGTACCTTGCTGGATCACCTGGGCGAACGAAATAATTAATGGCTAAAAGGCTTTTAATGCACAGGTAGAGATGGGCTTCCTGCGAGACTTTTCGGCTGACCACCTCTTAAAGGAGCTAAACTGTGTGGTGAGAGAGAGAGAGAGAGAGAGAGAGAGAGAGAGAGAGAGAGAGAGGAGAGAGAGAGAGAGATAGAGAGAGAGAGAGAGACAGAGACAGAGACAGACAGACAGACAGACGACAGACAGACAGACAGACAGACAGAAAATCAGACAGAAAATCAGACAGACACAGACCTTACTGCTGTTATTTATCACAAAACTCAAATATCTTCCATAGACAGGACGTGCACTCGCTAAGTCCATGTTGGTGAAGCTACTTAACATTTTGACAAGAGCAGGGAAACAAAGACGTCAGTATTTGAAGTTGACACGGATCGTTCCTATCCTTCCCCCTACTTATTCCAGGAACCAGACACTCCCTAATAACAGTGAATAAACTACTGCTTATTCACTCTAATTAAGGGGGGTAGGGGTGATAAGCTACCTGCTGGAATATCATAACACAAAGGAATATTAATTTATAGTATACACAAACAGTTTCGTTACTACAAATGAAATAAAAAAAAACATTATACGATAAGATATCTACACCGTTTATGGTGTAGATATCTCCTGCTGGCCTCATTCTCCCATCTTCATCACTTTGTGGGAATGAATGCAGGCAAGCACTATGTATGCCCACTCCTGGAGCTGTCACCTCTCACTGTAACTTTTGCAGTCCTCGATTTTTACTCTGCTCTCCAGGTTTGCGTCGTCTGCAAACATTGACTTGTTTGAGCTCACGGCCGTTGGTAGGCCGTTCACATCAATGTAGAATAGTAGTGGTCCTTATGGCGAGACTTGGGGAACCCCAATTACAACATTCTTGAAGCTCGAAACCACTTTGACTCCGACTCTCTGTTTTCTGTTCTTTAAATATTATTTTACGAAGTTCTATGTCTTCTCAGTCTGCGTCTCCATCTTCTATACCAGTCTTCAAAAAGCTTAATGAGAATCTAGGAAAATACAGCCTACACACAGCCTTGTTTTTCATGACAACAGTTCTATGACAACATTAGTAATGTTGTCATAGAACTATGAAGTTTGTCATGCATAACTCCTTCTAATTAGCGGTGGTGGCACCAGTGGTGTTCCCAGCAGTGGTGGTGGCACCAGTGGTGGCGGCGGCACCAGTGGTGGTGGGTGGCACCAGTGGTGCTCCCAGCAGTGGTGGTGGCACCAGTGATACTCCCAGCAGTGGTGGTGGCACCAGTGATACTCCCAGCAGTGGTGGTGGCACCAGTGGTGGTGGTGGCACCAGTGGTGCTCCCAGCAGTGGTGGTGGCACCAGTGATACTCCCAGCAGTGGTGGTGGCACCAGTGGTGGTGGTGGCACCAGTGGTGGTGGTGGCACCAGTGGTGGTGGTGGCACCAGTGGTGGTGGTGGCACCAGTGGTGCTCCCAGCAGTGGTGGTGGCACCAGTGGTGGTGGCACCAGTGGTGGCGGCGGCACCAGTGGTGGTGGCGGTACCAGTGGTGGTGGCGGCACCACTGGAGTCTAGACAATCGCCGCCATCTTCCTCCTGTCTATTCACCTGTTTATTTCCTTCTCTCCATTATTTCCTCTTCGCCTTAATCTCCAGCAAAGCGAAACGACGAATTAGGACCAACACCCTTCCTGTGGAGTTGTGTAGAGGCCGCCATGCTGGGGGAGGGTCGTGAGGAAGGAAGAGAGGAGTGTGAGCCCTCAACCTCTCACAGTGAGGGAGGGGAGTGTGAGCCCTCAACCCCTCACAGTGAAGGAGGGGAGTGTGAGCCCTCAACCCCTCACAGTGAGGGAGGGGAGTGTGAGCCCTCAACCCCTCACAGTGAAGGAGGGGAGTGTGAGCCCTCAACCCCTCACAGTGAGGGAGGGGAGTGTGAGCCCTCAACCCCTCACAGTGAGGGAGGGGAGTGTGAGCCCTCAACCCCTCACAGTGAGGGAGGGGAGTGTGAGCCCTCAACCCCTCACAGTGAGGGAGGGGAGTGAGCATCCTGCTCACTCCCAAAGAGGAAGTTTTCAATTGCTTGTAGAGCAGACCTTGAATCATAAAATATTATTTTCCTCCCGTGTTTTTTAATGTAGTGGTAGCTAGTTGTAGTGCAGCTAGTTCATGTTGTAGAGGTCAGTCACTTGTTTACCCTGACACTGATAGTCTGATAGCAGTGAATCAAGTAGACCTTGCAGACTATTTGTGTTTTTGCAACACTGTGTATCATCGGCATAACAGATGACGGCTTTGTCAGGTAGTGTGGGAATGTCAGTTATTAGTTTGTACATCAGAACATTGAACAGTGTTGGGTTAAGCAGTCCACCCTGGAGTGTACCCATCTCAAAGGATGCAGAATATTTCCTTTTGACCTGCTTGAAAAGGACTGAGGCGGTTCTGTTACTCAGATACTCCCTGAGCCATATCAACACTTCCCTTAACTCCAAACAAGACCAGTGTTTCTGATAATTTCTCAGCTTTTTTTAACACATTATCTACATCTGCAGTTTTTTTTATTAATATATGAGGTACATCTGCATTAGTGCAGCTACCCTAGACTATATGAAGTGGAGTACAGTGTGTCAAAAAAGCTACTAGGTGATGCTAAGATATCCCCATCACACAGAATGGTTAGTCATACAGAGGCATGTGATAAGCAGTCTGCACTGGCAGACTCCGGATGCATTTTGAGGATATCATCAACACAAAAGTGAATAAGGCAGCAGTGGTAATACAAGTCCCCATCTCGCAGGATGGTTAGTCATACAGGGCCATGTGTTTAGTAGCCTGCACTGGCAGTTCTGAGCTACAACCCTAAAAGTCTACGTTTTGTACTATTCATTTTGTAGAGGTCTTAAGAACGAAGACAAAACCAAACTCTTCCTGATCTTAGTAGAGTATAAATATGTACTAAATTAGAACTAAGGTTGCGTACGTTTGCCAAGGATAGCTTAATTAAGGCTTATTGGTAAGCTGAAGACAAAAAGTCACAATAACGGGGTTGACAATTCGAGAACCCCCCCCCCCCAACNCGAAGCTTGAAGGTAGCTTAACCTTCTCGTTTGTGAGGGAGGGTGGTCGTTCTCGCGAGTGAGGGAGGGTGGTCGTCCTCGTGAGTGAGGGAGGGTGGTCGTTCTCGTGAGTGAGGGAGGGTGGTCGTTCTCGCGAGTGAGGGAGGGTAGTCGTTCTCGTGAGGGAGGGAGGGTGGTCGTTCTCGTGAGGGAGGGAGGGTGGTCGTCCTCGTGAGTGAGGGAGGGTGGTCGTCCTCGTGAGTGAGGGAGGGTGGTCGTCCTCGTGAGTGAGGGAGGGTGGTCGTTCTCGTGAGGAGGGAGGGTGGTCGTCCTCGTGAGTGAGGGAGGGTGGTCGTCCTCGTGAGTGAGGGAGGGTGGTCGTCCTCGTGAGGGAGGGAGGGTGGTCGTTTCTCTCTTCGTCACGAAACTTGTTTCGTCCGCTGACGACATGACGTAGAAAATACAGCATTGTTGACAACACAATTCTGCCCTACGGCGTGTACTGCTCGCCTCTACTCTCTCTTCCCCTGTGCTGCCTCCTCTAACCCCCCCCCCTAACACAGCCCAACGCCACCCTACGCAGCCCAACGCCACCTTACGCAGCCCAACGCCATCTACACTAGATACATCCGGCCGAAGTAACCCACGGTGTTTCTACAGCGCCGCAAGGCTTCTTGCTGCCTGTGTGACACAACCGGTCCTAAGAACACGGTCCCACGGTGGCCCTCGCCCTGGAGGCTCCCACGGTGGCCCTCTTCCTGGAGGCTCCCACGGTGCCCTCTCCCTGGAGGTACCAAAGTTGCTATGATTGGAGGTAGCCAAGTTGCTGGGATTCCCTTAAGTCTTCCATCAGTAGAGTTTATAGACTAAAGGATTTTGAGCTTATATTAGAATGGCTGGGAACCCATGATGATTATGGGAGATCTCTCCCTTCTGCGAGTCTCGGACCTCCACGCCACCAGTCATTGTTGGTCTCCTTCCCCATGCAAGGTATCTTATCCATGCATGGTATCTATATCTCAGCCCACGCAAGGCATCTTATCCATGCATGGTATCTATATCTCAGTCCACGCAAGGTGGCTGTATTGTTCAGACCGTTTCTTCACGGACGCAGAGTGAGGGGGTGAGGGTTGGTAAGGTTGTTGGGGGGGGGGGGGGAGGTGTTGTTACATGTAATCCTGGAAGACAAGACGCCCGCTGGTGTTGGGGTGATGTTGGTGTGAGGTTCCTTGCTCCCCCCCCCGGCCCCCCGACGGTACCTGCCTCCACCACTGTACCACCAGTGGTACAGTGGTACCACTGTACCACTAACAATGGTACCGGCCAACAGCATTACCTTTCCTCCAATATTACCTCCAGCAGTAATGAGGGGAGGGGAAATGGAGGAAGGAGGGAGGATGGGAAGGAGTAAGAAGGAAGGGGAGAATAGGGAGTATGAAGAAGGGGGAAGAATGGAGGGTAATGTAAGAAGGGAGAAGAGGCCCGTACAAGACAAAAACGTCACGAAGGGTCGCCACAGCACTATACATCCTAGAGACAACCGGCCTTGTGTTGCATCTCCTGGTTGTTGCTCCCATGGCGCAAGAGTATGCTACACAACCATGCGGGTTGTCTAGGGTCACACGCCAGCCGTGGGCGCCTCCCAGCCTGGCTCCCACACAGCCGTGGGCGCCTCCCAGGCTGGCTCCCACACAGCCGGGAATCGAACCCCGGACCACATGACTATGTATACATTGAACTGTCCACTCGGCCACCAGCGCACTGGTGTGTGTGTGTGTGTGTACTCACCTAGTTGTACTCACCTAGTTGTGCTTGCGGGGGATGAGCTCTGGCTCTTTGGTCCTGCCTCTCAACCGTCAATCAACAGGTGTACCCAATAGGCTCAATCCTGAGCCTATTGGGCTCTATCATATCAACACTTGAAACTGTGTATGGAGTCAGCCTCCACCACATTACTTCCTAATGCATTCCATTTGTCAACCACTCTGACACTAAAAAAGTTCTTTCTAATATCTCTGTGGCTCATTTGGGCACTCAGTTTCCACCTGTGTCCCCTTGTGCGTGTGTGTGCCCCTTGTGTTAAATAGCCTGTCTTTATCAACCCTGTCGATTCCCTTGAGAATCTTGAATGTGGTGATCATGTCCCCCCTAATTTCTGTCTTCCAACGAAGTGAGGTTCAATTCCTGTAGTCTCTCCTCGTAGCTCATACCTCTCAGCTCGGGTACTAGTCTGGTAGCAAACCTTTGAACCTTTTCCAGTTTAGTCTTATGCTTGACTAGATATGGACTCCATGCTGGAGCCGCATACTCCAGGATTGGTCTGACATATGTGGTATATAATGTTCTGAAAGATTCCTTACACAAGTTTCTAAAGGCCGTTCTTATGTTAGCCAACCTGGCATATGCTGCTGATGTTATCCTCTTGATATGAGCTTCAGGGGACAGGTCTGGCGTGATATCAACCCCCCAGGTCTTTCTCTCTCTCTGACTCTTGAAGTATTTCATCTCCCAAATGATACCTTGTATCTAGTCTCCTGCTTCCTACCCCTATCTTCATTACATTACATTTGCTTGGGTTAAACTCTAACAGCCATTTGTTCGACCATTTCTGCAGCTTGTCCAGGTTTTCTTGAAGCCTCAAGCTGTCCTCCTCTGTCTTAATCCTTCTCATAATTTTGGCGTCGTCAGCAAACATTGAGAGGAATGAGTCTATACCCTCTGGGAGATCATTTACGTATATCAGAAACAGGATAGGTCCGAGTACAGAGCCCTGTGGGACTCCACTGGTGACTTCACGCCATTCTGAGGTCTCACCCCTCACTGTAACTCTCTGCTTCCACTGGAGCGCCCTACCAGTTACTCCTGCCTGTTTCACCAGCTTATGTATCAACCTTTTTATGTTTTCTGCGTGTGTGTGTGTGTGTGTGTGTGTGTGTGTGTGTGTGTGTGTGTGTGTGTGTGTGTGTGTGTGTGTGTGTGTGTGTGTGTGTGTGTAGGTGAGGTGTATGCGCGCGCACAGGTGTGTATAGTGTAAATGTACTCACAGTTGCCTGACACGCTCCAGTACAATATTGGCATTCCGCCGACACATGCAAAGTGATAATCCAATAATCCTCTGCGCACTGAAGCCAGATGTCGCCAGCAGTCTCACAAGTGCACCACCACCACCACCACCACTTGTAGGCGCCAGCTATTAACTATCAATGGGCACTCTAGCTATAACTGCATAATGGAAGCCACGTATATACACGCGTTCTGGGTCTCTACCATTATCTACATACCAGGCCACAAATTATTTTCTCCTTCCATTAAGGGGATGAGTGAGTCTGCACATTTCGAAAGTCATTTTGAAATGTATAGAATACCTGCGCTGGTTCTCATTTTTTTCATTTTTTTTCAGAACTAGAAACCATGTTAGTAGGAAATTAATGTTAAAACTGGTATCAGGTCGAGTGCTTCATTTAATTATATATAGTAAATTATATTAAATGAATCCGATGGACAATTGCCTTTTTCAGTTCATACATTGTGCCTCTCGGTTGTTGATGGCAGCTATTGGTGTATGATGTATTATGTATAGCTCTCCCCGACCTAACTATACATGCTGCTTGGAATGATTAATTACTATAACTATCCTCAGGATATCTTAACGTTTATTCATATTATACATATATGGTTATACACAACAACACATGCACATATATACATACATAAACGAAAGATATATAATACAACCATTATATTGTTTGTATATATTCAATACAGGAATATATACAAACACAAACACTCTTCCTAACATTTTAACTTAATATACTGTACATACCAATAGAATACATTAAACATATATATATATATATATATGCTTACATTAATGCATAAAATATGCTTTATTAAACATCTGTGATGGAGATTGATAGTGTTAACACAACTAGGAGTCAGTAATTACTAGTAAATAGAGCCCTTCAACTGCCTTACAGTTGTTCGTGGTCGGGGCCATATGTTGTAAGGTTATATTAACTAGTCTCTCTCTCTCTCTCTCTCTCTCTCTCTCTCTCTCTCTCTCTCTCTCTCTCTCTCTCTCTCTCTAGCCTCTGTCTCTCAAGGTGGAGATACGAGAGAGTGAGAGACAATTACAATTACATAGCAAAGCACCAGCATGGACAGTCTTGTGTGGTAGTCTCCCTGTGTGGTGCAGATTGAACTCGGGTCAGTTGTTACCATATTTCATGTGAATATCGCCTGAAATTACAGAAGTGCAGGACTTTCTGTATTCACAATATTTCACACACATATTATGTATTGTTTGTGTATACACAGTGTATGATGATCCTATACCTGTATTCGGACGTACGATACAAATGTTTCATATACTGAGAATTTTACATAAAACTGTAACGTGAACGGCTGTAATCATAGCTGCAGCAACACACTTGTATTAAGGTTAATTTTAAGAATACTTGTTTTATGACCAATTATATACAACTGTTCAAAAACCTATTGGAATCTATACATTTGTACTCTGAGTCGATATATACAGCTGTATGTAAATTGATTGTGCTCACCTGTCCTAAAATGGTTTCATGAAAACCAGTATCCAAACCGATTTATACAAGTTTGTATTACATACACCTGTATCAAACATACACACCTGTCACAAATCAGTAGAAGTCATAAGGAGGATTGGAACCTCCACACACACTGGGTACTCCCAAGCATACACCTTAAACCACTGGACCACGACATGCTACAAGTAATGTAAAATGGGATTTATCGGCGTGGTTTAGGGGGGGGGGGCTGAACTACACCACCCCAGGATGTATGCGGGTGATGTGTGAAGCTCTGATCTGGTACCAGCCAACTCAGGGTTCGATACCAACTCAGCCTTACAGCATCAGAGTTCCTGAGGCTGTAAGTTCCTCAGGAATTCTTAAGGAATTCAGTTGAATCCCAGGTTACATTACATTTAACATATCATGGTCCAGTGGTTTAAGGCGTGTGTTTGGGAGTACCCAGTGTGCAGGTTCGAATCCTCCTCATAGCTCCTACTGATTTTCTCATTGATACACATGTTAATGTGTTTTGTTTGTGCGCACGCACACACACACACACATACACACACAGTGTGAGTGCACGCGCACACACACACACACACACACACACACACACACACACAGTGTGAGCACACACACACACGCACACACACACACACACACACACACACACACACACACACACACACACACACACACACACACACACACACACACACACACACACACACACACACACACACACACACACACACCACACACACACACACACACTGCCTGTACTGTGCGAGATGCTCATAACACAGCAGCTTTAATGATACCTAAGAATCCTGTGTATATATATATATGTTAATAAATGCTGTTATATTGAACTTGCTCATTTTTTTATCCTCAGGAAAATTAAGAATATGAAAATAATTACGAATGTGGAAGAATGTACACTAAATCAATAAATAAAATATAATTCTTTAAATAAAACACATTTAATATTCTTTGATAGTCTTGCCTTTTATTACCTTGATATTGTGTGTTAACTATACTGAAGTATAATTAATATGTCCACACACACACACACACACACACACACACACAGGGTCTGGTAGCTGAGTGGACAGCGCGCGGGATTCGTAATCCTGTGGCCTGGGTTCGATTCCGGCGCCGGCAGAGACAAATGGTAGAGTTTCTTTCACCCTGATGCTCCCTGTTGCCTAGCAGTAAATAGCATAATAATAAACAAAACTAAATTATAGCTCATCTGAGTTTGTAGTTACCACTCAGTCCTCTCACCCTGGTGCTGTACATGTTAAACTTACATCAGTACCGCAGCTATTGACGGTAGGACATAATTGGTAAGCTGTAACGTAAACTCTTGATACAGACAGATATAAGAGTGGAGGCACAAATAGGCTAGGGACACCATCATTGATAGTCGTGCGAGAGGTTCCTTCCCGTGCAACACTGGCGGCACCATACTACACATCCCTCTCCCCCCCCTCTCACCACACATCCCTCCCCCTCACCACACATCCCTCTTCCCCTCACCACACATCCCTCTCCCTCACCACACATCCCTCTTCCCCCTCACCACACATCCCTCTTCCCCCTCACCACACATCCCTCTCCCTCACCACACATCCCTCTCCCTCACCACACATCCCTCTCCCTCACCACACATCCCTCTTCCCCCTCACCACACATCCCTCTCCCTCACCACACATCTCTCCCCCCTCACCACACATCCCTCTCCCTCACCACACATCCCTCTCCCTCACCACACATCCCTCTCCCTCACCACACATCTCTCCCCCCTCACCACATATCCCCCCCTCACCACGCATCCCTCCTCCCCCCCTCACGGCACAACACATCCCTTCCTCTCACCCCCCCCCCCTTTGTTGAATCCTGGGCGGGAGTGTGGCTCTAACCCCCGCCCTACATTTATGTACATCCGCTCAATTTCTCTCTTTTGTATGTCGGATACGCACGTAAGCACACACACACGGTAGAGTTTAACTCAAATAAATGTAAGGTAATGGAGCAGGTGGAAGGAGCAGAAGGCCAGGCACAAAGTAGCAAATGAACATGAAACTCTCCCTGAAACGGACAGAGAGAAAGATCTCGGGTTGAAATCACACCGAACTTATCTCCTGAAGCCAACATCAAAAGGATATCCTCCGCGGCACAAGCGAAAATGGCTAATATCAGAACTGCCTTTATAAACGTGTGTAAGGAATCATTTAGAGCCCTGGGTACCATACATAGACCATTCCTGGAGTACGCGGTTCCGGCATGGAGCCCATGTGTAGCTAAGCACAAGACGAACTTGAAGGTTTAAAGATATGCGGCCAGACTGGTCCCTGACCTACGACCTCGTTGTTACGAGGAACGGCTACATGAATTGAATATCACGTCGCTGGAAGACTTAAGAGAGATATGATTACCATATAAACAATTATCAAGGGAATTGATAGAGTAGATAAAGATAGACTATGTAGCAGAGTACTGGCACAAGGGGGCACAGGAAGATATTAAAAATATTTATTTTCAGTGTCAGAGTAGTTAATAAATGGAATGCATTAAGCAGTGATGTGGTGGAGGCTAACTCCATACACAGTTTCAAGTGTATATGATAGAGCCCAATAGGCTTCTAACCCAATCCCAACTCTAACTCAAAATCAACCAGGTATCAACCAGGCTCAGGAACCTGTGCATCAGTTGAGTGACAATTGTGAGGCGGGACCAAAGAGCCAGACCTCAACTCCATCAAGCACAACTAGGTGAATACAACTAGGTGAGTACACACATGCAGAAAGAAATGGGCAGAGATTTTTCACCTGATGCACCTATTCACCTAGTAGTAAATAGGTACCTAGGAGTTAGACAGATGCTACGGGCTGCTTCCTGGGGATGTGTGAGAGAGAGAGAAATATATGCAGTATATATGACAAAGGAAAATAGATAGGGAGTCAGTGTGATAGCAGACGGTTAGAAAGGCAGGTTCCAAGAGCTAAGAGCTCGGTTCTACAGATACAAGTAGTAAATACACGTGGAAACTGAGTTCCCAAATGAGCTACAGAGATATTAACAATAATATTTACAGTGTCAGGGTAGTTAACAAATGGAATGCATTAGGCAGTGACGTGGTGGAGGTAGACTCCATACACTGTTTCAAATATAAATAATAGAGTCCAATAGGCTCAGGAACGCCAATCAACACGAGTTGATTGGCGGTTAAGAGGCGGGACCAAAGAGCCGAAGATCAACCCCCGCAAGGACAACTAGGCTAGTATAAGTAGTTAAGTACACACAGGTCAGACGCACTTCATGCCCAAATAACAACTAAACAAGCCAGGAAAAATCGTTTGAATTTTTTCCTTNTTATTATGTAGGAATCCGTGTATTTGTGTGTTTTGTGCACAAATGACATGTTTTCGGTAATTTTTGCTCCCCTGCCCATTACCTCTTCTACCCCATTCCCACTTTCTCTCCATCTCCTAGAAATCAAAATCTCCTCTTCCCTTCGGCATATTCTCCCCCTTCTCAATACATTCGCACTGTAACGGGGGTGGGGGGTAATAGCTTCCTCTTGTCCATTATTCCACCCCCAGTTAACTAACGAGGCCGGGGGAAGCAGCTCTCTCTAGTCCGTTATCCCGCCCTCAGTTAGCTAACTATTCTAGAGCACCTCCAGAGTTCCTACGGCAGCCTCTCTCGTTCCACACCTTGTAACCTAGGTATTCGACTACCTACGTGCTGGGACTACAAGGCGCCGTAACTTGGTCAGCTACCCGAAAACTCTAGAGAACTCTAGAACACATTTCACTGCCACAAACGTATAAGAAACGAAAGGGAAGAGATGAATAATGAAGTAATTAGTGAGGGTTTGGGGTGAGAGAGGTAGAGAGGTGGGAGGAGCGAGGAGGGTCGTCAGTTGAAAGTGAGAGTTTGGAGAGGGGGAGGAGTAGATAGGTAGAAGTAGAAAAGTAGATAGTAGAAGTAGAAGAGTAGATAGTAGAAGTAGAAATGCTGCCACCATCCATTCAAGACCATTACATACCAGACAAGGAATGGAACTTGTCTGTATCACAACATTCTCAAAGATGTTATCAAGAGGTCATTATTAGTCTGTTCCATCTGTATCATGTACTCATTAAATCATGAAGCCAGTAACCGCAGAGGCTTTCTCACCTCAACTCAAAAACTCTAGGGAACAAAGTTAAAGACAATTTAAATAATAAATTCAATTATATTTCACATAAGTATCATAATTTAAGCAATTCAAATTAATGTGCAAGATTAATATGCATAACATGCCACTCCTTAAACGTTGGCATGTTTGAAGGCTACCAGGCTACAATTATCAGATTAGCGGAAGCAAGGTGAAATTCTCATGGCTGACCTCAGGTCACTTCCCTGGAAACACAAACCGAAACTGTCTCTATTTTCTGCTTATTACAACTTGTAATAAAGTTGTTACATCTTGGCTTAACGTGTTTATGACGTATTAGAACGTTGTTACAACTTGCTATATTGGTTGTTATAACTGGTTAGGAGGTGTTAAAACCTGCTCGAACGTTGTACCAACGTCGTAGTTTCGGTGTGTGTTTGGCGGGTTGGTAGTCATTAACACTTAGAGGTGTGAGTTTCAGGCCGACAAACTGGCGCCTCTCAGATCCTTGCTTCTGACTCATGTATCTCTATGTATGTATTAAATAAAACTAAACAAAACACCTTTACGGTGTTACAGCGCCACATTCCATTCCCTATTTGCCCTTTATTCAGACTCCCCGCACACCTTCCCTTAATCCCTCACTCCACCCCCACGCCGTGTTCAACTACCCCCACTAGCGATGACATGGCTTCCTCCTGAAATTATAACCCACTGCTTTAAAATCAATGGGGGCAGAAGAGGGACTGATGGGGGAAGAGACTGACGGGGAAGGACAGGAGAGAGGGACTGAGGGGGACAGGAGAAAGGGACTGAGGTGGAAAACGATAGAATTTATCGGGTATTGACGTAGGGAAATTGGACAAGAGAATTTGAATATGGTTTATTGGGTATGGTGGATACTCTCCCCTCTTTTCTTGAGAGCCCAGAGGGTGCGAGTCACTTGAGAAGCGGAAATATAGTATTCCACATGTAAACAAAATATCTGTAGAGTTCTCCGGCAGAGATTTGCTATTATTTTAACAGTCGTAGAGTGAGACAAGACGTTTCAAGGGTCCATTAGGAGGTTATGTACCTCAATTGGCAGAGGTATTAGAGGTGTATTTTAAAGACTACATGTTGAATAACTGAAGCTTTATATGGCTTTAAAGAAGATTTTGCGTGAGCAAACTCGCAACTTCCAGGAATTGCGAAATATTCCCACAAACAAGCTTGCTTCATAAATGTCCAATAGTTTTGGTAAAATTCTCAGAGATCACGTTAGTTTTAATTACAATTCTCACATTCGTCAGGTGGGAATATGTTACCGCCACGGTCTCTGGCGTTGGCTACGTCACTTGGGCCAATATGACGTATTTAAACAGTTATGAGAAGCGGGTGTTATTGTGCGTCTTGGAAACTTAGCTGACGATACCTGTCCGCGCCCCTCCTAGCTCACCGCCACAAACCTCAATATAGTCAGAGTTAATATATTTTCTATCATTTCTACTGCTTTTTCAATTAACAGGGACTGATATATCAATAATATTAAAAATATTCAAATAGTAACATCTACTTTGCGCACAAATGAAGAGGATAATATTAGGTATAATTATGGATGATAGGATCTTGGCAACTCTGTGTTTCCGTTTTCCTCAGTTCAGGTCCACGCTCCTGGCTCAGTCGGTCCCCAGCTGCCGTGGGGTGAGTGTCGCTGTGTGCTCGGACTTGTGTTCACTTGTAACTGGACAGTCCTGATTATATTCAAGGCGCTCTGGCATTAAATTGTAAACAAAAAATGTGATGACTAGTAAAGCATGTGACTGCGACGAAAATGTAAACAATAATATAATAAAAAAGTTATATGCAACTTTGCGCGCGAAATTTTGCATCTACCACGGGAAGGAAAATGAAGAGTTGATGTCAGGATGAGCACGGAGAGAGCGATTGTCAGTAGACAGTGATCCTATCGTATGCCAGGGGCCCCCGACCCTGTCTCTGGTATCTCTGGATATTAATAACCCCTAGTCCTGATATTCCCTCTGGTGCTTCTGATTCCTCAGTGTCCCTGATATCTCAGTGTCTCTGATACACGTGGAGTCGACGATGTTCCCTTACAGGAGCGTGAGCCCTTAGTGGCGGCCCCCAGTGGGTTGTGGTGCAGCATGCGGGCGTGAGTATGTGCGCCTGCCTGTGGGCGGGGGTGGGGGGGCGGCACAGTACCTCCTGTGGGAGGCTGCGGCGCTGGTGCGGCCCCCAGCCCACGTGGTGCTTGTGGGGTTAGACTCTTCCGGAAAGACCACGGCGCTCTTCCGTCTCCGATATGGACAGTACGTGAACGCCGTGCCACTGTGGGCTTCAACACGGAGAAGGTGCGTGCCGGGGGCGGCCACTGGCTGGTGTGGGACGTCGGAGGCGCAGAAAGGTACGGCCACTTTGGCGTTCCTACACCAGGGCACAGATGCCCTAATATTCGTGGTGGACTCTAGCACCTGCGAGGAGCGTCTGGAGGAGACGCGGGTGGAGCTGCAGCGCCTGACGAAGCAGCAGACGGCACAGTGTGTGGCGCTCAATCGGCGCCCGCCCCTGCTGGTGCTGGCCAACAAGCAGGACCTGCCGGGGGCCAGGGAACCTCAGCACCTGGCCAAGGCCATGGGGCTGCCCGAGCTGCCGGACTCCCAGCCCTGGGTGGTGGCCCTGCCTGCGCCGTCACCGGGGAGGGGCTGGACGAGGCCATGGCCATGCTTCACGAGCTCCTCACCAAGACCAGGCAGGCCAGGCCGTGACCAGCTGACTAAGCCTTCAACACTGATGGTATAATTCAGGCCAGGCCAGATTTTCCCTAAACTGCTAGCTGCATTGTCATGTCTCGTCAACTGATGCCCCTCAACCATCAGCTTTACCAAACCGCCGCTGTTTCTGGAGAAACCAAACTGTGATGGTCTGGGAATCATCTCTGCCCAGAGTCTCTAAGTGACCAGGTTACCACAAGACCACACCGGGGACCCTTGAGGACTAAGCGCTCATCTTGCTTCTTCTCAGGAAAAATTTCCGTCAAGTTGTGATCGTCCGAGAGACTTGCTTCCCATCTGAGCCACTGACCCAACACGGGATGACAGATGTCTGGCGCCAAATGTGTTGGCGCCACGAGATCACTCTGGGTCCAGGAGCTAGATGACGGTGTCGTGGCCAGCTCACGTAGTGCTACCATGCAGGGTGACTTGTTCATTACCAGCGGCAATACCCCACGAATCCCTTCAGTTGTTTTGCTTTTCGTTACGCTTGTAAGACTGATATCACGTGACTCGTTCTCAAGGATGATGATGCCCAAGGCTGAGGCGGAAGGTCTGTGATGAACATAATAACTATATGAAAACTTTGTGGAATCAACCTTGGGTAATCAACGGGACCCCCTACCCTTGACAGCCTGCCTGGGGTAATCAACGGGACCCCCTACCCTTGACAGCCTGCCTGGGTAATCAACGGGATCCCCTACCCTTGGCAGCCTGCCTGGGGTCACAACGGGACCCCCTACCCTTGACAGCCTGCCTGGGGTCATCAGTGGAACTTTCCCGACTCTGCGGCCTACCTGGGGTCATCAACGAGACCCCTACCCTTAGTGGCCTCCCTGGTCATCAATGGAACCCCTACCCTTAATGTCCGGCCTGGGGTCATCAACGGGACAATTGGCCGGCCTGGGATCATCAATGGGACATAAGGCCTGCTTGGGGTCATCAACGAGACTATCGGCCGGCCTGGGATCATCAACGAGACTATCGGCCGGCCTGGGATCATCAACGAGACTATCGGCCGGCCTGGGATCATCAACGGGACTATCGGCCGGCCTGGGATCATCAATGGGGCTATCGGCCGGCTTGGGGTCATCAACGAGAATCGGCCGGCTTGGGGTCAGCAACGAGACTATCGGCCGGCCTGGGATCATCAACGGGACTATCGGCCGGCCTGGGATCATCAACGGGACTATCGGCCGGCCTGGGATCATCAATGGGACATAAGGCCTGCTTGAGGTCATCAACGGGACAATTGGCCTGTCTCGGGTCATCAACAAGATCTCCGCTCACCCAGCGACCTGCCTGGGGGTCATCAACGGGACAATCAGCCGGCCTGGGGTCATCAACAGGACCCCCACCCCCACCCCCACCCAGCAACCTGCCTAGGGTTATTAACAGGACAACCCTCGACTCCTTACCTTGGTAAAATCAGGTCCGGAACCGCACAATTCCAATGGTTCAATGTAGATATTGTTTTATACAATTACACCCATGCATATTACTTTTTTAGTTTCTATTATGTTCATATATAAATAGCATTTATACATCAATTGCGTATATTGCATACATGTGTAAGGCAAGGCACATCCGGTTGACTTGTGTGGCGTCAGCAGGACCAGGGAAGCAGTGTTGATAACGCAATGTGGTCGACACGGGAATGAAACTGAATTAGACTTAACTATGCAATTATTACCCGCGTGTTGGAAACCGGAAGTTGTTTGCGGATACGAAAGAGCTTTAAATTACTAGATATATAAGGACCTTGTTCAGAGAATGTCACGATAATTTGTTTTATGTGTGGGTTGGATTTGCTTACAAGGACTCCATCACTTTTTTTATTATTATTTATTTTCTTCCACAAACGTGGCCACACATTTACAATGCTAATCAGCATATATACATTTTCTTCTGTCCTCCATAGATACTCCATCACTTGACTGATTGTAGGATGCACACACAAATCATAATGGCATGATATATCAAATGACAAATCCACAAGAATTGTGGAAATCCACAAATGAACAAATCACGACAAACCATGTCGTGGCACAGTCGATTAAGGGGCGTCTGGGATCATCCCAGACGTAAGTTCGAACCCTCATCACGAGCCTTGTGGATTTGTTCATTTGATTGTAGGATATTCATGTGTGGTCTTATGAACTGTTTGGTCTGTATCAACTTTGATTTAAGGTTGTATGTTGTCTTGAGGATAAGATAGACTTATTTCAATAAATGTTGAAACCACAGTATAGTAAATAGTTTGTGATCGATGGTGTCCACGATTACTTTGATTATTTTGATGTACTGTATAGTATATATAACTGGCAGCCTCCCTCATCACTTAGGGACCCACAAACGACTGTATCTGGCAGCCTCCCTCATCACTTAGGGACCCTCAAACGACTGTATCTGGCAGCCTCCCTCATCACTTAGGGACCCTCAAACGACTGTATCTGGCAGCCTCCCTCATCACTTAGGGACCCTCAAACGACTGTATCTGGCAGCCTCCCTCATCACTTAGGGACCCACAAACGACTGTATCTGGCAGCCTCCCCCATCACTTAGGGACCCTCAAACGACTGTATCTGGCAGCCTTCCCATCCATCAATCTCCGACACACCAAACAAGTTTCTCAAGTTGCGAGTTGGAACTAATAACTTTAAAATGAGTTGGTCTGCTGAACCAGTTTTATTTTTAACGAATATAGAAGCAAGAAAAACACGCAACACAATGACTAAAGATTAATTTACGCGACAAATAACTGAAAGCCAATGTGCTTCTAAATCCTGATTTTGTCACTTTTTTAACTTGTGTAAAACAGGTTTTCTGCAGGAACTGCAGGAGAGATGTATCTCTTAGGAGACCAGGTCTTCCTTCGTGTGTCCTTAAGATACTGCTACAAAGTTCAGGTCACTCTTCATGACCTAACAATCTTAAGACCAGGTCCCACTGTGAGACCTGAACATTTTCAACTCGTATCCTGAAGCTCTTACAAGCAGATAAACNTGGAGGGGAAGCTGGGTTCGAGCGGGTTGCACTAAGACCTAAGTCCCTGTAAGGTCTGTAGGTATTTATAGTGTAGTAAGTAGGGACTCCGCGGTCGAAACCTGGCGTCCTTGAGGGACCAGCTGGCCTCTGTACAGGGGACCATGTGGCCTCTGTGCAGGGACCATCTGGCCTCTGTACAGGGACCAGCTGGCCTCTATACAGGGTCCAGCTGGCCTCTGTACAGGGACCAGCTGGCCTCTGTACTGTTACCCCCGTGTGGAGTGGCGTCAGC
Source organism: Procambarus virginalis (assembly GCA_020271785.1). Classification (NCBI taxonomy): domain Eukaryota; kingdom Metazoa; phylum Arthropoda; class Malacostraca; order Decapoda; family Cambaridae; genus Procambarus; species Procambarus virginalis. Next base: position 26,703,816 of record WNGS01160430.1, read on the forward strand.
ACTAACCAAGGGACAGGTTACACTTGCTGGCCGACTACCCAATAACACTTGGGCAAGACCTTATGAAGAGTTGGAAGACAATCTGTTGATTTGTTGGCTGATGTGTTTTTAGAGTTTAGAAACATTTACCTGACTGATGAATTGTGATTAAATTACTACATGTAAACGTTTATATGTAAGGCGATTTCTAAAATAAATAACAACGTTTAGACGTTTGTTTTCATTGCCCATTATATTCCCATTACACAGATATAAGCCAGAAATCTGTCTAGCTATTGAAAAACTCCTCAGCAAATCTATCACAAAAAATATCATATCATTTTACCCTTCTGTTCTTTCACTTAGATTAAAGATAACAGCTAGTTACTGATAGTCACTGAGAAAGATGCATTTTAAATCACGAAGAAATTAAGAGGTGATGAATAATGTGACAATTATTCATAAACAGACTCGGGCAACGTTGGGCACCGCCCCTAGTGTAGTATAGGAGCAAGAAGACCGCCAACACAATATATATCACCTTTATCTACACTCATAATCGTTACCAATAATGAAGATAATCATACAGTTTTTAGCAAAGCCCCTAACTGTTTTTGAAATATCACCCAAATGTATAGCAAGTTTAGTGGAGTGTATAAGTGTTGTCTTAACATAGCGCACAATCACGCTCCTCCGATAAAAATAATTTGCTACGTGAAACATCCACAATGAGACAAAATCTATAAAGGTTTAATAAACAGTTTCGAGTTATGAGCATATCGACCCGTCCAGGTGTTGGTTCACGGGAAGGTTCGTCCCAAGTGGTGGTTCACGGGAAGGTTCGTCCCAAGTGGTGGTTCACGGGAAGGTTCGTCCCAAGTGGTGGTTCACGGAAGGTTCGTCCCAGGTGTTGGTTCACGGGGAAGGTTCGTCCCAGGTGTTGGTTCACGGGAAGGTTCGTCCCAAGTGGTGGTTCACGGGGAAGGTTCGTCCCAAGTGGTGGTTCACGGGGAAGGTTCGTCCCAAGTGGTGGTTCACGGGAAGGTTTGTCCCAAGTGGTGGTTCACGGGAAGGTTCGTCCCAAGTGGTGGGTCACGGGAAGGTTCGTCCCAAGTGTGGTTCACGGGGAGGTTCGTTAACAAGATAACGACCGGAAGCTGTAAGATGCCTCATTATGCACATAAACCACATTAACGTGACGTATCACTGAGAAAATCAGTAGGAGTATTAGTAGGATTCGAACCTACCACTAAAGGATTCACTTGTGTCCCCAGATTACATTACTTTTGTAGCATATCGTGGTCCAGTGGTTTAAGGCATGTGCTTGAAAGTACCCAGTGTGAAGGTTCGAATCCCCTTCGTGTCTCGTACTGAATTTCTCATACATCATTATCGTAAATTCCTTACTTGGACAATTTAACACCCGTTTCATTCAACTTAACAGTCTGCACAAGGTGAGATAATATATTTGTTTATTTTGAAAGTTCAGTTTATAATTTGTCCAAATATATTATTGTATATCATGAAATTGAACTCAAACATTCTACGTTCATAGATTTAATTTATATATTACATTTATCATGGTTACTAGAATTATAGATTCAGAAGACTGGCAGCTCCTTCCACTCTCCACTCAGCGTCAAGCCAACACGCTCCGTGTCCCTAAATTATCTGCTGGTGGTCCTTGTGCTGGTGACTTCCTCCATGGGGTGTAGTTGTGGGCCTGGCTGCCTACCACAGATAGCGGGATGTGTGTGTGTGAGAGAGAGAGAGAGAGAGAGAGAGAGAGAGAGAGAGAGAGAGAGAGAGAGAGAGAGAGAGAGAGAGAGAGAGAGAGAGAGAGAGAGTCAGTCAAACAGACACAGACAGACTGACAGACAGAGATATACATACACATAAAATCCTTGGGAATTGACAGTGGGAAAACGAAGAAATGTTTACGCTAAACAGCAATAGAACAATTGGTCATTAATTATAGCTTAAGAATCACATAAACCTTGGGTATTATTAGACAGTCATTTACGTAAGAATACCACCACAATGGAATCAACTACAGGAGCAGCAGGCCGTCAATTCCCAACTCAGTTTCAAAAGTAGATATGATTAAGAGCCATGCAAGTCGAATGTTCATTTGAGACAGGAAGCGTGACAGCCGGGGCCTAAGAGCCTAAGCTCGATCCTGCAAACACAAATAAGTGAGCACATGTAAGTGAGCCCACACACCACAACCATTTCCAAGCCCTCGGCAGCATCCAGCATCGAAGGTGCTAGCCTTCACCAATATTGATTTCTCATCATGGATGCTAGAACGGAGATGAAATCCCGTAAAGTTTCCAAGCTGCTTCGATTCCCAAGGAGCTGGAATCCTGTATATATTCAGACGGGGAGTTTCCAAATCTGGCTGGAAGTGTTGGAACGGTAGAGGAGGAGGAGGATGGTAGAGCGGTCGCTCACACGTTGGCAGCAGGGATGAGGCTGATGGAATTATTCATGCCACTGGAAATTAGTTATGGAAGACTGGAAATGAGTTTTCGAAGGCTGGAAATTAGTTATGAAAGGCTGGAAATTAGTTATGAAAAACTTAAATGAGTTTTCGAAAGCTGGAAATTAGTTATGAAAAACTTAAATGAGTTTTCGAAGGCTGGAAATTAGTTATGAAAGGCTGGAAATTAATTATGAAAAACTGGAAATGAGTTTTCAAAGGCTGGAAATTAGTTATGAAAGACTGGAAATCAGTTATAAATGCAGAATTATTAATTCTGCTGTTTTAATATTTAAGAAGTTTCGCTGGTGTGGCGCTGTAGTTCTTAACAACCAGTGACAGGTTTTTCTTGACGTCACGGTGTTTTGGAATGTAATGATTGTGTTTACAGCAACCTGTAAACTGTAGGTTTACAGGATTGTGTTTACAGCAACCTGTAAACAGTAGGTTTACTCCCTGAGGAAAAGATTTCCTCAGGGAAGAAATCCATTCCCGGGAAGGGATTGAGAACGAAAACATAATAAGTCCTATTATCTACTCTCTATTCATGGTTAGGTTAAGGTTACATTAGGTTAAGTTTTCGTTAGCTTAAGTTAGGTTTCATTACATTTCGTTACATTAATACGGTGTATTATTGCCGATAATGTGAACTATGGAATTCAAAAACTATTTCAGCGTATTCATGAGTGCTATGTGTGTCCGTGTACCATTGTGTCCACATCAATGTGTCCATGTGTTAATGTGTCCATGTGTTAATGTGTCCATGTGTTAATGTGTCCATGTGCTAATGTGTCCATGTGATTATCTCCGTATAGTAATGTCTCTATGTACTCACCTAGCTGTGCTTACGGGGGTTGAGCTCTTTGGTCCCGCCTCTCAGCTGTCATCAACTAGTGTACAGATTCTTGAGCCTACTGGGCTCTATCATATCTACAACGTACTACATGTACTAATGTTTCCACGTGATTTTCTCCGTGTACTAATGTGTTTCTGTGAACGTGTGACTGGACATAAATGTACTAACCTGTATGTACTTGCAGGGTTGAGCTTCATTTCCTTAGCCCCGCTTTTCAGGCCATTATTAATATTTAATGCAATGACATCTGACATCGAGTTGGTTTCATTCACTTCTTCATCTAAACCATTCCATCCCTTTACGACTATTGAGTTGAAGTTCTCTCTGACTCAGGTGTGTTCCTAGCTCTCGTCTAGCTTCTAGTTTTGATGTTCCTTCCTTTGTACATTACTTCGTTTACATTGTCAATTTCTCTTAGAATTTTGTATGTCGTTATCATGTCTCCCTGTTCCTCTCCCTCTCAAGCGGGGTGAGGTCTATTTCCTTCAGTCTTCATTCCTGGCTTCAAAAAGCATCATTGAAAATTATGCTTTTTACCCACAGGGTTGTAAGCCCATGGAACCGCCTACCCGCCGAAGCCGTAAAGTCAAAAACTGTGTTACATTTTAAAGTACAACTGGAAAAGATCATCAAGGCAAAGAGTTTCGACGAGCCGTCAGCTTCCTGTCATCGTCGAGGCCACTATTGTTAGCGGCCCTCGGGTAAATTCAGGTAAATAATTACATTGCAAACACTAAATTATATACTGTATTTTTCAGACGCACGCCATTCTGCCAGTCAAGTTTAGCACCGTTGGTTCTCGCCAGTAACTGAATGGGTGACTATCCGGAGGGCCTCGAACTTAGCTGGGGGGGGGGACTTCAATAATTAAATTTTGTACATATATTTAATTATATATGGACACAGCTTATAATAAATAAATAAATAAATATAAATAAATATGTTTATTCAGGTAAGGTATATACATACAAGTGAGGTTACATTATGGATCGAATTATCGAGATCTCCAGTATCAGCTATTGGTACTGGTACGAATATCTGCCTTGTATCTGGCCGAAACGCTATGCGTGCGAGTGGCTTTACAGGAATGTAATTTCAACTTAACTCTATGTTCTCTGTTAACCCCCAATGTACCTTGTATATAAACAATAAATTCATTATTATGAATTATAAGCTTCTAAAACTGAGTAGTTACCCATAACATCGTTTTCTGTAGTAATCTTTGGTTTTCTAGTTATTTGAGCAGTAACTGAATTATTATTTGAAAGTCAAATTTGTTATAATAATAATAATATTATTATTTTATTTAGGAAAAGTGCATACATAAATGCAGAGTTACAAACATTCTGATTGATTTATAATAGAGCTAGTACATAACAATACCTAAAGCCACTAGTACGCATAACGTTTCGGGCAAAGTTCTTAAATGTTCTTAATATTCTTAATGTTCCTATAATGTTCCTATTCTTATGTTCTTAATATTAGTGGAATAGATATTCAAAACTATGACAATAAATAGCCCACGAAGAGGGTTTATGATATTCGATCACAAAATAACATTAATTAACAAGCAGGAAGATTACTGTCACATACAGGTTCAGTTCAGGAAGTAACCCCTCATTTGTATGAATACCATCTCACACAGGTGTTGTCCAGCATAATGACACAGACAAGGCAGCTAAAATTGCATGTGATAAGCCTGAAAGTGAGTGGGATATGGGCACTACACTCTTGCTGTAACACTTCCCCTGCTCCGTACAAGTTCTTCTCGTGGAGGCCACACCATCCAACTCCTATGACAGCACAGCCATGTCAACTCGCAGCAAAACTCAGACTAAGAAAAAAAACAGAAGACCTGGAGGCCTTCACTAACTCACCAGCTCTATAGTTGTTATAGTTAGCCCTCCGAGACAGCCAGCTAGCCCTCCGAGACAGCCAGCTAGCCCTCCGAGACAGCCAGTAGCCCTCCGAGACAGCCAGCTAGCCCTCCGAGACAGCCCCCCCCCCCCCCACAAAAAAAAAAAAACAATCATCCACCCAGAGATCTCCAGTATCAGCTATTGGTACTGGTAATGGCTCCAAAGAGCCTCCACTTACGGGCTTAATCTTTATCAATCAATCAACATCAGAGGCCCGAGACATTCAACACGCTTCCACTACACATAAGGGGACATAACTGGCCGACCCTTCATAGTGTTCAAGAGAGAGAACTTGACAAACATCTCCAAAGGATACCTGATCAACCAGGTTGTGATTCATACGTTAGGCTGCGAGCAGCCGCGTCCAACAGCCTGATTCACCAGTTCAGCAATCAGGAGGCCAGGTCGGGGACCGGGCCGCGGGGACACTGAGTCCCGAAATCAACGCAAGGTAAGATAACCTCCCCCAAAAATGAACCAAAATGTATCCCAACTGTGGCTACTTATTAACAATATGAAAATATAAGTTCATTTACTGCAACGCCACTGACAACGAAGTTGACAGTGATGAAATGTCGAAAAACTGGGAACAAAAACTTCCCAATGAAGGCCTCCCATATACATATATATTTTTTGTGGTGTTTAAGTGGGTGGGAGGTGAAGTAGTGTGTGGGAGATGCTTAGGTGAGTGGGAGGTTGAGTGGAGATGGAGTGGGAGATGGAGTGGGAGGTGGAGTGGCGTGTATGGGAGACGTTGAGTGGATGGTAAAGAGCGTGAGGAAGAAGTAGTAGAGTAGCGATACAAATCAACAAGTTGACAACTGTCAAATGTGACACTGTGCAACTAGAATAATGGTACATAAGCAATTGGTGAAGAGCATCACAGATAGCAGCTGAGGTGAGGGATCACCTGTCCAAGATGACCAGATGGTGGAGGGCGGGCCGCTGATGGTGGATAGTAACCCATCCATTACATCTTCCCTCACACCATTATGTCCTTCCCAGTCATGGTAGGCCTCCATTACCTGCTGGGGACTGGCCTCTTATCTGTGTGGGCATGAAGGTAGTGCCTCCTCTACCTCCCATGACTTGTGCTTACCTACACCTGTTTACGAGCAGATAGGTGTAGTTCTTGGGCCCCGCCATCTAGCTATACCTAATGTTATTGTTTATTCCATACATTTATATTATCATGTATTCATTCTGACTTTGTTATTCTAATATTGAAGTTAGGCTGTATTTGGCATTTAATAATGAGAAAGGTTAACATGTGAGTTTACCTAGTTATTTGTGTTTGAACATTTGAAGGCTGTTGATCACAGCAAAATGACTTATAGTTATACTTATAACATTGTGAGATGGGAAAAAGTCGCCATGACGATGATATATATATATATATATATATATATAATATATATATAATATATATATATATATATATATATATATATATATATATATATTTATATATAAGGGGTACCACCTCTGGTGCAAGTGTAGGGACCCATAGCCTCGGAGAAGAAATAGAGTACTCAGAGAAGACCTTGTGGATCCTCACTGAATACTTTGATATTTTCTCCTCCTACCACCCCTATTCTTTTGGTATGTGTGTATATTTATCTAACTTTATTTGAAAATGTCATTACACAAAAAACTTACAATATTGATTACATGCAGGGTACAAGGCTGCTTGTCACAAGTTGTAAAGCTCCTCCAGCTCCTCAGATGGCGGGCAGGAACCATGGATGCAGTGAGCATTTCCTCACTGGATTGCCACACTGAGGCGCTGAAAAAGAAAACTGGCAGCTCTAGGGTCTCTAGTTGTTTCGATTAGCTTAGACCCCAACTCCTTCAAAAAGCTAGCAGCACTTTTACCCCAGGCACCAAGTGTCTCTGAGGCAATGGGGACTGGGGACTGAGGGAGCAATGGGGACTTTATTTATATATATATATATATATATATATATATATATATATATATATATATATATATATATATATATATATATATATATATGTATGTATATATACACTTGCATGAACAATACTTGTAATGTGTGTCTTCCTATCATCAAGAGAGTTTTGTTCGAACACTTCTCTAACAGTATTTCGCTGACGACCTGTGTTCAAATCGCAACTATGTAATACTTCACCCACGTACTACAAATATATATAATCTCCAACATAATCTAAACGTTTAACCTATGCATAACTATACATAAAATTGCAATATATGAAAATATTAATTTATATATGAGGACTTATTTTGAATACACAATACGTGGAAATTGAGGAATGCGTCTTTATGTGGCGACCGCTGGTTTAATGAGCCTGGTCTGAGGACATGTTAGGAACATGAGAAGATAGACCAAAGCGATGGGGAACCTGTGTAGTGAAGACATGACCCCCTGGCTCTACACCTGGGCAACGCCACGCTCCTCAGATAATATAAAACTTCAAACCAACTCCTGTCTAAGGTTTATCATAAAACATTTGAGGGGCGAGATAGCAGTAATTACTGGTGGCGCCTGTCCGCCCCAGCGTGTCTGGTCTGGCCACAACAATGGACTCTCGCACGATGTGTAGATAAACATCGTGTGCGAATCCTCTCCCTTGGTAGCACAACCTTCACTGTTTGACATTTGTAACGATTCTGTAGCGTCGAGATTACAGCTGAATTATTTTTTCCGTGATATAACATGTCTTTTTATTTCATGGTTCCAGAAATGTAAAGTGGTTAAACGTTTGAACGTTATATATTGCTTCTGTAGTTTAAGGTTTCGAACGTGCTGTCACCAAATGAGGCCAAGGCGACATGTCCAGCTTGGCCTCTCCGTTTGGACTGGTCCCAGATATAAGGATTATTCCATTCCTACTCAACCTTCCTTCATTCATTAGTTAAGCGGCTGCTAAAACAGCCAGAAATTCAGCCTGTTGGTTGTTCATTCTTCACGTATAGTATTTGCTTCTCGAAGCTTCTCTTATTGTCAATCTCATATTGATATCTCTGAATTGATATCTTATTGATATCTCTGAATGTGGATTGAATGATATCTGTAGTCGGATGGAACGACATTTCGATCCGTCCTGAACCACTATCAAGTCGTGTGAAGAGACACAACGCAATGTACTAATCACTATACGGTCCCAGCCTTATGAAGAAGAGAGGATGCTCTTTTAGATTCAGCTACTGGGAACAAAAAGTTCCAAGTAGCACGGGATATGGTGAGCCCGTAGTGGACTTACCTGGCACAGGAGCGGGGCAAGTAGCACGGGCTATGGTGAGCCCATAGTGGACTTACCTGGCACGGGAGCGGGGCAAGTAGCACGGGCTATGGTGAGCCCGTAGTGGACTTACCTGGCACAGGAGCGGGGCAAGTAGCACAGGCTATGGTGAGCCCGTAGTGGACTTACCTGGCACGGGAGCGGGGCAAGTAGCACGGGCTATGGTGAGCCCGTAGTGGACTTACCTGGCACGGGAGCGGGGCAAGTAGCACGGGCTATGGTGAGCCCGTAGTGGACTTACCTGGCACAGGAGCGGGGCAAGTAGCACGGGCTATGGTGAGCCCGTAGTGGACTTACCTGGCACAGGAGCGGGGCAAGTAGCACGGGCTATGGTGAGCCCGTAGTGGACTTACCTGGCACAGGAGCGGGGCTGTAAGTGGCCTCCTTGCAAACACTCTGGAAGACGGAGAGGAATTTGTTTTATTGTTTTACTGTTTATTTATTGGGGGAGAGGAAGGAACGGGCAAATAAATAAGTAAAGAGAATGAGATGAGGAGCAGGTAAGAATAAGGTGAAAGATAAGAATAGGACTTGAGAATAGTTATTTGAGTGCTTTTCTGTTGTACTTTAATTCTTGTCCATCACACCACAAAAATCAATGCGATTTTTATTTGTGTTACTGTGAAGCCGACCACCTGCTGGGTAGTACCGCGGTACCTTTTCACAGAAAGTAAGAATAAGCAAAGAATAGGATGAATGCAGACGAGAAGTCACAATAACGTGGCTGAAAAATGTTGACCAGACTACACACTAGAAAGTAAAGAGAGGACGACGTTTCGGTCCGTCCTGGACCATTATGAAGACAGTCGACTTCATAATGGTCCAGGACGGACCGAAACGTCGTCGTCTCTTCACTTTCTAGTGTGTAGTTTGGTCAACAATAGGATGAATGTAAGAATAAGGTTAGAATAAGATGACCGTAATAATAACTTAAGAATAGGTTGAATGTAAGAATAGCGTAATAGAATGAATGTAAGCATAAGGTACGAAAAAGATGAATGTAAGAATAACGTAAGAATAGGATGATTGTAAAATTGAGGTGAGAATAGGATGAATGTAAGAAAACTTGACAATGATCCAGGACGAAGGACGAACCTTGGTTCGTTGAGGACGAAACGTCGTCGTTTCTCCATTTTCTGATGTATGGTTTGGTGATTGGTTAAGATTACGCCAACCAGGTGGCATGGGCATGAATAGCCCGTAAATGATTTGGGTCATGTGATCGTCAGCCACGTTATTGTGAATCATCGCCTATGTTTACACTATGTGTAATTATTATGTAGGAATCCGTGTATTTGTGTGTTTTGTGCACAAATGACATGTTTTCGGTAATTTTTGCTCCCCTGCCCATTACCTCTTCTACCCCATTCCCACTTTCTCTCCATCTCCTAGAAATCAAAATCTCCTCTTCCCTTCGGCATATTCTCCCCCTTCTCAATACATTCGCACTGTAACGGGGGGGGGGGGTAATAGCTTCCTCTTGTCCATTATTCCACCCCCAGTTAACTAACGAGGCCGGGGGAAACAGCTCTCTCTAGTCCGTTATCCCGCCCTCAGTTAGCTAACTATTCTAGAGCACCTCCAGAGTTCCTACGGCAGCCTCTCTCGTTCCACACCTTGTAACCTAGGTATTCGACTACCTAGGTGCTGGGACTACAAGGCGCCGTAACTTGATCAGCTACCCGAAAACTCTAGAGAACTCTAGAACACATTTCACTGCCACAAACGTATAAGAGAGACGAAAGGAAAGAGATGAATAATGAAGTAATTAGTGAGGGTTTGGGGTGAGAGAGGTAGAGAGGTGGGAGGAGCGAGGAGGGTCGTCAGTTGAAAGTGAGAGTTTGGAGAGGGGGAGGAGTAGATAGGTAGAAGTAGAAAAGTAGATAGTAGAAGTAGAAGAGTAGATAGAAGTAGAAATGCTGCCACCATCCATTCAAGACCATTACATACCAGACAAGGAATGGAACTTGTCTGTATCACAACATTCTCAAAGATGTTATCAAGAGGTCATTATTAGTCTGTTCCATCTGTATCATGTACACATTAAATCATGAAACCAGTAACCGCAGAGGCTTTCTCACCTCAACTCAAAAACTCTAGGGAACAAAGTTAAAGACAATTTAAATAATAAATTCAATTATATTTCACATGATAAGTATCATAATTTAAGCAATTCAAATTAATGTGCAAGATTAATATGCATAACATGCCACTCCTTAAACGTCGGCATGTTTGAAGGCTACCAGGATACAATTATCAGATTAGCGGAAGCAAGGTGAAATTCTCATGGCTGACCTCAGGTCACTTGTGGTCATTAACACTTAGAGGTGTGAGTTTCAGGCCGACAAACTGGCGCCTCTCAGATCCTTGCTTCTGACTCATGTATCTCTATGTATGTATTAAATAAAACTAAACAAAACACCTTTACGGTGTTACAGCACCACATTCCATTCCCTGTTTGCCCTTTATTCAGACTCCCCGCACACCTTCCCCTAATCCCTCACTCCACCCCCACGCCGTGTTCAACTACCCCCACTAGCGATGACATGGCTTCCTCCTGAAATTATAACCACTGCTTTAAAATCAATGGGGGCAGAAGAGGGACTGATGGGGGAAGAGACTGACGGGGAAGGACAGGAGAGAGGGACTGAGGGGGACAGGGGAAAGGGACTGAGGTGGAAAACGATAGAATTTATCGGGTGTTGACGTAGGGAAATTGGACAAGAGAATTTGAATATGGTTTATTGGGTATGGTGGATACTCTCCCCTCTTTTCTTGAGAGCCCAGAGGGTGCGAGTCACTTGAGAAGCGGAAATATAGTATTCCACATGTAAACAAAAATATCTGTAGAGTTCTCCGGCAGAGATTTGCTATTATTTTAACAGTCATATAGTGAGACAAGACGTTTCAAGGGTCCATTAGGAGGTTATGTACCTCAATTGGCAGAGGTATTAGCGGTGTATTTTAAAGACTACATGTTGAATAACTGAAGCTTTATATGGCTTTAAAGAAGATTTTGCGTGAGCAAACTCGCAACTTCCAGGAATTGCGAAATATTCCCACACAAGCTTGCTTCATAAATGTCCAATAGTTTGGTAAAATTCTCAGAGATCACGTTAGTTTTAATTACAATTCTCACATTCGTCAGGTGGGAATATGTTACCGCCACGGTCTCTGGCGTTGGCTACGTCACTTGGGCCAATATGACGTATTTAAACAGTTATGAGAGCGGGTGTTATTGTGCGTCTTGGAAACTTAGCTGACGATACTGTCCGCGCCCCTCCTAGCTCACCGCCACAAACCTCAATATAGTCAGTTAATATATTTTCTATCATTTCTACTGCTTTTTCAATTAACAGGGACTGATATATCAATAATATTAAAATATTCAAATAGTAACATCTACTTTGCGCACAAATGAAGAGGATAATATTAGGTATAATTATGGATGATAGGATCTTGGCAACTCTGTGTTTCCGTTTTCCTCAGTTCAGGTCCACGCTCCTGGCTCAGTCGGTCCCCAGCTGCCGTGGGTGAGTGTCGCTGTGTGCTCGGACTTGTGTTCACTTGTAACTGGACAGTCCTGATTATATTCAAGGCGCTCTGGCATTAAATTGTAAACAAAAAATGTGATGACTAGTAAAGCATGTGACTGCGACGAAAATGTAAAACAATAATATAATAAAAAAGTTATATGCAACTTTGCGCGCGAAATTTTGCATCTACCACGGGAAGGAAAATGAAGAGTTGATGTCAGGATGAGCACGGAGAGAGCGATTGTCAGTAGACAGTGATCCTATCGTATGCCAGGGGCCCCCGACCCTGTCTCTGGTATCTCTGGATATTAATAACCCCTAGTCCTGATATTCCCTCTGGTGCTTCTGATTCCTCAGTGTCCCTGATATCTCAGTGTCTCTGATACACGTGGAGTCGACGATGTTCCCTTACAGGAGCGTGAGCCCTTAGTGGCGGCCCCCAGTGGGTTGTGGTGCAGCATGCGGGCGTGAGTATGTGCGCCCCTGTGGGCGGGGGTGTGGGGGCGGCACAGTACCTCCTGTGGGAGGCTGCGGCGCTGGTGCGGCCCCCAGCCCACGTGGTGCTTGTGGGGTTAGACTCTTCCGGAAAGACCACGGCGCTCTTCCGTCTCCGATATGGACAGTACGTGAACGCCGTGCCCACTGTGGGCTTCAACACGGAGAAGGTGCGTGCCGGGGGCGGCCACTGGCTGGTGTGGGACGTCGGGGGCGCAGAAAGGGTACGGCCACTTTGGCGTTCCTACACCAGGGCCACAGATGCCCTAATATTCGTGGTGGACTCTAGCACCTGCGAGGAGCGTCTGGAGGAGACGCGGGTGGAGCTGCAGCGCCGACGAGCAGCAGACGGCACAGTGTGTGGCGCTCAATCGGCCGGCGCCCGCCCCTGCTGGTGCTGGCCAACAAGCAGGACCTGCGGGGGCCAGGGAACCTCAGCACCTGGCCAAGGCCATGGGGCTGCCCGAGCTGCCGGACTCCCAGCCCTGGGTGGTGGCCCTGCCTGCGCCGTCACCGGGGAGGGGCTGGACGAGGCCATGGCATGCTTCACGAGCTCCTCACCAAGACCAGGCAGGCCAGGCCGTGACCAGCTGACTAAGCCTTCAACACTGATGGTATAACTTCAGGTCAGGCCATTTTTCCCTAAACTGCTAGCTGCATTGTCATGTCTCGTCAACTGATGCCCTCAACATCAGCTTTACCAAACCGCCGCTGTTTCTGGAGAAAACCAAACTGTGATGGTCTGGGAATCATCTCTGCCCAGAGTCTCTAAGTGACCAGGTTACCACAAGACCACACCGGGGACCCTTGAGGACTAAGCGCTCATCTTGCTTCTTCTCAGGAAAAATTTCCGTCAAGTTGTGATCGTCCGAGAGACTTGCTTCCCATCTGAGCCACTGACCCAACACGGGATGACAGATGTCTGGCGCCAAATGTGTTGGCGCCACGAGATCACTCTGGGTCCAGGAGCTAGATGACGGTGTCGTGGCCAGCTCACGTAGTGCTACCATGCAGGGTGACTTGTTCATTACCAGCGGCAATACCCACGAATCCCTTCAGTTGTTTTGCTTTTCGTTACGCTTGTAAGACTGATATCACGTGACTCGTTCTCAAGGATGATGATGCCAAGGCTGAGGCGGAAGGTCTGTGATGAACAAAATAACTATATGAAAACTTTGTGGAATCAACCTTGGGTAATCAACGGGACCCCTACCCTTGACAGCCTGCCTGGGGTAATCAACGGGACCCCCTACCCTTGACAGCCTGCCTGGGGTAATCAACGGGATCCCTACCCTTGGCAGCCTGCCTGGGGTCACAACGGGACCCCCTACCCTTGACAGCCTGCCTGGGGTCATCAGTGGAACTTTCCCGACTCTGCGGCCTACCTGGGGTCATCAACGAGAACCCCTACCCTTAGTGGACTCCCTGGGTCATCAAGGAACCCCCTACCCTTAAGTCCGGCTGGGATCATCAAACGCGACTATCGGCCGGCCTGGAATCATACAACGAGACTATCGGCCGGCCTGGGGTCATCAACGGGACTATCGGCCGGCCTGGGATCATCAAGGGACATAAGGCCTGCTTGAGGTCATCAACGGGACAATTGGCCTGTCTCGGGTCATCAACAAGATCTCCGCTCACCCAGTGACCTGCCTGGGGGTCATCAACGGGACAATCAGCCGGCCTGGGGTCATCAACAGGACCCCCCCCCCACCCAGCAACCTGCCTAGGGTTATAACAGGACACCCTCGACTCCTTACCTTGGTAAAATCAGGTCCGGAACCGCACAATTCCAATGGTTCAATGTAGATATTGTTTTACAATTACACCCATGCATTATTACTTTTTTAGTTTCTATTAGGTTCATATATAAATAGCATTTATACATCAATTGCGTATAATGCATACATGTGTAAGGCAAGGCACATCGGTTGACTTGTGTGGCGTCAGCAGGACCAGGGAAGCAGTGTTGATAGCGCAATGTGGTCGACACGGGAATGAACTGAAATTAGACTTAACTATGCAATTATTACCGCGTGTTGGAAACCGGAAGTTGTTTGCGGATACGAAAGAGCTTTAAATTACTAGATATATAAGGCGTGTTCAGAGAATGTCACGATAATTTGTTTTATGTGTGGGTTGGATTTACTTACAAGGACTCCATCACTTTTTTTTTTATTATTTATTTTCTTCCACAAACGGGCCACACATTTACAATGCTAACAGATATATACATTTTTTCTGTCCTCCATAGATACTCCATCACTGACTGATTGTAGGATGCACACACAATCATAATGGCATGATATATCAAATGAACAAATCCACAAGAATTGTGGAAATCCACAAATGAACAAATCACGACAAACATGTCGTGGCACAGTCGATAAGGGGCGTCTGGGATCATCCAGACGTAAGTTCGAACCCTCATCACGAGCCTTGTGGATTTGTTCATTTGATTGTAGGATATTCATGTGTGGTCTTATGAACTGTTGGTCTGTATCAACTTTGATTTAAGGTTGGTGTTGTCTTGAGGATAAGATAGACTTATTTCAATAAATGTTGAAACCACAGTATAGTAAATAGTTTGTGATCGATGGTGTCCACGATTACTTTGATTATTTGATGTACTGTATAGTAATATATCTGGCAGCCTCCCCCATCACTTAGGGACCCACAAACGACTGTATCTGGCAGCCTCCCTCATCACTTAGGGACCCTCAAACGACTGTATCTGGCAGCCTCCCTCATCACTTAGGGACCCTCAAACGACTGTATCTGGCAGCCTTCCCCATCCATCAATCTCCGGACACACAAAAAAGTTTCTCAAGTTGCGAGTTGGAACTAATAACTTAAAATGAGTTGGTCTGCTGAACTAGTTTATTTTTTAACGAATATAGAAGCAAGAAAAACACGCAACACAATGACTAAAGATTAATTTACGCGACAAATAACTGAAAGCCAATGTGCTTCTAAATCCTGATTTTGTCACTTTTTTAACTTGTGGTAAAACAGGTTTTCTGCAGGAACTGCAGGAGAGATGTATCTCTTAGGAGACCAGGTCTTCCTTCGTGTGTCCTTAAGATACTGCTACAAAGTTCAGGTCTCTTCATGACCTAACAATCTTAAGACCAGGTCCCATGTGAGACCTGAACATTTTCAACTCGTATCCTGAAGCTCTTACAAGCAGATAAACTCCTTTNTCCTTATGTGTAGTGGAAGCGTGTTGAACAGTCTCGGGCCTCTGATGTTGATAGAGTTCTCTCTCAGAGTACCAGTTGCACCTCTGCTTTTCACGGGGTATTCTGCACATCCTGCCATGTCTTCTGGTCTCATGTGATGTTATTTCTGTGTGCAGGTTTGGGACCAGCCCCTCTAATATTTTCCACGTGTAAATTATTATGTATCTCTCCCGCCTGCGCTCAAGGGAATACAGATTTAGGCTCTTTAGTCGGTCCCAATAGTTTAGATGTTTTACCGAGTGGATTCTAGCAGTAAAGGATCTCTGCACGCTCTCCAGGTCAGCATTTCACCAGCAGTGAAAGGGGCTGTCATTGTGCAGCAGTACTCCACTCTAGAGAGCACAAGTTAGGTTTCATTACGTTTCGTTACATTAATACGGTGTATTATTGCCGATAATGTGAACTATGGAATTCAAAAACTATTTCAGCGTATTCATGAGTGCTAAGTGTGTCCGTGTACCATTGTGTCCACATCAATGTGTCCATGTGTTAATGTGTCCATGTGTTAATGTGTCCATGTGTTAATGTGTCCATGTGTTAATGTGTCCATGTGTTAATGTGTCCATGTGCTAATGTGTCCATGTGTTAATGTGTCCATGTGTTAATGTGTCCATGTGCTAATGTGTCCATGTGTTAATGTGTCCATGTGTTAATGTGTCCATGTGCTAATGTGTCCATGTGTTAATGTGTCCATGTGTTAATGTGTCCATGTGCTAATGTGTCAATGTGATTATCTCCGTATAGTAATGTCTCTATGTACTCACCTAGCTATGCTTACGGGGGTTGAGCTTTGGCTCTTTGGTCCCGCCTCTCAGCTGTCATCAACTAGTGTACAGATTCTTGAGCCTACTGGGCTCTATCATATCTACAACGTACTACATGTACTAATGTTTCCACGTGATTGTCTCCGTGTACTAATGTGTTTCTGTGAACGTGTGACTGGACATAAATGTACTAACCTGTATGTACTTGCAGGGTTGAGCTTCATTTCCTTAGCCCCGCTTTTCAGGCCCTTATTAATAGTTTAATGCAATGACATCTGACATCGAGTTGGTTTCATTCACTTCTTCATCTAAACCATTCCATCCCTTTTCGACTATTGAGTTGAAGTTCTCTCTGACTCAGGTGTGTTCCTAGCTCTCGTCTAGCTTCTCGTTTTGATGTTCCTTCCTTTGTACATTACTTCGTTTACATTGTCAATTTCTCTTAGAATTTTGTATGTCGTTATCATGTCTCCCTGTTCCTCTCCCTCTCAAGCGGGGTGAGATCTATTTCCTTCAGTCTTCATTCCTGGCTTCAAAAGCATCATTGAAAATTATGCTTTTTACCCACAGGGTTGTAAGCCCATGGAACCGCCTACCCGCCGAAGCCGTAAAGTCAAAAACTGTGTTACATTTTAAAGTACAACTGGAAAAGATCATCAAGGCAAAGAGTTTCGACGAGCCGTCAGCTTCCTGTCATCGTCGAGGCCACTATTGTTAGCGGCCCTCGGGTAAATTCAGGTAAATAATTACATTGCAAACACTAAATTATATACTGTATTTTTCAGACGCACGCCATTCTGCCAGTCAAGTTTAGCACCGTTGGTTCTCGCCAGTAACTGAATGGGTGACTATTCGGAGGGCCTCGAACTTAGCTGGGGGGGGGGGACTTCAATAATTAAATTTTGTACATATATTTAATTATATATGGACACAGCTTATAATAAATAAATAAATAAATATAAATAAATATGTTTATTCAGGTAAGGTATATACATACAAGTGAGGTTACATTAATGGATCGAATTATCGAGATCTCCAGTATCAGCTATTGGTACTGGTGCGAATATCTGCCTTGTATCTGGCCGAAACGCTATGCGTGCGAGTGGCTTTACAAGAATGTAATTTCAACTTAAACTCTATGTTCTCTGTTAACCCCCAATGTACCTTGTATATAAATAAATAAATTCATCATTATGAATTATAAGCTTCTAAAACTGAGTAGTTACCCATAACATCGTTTTCTGTAGTAATCTTTGGTTTTCTAGTTATTTGAGCAGTAACTGAATTATTATTTCAAAGTCAAATTTGTTATAATAATAATAATTTATTATTTTATTTAGGAAAAGTGCATACATAAATGCAGAGTTACAAACATTCTGATTGATTTATAAATAGAGCTAGTACATACAATACCTAAAGCCACTAGTACGCATAACGTTTCGGGCAAAGTTCTTAATATGTTCTTAATATTAGTGGAATAGATATTCAAAACTAATGACAATCTAAATAGTCCACGAAGAGGGTTTATGATATTCGATCACAATATACATTAATTAACAAGCAGGAAGATTACTGTCACATACAGGTTCAGTTCAGGAAGTAACCCCTCATTTGTATGAATACCATCTCACACAGGTGTTGTCCAGCATAATGACACAGACAAGGCAGCTAAAATTGCATGTGATAAGCCTGAAAGTGAGTGGGATATGGGCACTACACTCTCTGCTGTAACACTTCCCCTGCTCCGTACAAGGTCTTCTCGTGGAGGCCACACCATCCAACTCCTATGACAGCACAGCCATGTCAACTCGCAGCAAAACTCAGACTAAGAAAAAAACAGAAGACCTGGAGGCCTTCACTAACTCACCAGCTCTATAGTTGTTATAGTTAGCCCTCCGAGACAGCCAGTTAGCCCTCCGAGACAGCCTCCCCCCTCCCCCACAAAAAAAAAAATCATCCACCCAGAGATCTCCAGTATCAGCTATTGGTACTGGTAATGGCTCCAAAGAGCCTCCACTTACGGGCTTAATCTTTATCAATCAATCAACATCAGAGGTCCGAGACTGTTCAACACGCTTCCACTACACATACGGGACATAACTGGCCGACCCTTCACAGTGTTCAAGAGAGAGAACTTGACAACATCTCCAAAGGATACCTGATCAACCAGGTTGTGATTCATACGTTAGGCTGCGAGCAGCCGCGTCCAACAGCCTGATTCACCAGTTCAGCAATCAGGAGGCCAGGTCGGGGACCGGGCCGCGGGGACACTGAGTCCCGAAATCAACGCAAGGTAAGATAACCTCCCCCAAAATGAACCAAAATGTATCCCAACTGTGGCTACTTATAACAATATGAAAATATAAGTTCATTTACTGCAACGCCACTGACAACGAAGTTGACAGTGATGAAATGTCGAAAAAACTGGGAACAAAAACTTCCATAATGAAGGCCTCCCATATACATATATATTTTTTGTGGTGTTTAAGTGGGTGGGAGGTGAAGTAGTGTGTGGGAGATGCTTAGGTGAGTGGGAGGTTGAGTGGGAGATGGAGTGGGAGATGGAGTGGCGTGTATGGGAGACGTTGAGTGGATGGTAAAGAGCGTGAGGAAGAAGTAGTAGAGTAGCGATACAAATCAACAACTTGACAACTGTCAAATGTGACACTGTGCAACTAGAATAATGGTACATAAGCAATTGGTGAAGAGCATCACAGATAGCAGCTGAGGTGAGGGATCACCTGCCCAAGATGACCAGGTGGTGGAGGGCGGGCCGCTGATGGTGGATAGTAACCCATCCATTACATTTTCCCTCACACCATTATGTCCTTCCCAGTCATGGTAGGCCTCCATTACCTGCTGGGGACTGGCCTCTTATCTGTGTGGGCATGAAGATAGTGCCTCCTCTACCTCCCATGACTTGTGCTTACCTACTCCTGTTTACGAGCAGATAGGTGTAGTTCTTGGGCCCCGCCATCTAGCTATACCTAATGTTATTGTTTATTCCATACATTCATATATCATGTATTCATTCTGACTTTGTTATTCTAATATTGAAGTTAGGCTGTCTTTGGCATTTAATAATGAGAAGGGTTAACATGTGAGTTTACCTAGTTATTTGTGTTTGAACATTTGAAGGCTGTTGATCACAGCAAAATGACTTATAGTTATACTTATAACATTGTGAGATGGAAAAAGTCGCCATGACGATGATTATATATATATATATATATATATATATTATATATATTATATCTATATATATATATATATATTATATCGTATGTATATATATATATATATATTCTATATTATATATATAATTTATGTATATATACACTTGCATGAACAATACTTGTAATGTGTTTCTTCCTATCATCAAGAGAGTTTTGCCGAACACTTCTCTAACAGTATTTCGCTGACGACCTGTGTTTCAAATCGCAACTATGTAAATACTTCACCCAC
>WNGS01160430.1:26724601-26744601 GCA_020271785.1 Procambarus virginalis
TATACAAAAAACCATTTTATGCCGTAATCTGATTTGTTGATTCACCTTGCGCAGTCCAGTCGCGTTGATTGGCTTCAATATGCCTGGCATTAATGAGAGCGCAGGCAAGCATGTAGATAAACGATATATATATATATATATATATATTATATATATATATTATATAATATATATATATATATATATATATATATATATTATTGCCGTAATAGTAATATATATATAATATTAATATATATAATATATATATATATATATATATATATATATATATATATATATAATATATAATATTCGTTTATTTACAGAGACGTAATCTCAGATCATTCCTAGACTAATCTAACAGTTTCCGTTTTAACCTAAACATCATGGCTTCGGGGCAGTCATTCTTGCTATGTCAACAACCCGTTCTCCTAGCAGAGCGTCGCCTTTTGACATACTTTACTTAAGGCCAAAAATTGGCGTACTGGAAAATGGTATCGGCTCACGATATTAACATTTTGCCCCGTTTTCTCTTTTGGTTCCTCCGGTAGGTTAGGAGCGGGCATTAAGTACGACAGTTTCTTGGCGTTGGGAAACTTTAGGAGGACGGGCTGGCGTGTCGACTCTCAGAAAGCCTCGGCGACACACCTCACGCGGCTCATCCACACAAACTCCAACACAAATTAAAAAAAAATGTGGTAGAATGGATTACAATATTTGTTGTAAATAGGGGGAATATATTTATTAGTGATGGTGTTTGGTGATCATTGACGGTGTTTATTGATCAGTGACGGACTGTTGGTTGATCAGTGACGGGCTGTTGGTTGATCAGTGACGGGCTGTTGGTTGATCAGTGACGGGCTGTTGGTTGATCAGTGTTAACAACAGTGTTACATTCACTAAGCAAAAGTAATATTTGTAGTTGGGAATGACGAGGAGCAGCAGCAGCCGTGGTCAGCGTCCTCGCTGCGTGGTCCAGCGATCACAATAAGTGCCAGTGCCACACTTGTATAAGGTTATCTAGTCATAATTAAGTCACATGAAACATAGAAACTTGCAATGTAACTGTTAGAATGAGGCAAATAGCTTTGCAACATATGAACTGTACATAAATTAGGTCTCTTCGCAGCTATGATGAAACCAAAGAAATAATGACCTACAATTACGAGGAAATATAGGCCGTTTCCTACATGTAATGGTTATTGAGTCTCAACCTAAAGGATGGTCTTGAGGTCCGTAAATACCTTTGGAGTACAATCTCTATAGTTCATTGAGTAGTTTCGAAGCAATACTGAGCATTATTAATGTGAATGTGTGAAGGCTACCAGCCCGTCCTTATCAACAATGACCAAATGTTCATTTCATGCACCCGCTAACGCCGTCTATGAAGGAAAAACTATTTACACACGACTCACAACTGGTGTTCATACATACATGTTCGACATGTTCTTTCTCACATACGAGTGAGATACGAGTAATAGTGACATACGAGATGTCTGGAGTGCTTCCACAGATGTCCCGGAGAATATGTCGAGACAAAGTACACTTAACCCGTCCTCAGGCTGTTCACGACACCCACCCACCCACCTCCAATGGTACATAATAGATTTGATCAAGCTGTTCATTCAAAATATTAATTTCCTCAGCTATAACATTATTATACATTAACATATTGTGCGTATTAGGCGTAAGTTAAGGTGTTTAGGGTCAGTTGGCAATTACACACACACACATATATATATATATATATATATATATATATATATATATATATATATATATATATATATATATATATATATATATATATATATATATATATGCAAACAAGCCTGAATGGTCCCCAGGACTAGATACAACTGAAAACTCACACCCCAGAAGTGACTCGAACCCATACTCCCAGGAGCAACGCAACTGGTATGTACAGGGATGCCTTAAACCACTTGACCATCACGACCGGACAAAAGGAAGTGATAGCCTGAGCTATATGAACCACTTCCCCGCCGGCACCTGGATGGTTATCTTGGGCATAGCATTTTATCAAATCACCTCTTTTTTGGGGGCAACACGTGAGGAACACAAATGCAAACAAGCCTGAATGGTCCCCAGGACTAGATACAACTGAAAAAAAAAACAAGTTTGCATTTGTGTTCCTCACGTGTTGCCCCAAAAAAAGAGGTGATTTGATAAAATGCTATGCCCAAGATAACCATCCAGGTGCCGGCGGGGAAGTGGTTCATATAGCTCAGGCTATCACTTCCTTTTGTCCGGTCGTGATGGTCAAGTGGTTTAAGGCATCCCTGTACATAACAGTTGCGTTGCTCCTGGGAGTATGGGTTCGAGTCACTTCTGGGGTGTGAGTTTTCAGTTATATATATATATATATATATATATATATATATATATATATATATATATATATATATATATATATATATATATATGTAGTACGTGGGTGAAGCAGTTACAGAGGTGCGAGTGAACACATGTCGAAGCACTTTTCGATAAATGTTCGAAGATCATCAGTTGTGAGTCGTGTTTGAAGCGTTTTTCATTCATAAACAGGGGGCTTGGCGGCTACATGGAATGAACATTTAGCCTTTGTTGATGAGGACAGGCTGCTTTACACGCGATCACAGCTGAAGACGTTCGAAAGTTTCTCGAACAGTGTTTTCCTCACACCATCTGCTCGACCTGCAAGTCTGTAATTCACCCACGTACTACGACTGGAAATAATTGCCAACAGAACCTAAACACCTACACTTAACTAAGCATGAAATTCTACTCTAATACAATAACATATATTTGAAGAAAAAAATTTTTTGAATATACATAGAGCCCCACCTGAGGACGGGTGGGTGCAGGGCCCAGCACCACCTGAGGACGGGTGGGTGCAGGGCCCAGCACCACCTGAGGACGGGTGGGTGCAGGGCCCAGCCCCACCTGAGGACGGGTGGGTGCAGGGCCCAGCACCACCTGAGGACGGGTGGGTGCAGGGCCCAGCCCCACCTGAGGACGGGTGGGTGCAGGGCCCAGCACCACCTGAGGACGGGTGGGTGCAGGGCCCAGCACCACCTGAGGACGGGTGGGTGCAGGGCCCAGCCCCACCTGAGGACGGGTGCTCCACCAATCACAACACCTGGAGACACCTGCCAGTACCCTAAGGTATCGACGCCTCTGAACCGTCTAATAGGAATTTGTTAAATGTTTATAAAATAGGTCTAAAGTGCATGAAAATGTATCGCTTACTGAATTATATGATTTAAGACCACAGTGATATATATCGTTTATATGATATTTGTGTGTAATATGAAAATATATCGTGTTATATAGGCCTAGTGTACATTTGTAATAATTCCAATGAATTACGAAGAAACTATAGTTAAAAATATTCTCAACCAATGGCAACACTTAGCTGATGATAATAAAGGAAACTTTAATAATTAATTAATTTTATCACTTGTAATAGTTATTATATGTTTATATATACTAGTTAATATTATTAACACGAGTATTATTATATAAAAATGTTTGGTATTTATTTATGTTATTCTTATAATTATTTTTACATCTTACCACTCAACTGCAAATATCGCCCACATGACGGTCCAAGATAGAAAGAGAGTTCCACATTCAGTCCATCCTCATCAACCTGTCTTGAGGCTCTGAACATCAACCCGTCTTGAGGCTCTGAACATCAACCCGCCTTGAGGCTCTGAACATCAACCCGTCTTGAGGCTCTGAACATCAACCTGTCTTGAGGCTCTGAACATCAACCCGTCTTGAGGCTCTGAACATCAACCCGTCTTGAGGCTCTGAACATCAACCTGTCTTGAGGCTCTGAACATCAACCCGTCTTGAGGCTCTGAACATCAACCTGTCTTGAGGCTCTGAAGATCAACCCGCCTTGAGGCTCTGAACATCAACCTGTCTTGAGGCTCTGAACATCAACCCGCCTTGAGGCTCTGAACATCAACCTGTCTTGAGGCTCTGAACATCAACCCGCCTTGAGGCTCTGAACATCAACCTGTCTTGAGGCTCTGAACATCAACCCGCCTTGAGGCTCTGAACATCAACCTGTCTTGAGGCTCTGAACATCAACCTGTCTTGAGGCTCTGAACATCAACCCGTCTTGCGGCTCTGAACATCAACCCGTCTTGAGGCTCTGAACATCAACCCGTCTTGAGGCTCTGAACATCAACCCGTCTTGAGGCTCTGAACATCAACCTGTCTTGAGGCTCTGAACATCAACCCGTCTTGCGGCTCTGAACATCAACCCGTCTTGAGGCTCTGAACATCAACCCGTCTTGAAGCTCTGAACATCAACCCGTCTTGAGGCCAGGCTCGTTAAAGCTGTGGTCAGACCACAGGACACATTCATAAAATTAATGTATTGTTGATTAAAAACAGGAATATTCTTATTTCAGCCCAACCTCCTGTTGTGATAGTACTTATAGGAAGGATGAGGGCCGCAGTATATATACTGACGTACAACGCACTTAGAAAGTAAAAATCGGTATTATTGAATTTAGACAAACCAGAAAACGGGTTTCTATGTTGCAAAGACAAACAAAATTAACTTTCCTAGGCCTAATATAAGCTATCTGAGGCCTAATATAGTACAAGTGTGTGCTATACTAGGCCTAGGAATATTTAATTTTTTTTTTAACTTCATTTTTTCAGACTATATAAAGTAAATAATACAAAATTCTACTATCTAATTGGTTAGTACGTCAATGTTTGTACTATGGTGCACATAGTTACAAAAAGTACTATCTAAACAGGAGAATCGGTTACTTATTTATACCTTAATATTATTATATATTAAAGCTATATGTATAGTTAGGTGTAGGTTAAGTTAGGTGTTTAGGTTCTGTTGGCAATTAGTTGTATTTGTAGTACGTGGGTGAAGCATTTACAGCGTTGTGGTTCGAACAGAGGTCGTCAGCAAAGCATTGTTCAAGAAATGTTCGAACGTCATCAGTTGTGAGTCGCGTGCAGTGTTTTTCATTCATAAACAAGGGGTTTGGCGGTTAGATTAACGAGCATTTGGCCTTTGATGATGAGGCCAGACTGCTAAACATTGAACAGATGCTCGCTCATCCACTCTGCACTTAACACATGACACACGACTCATTACATTTGAACTTCGTTGAGAACTGCTTCGTTCACTGTCCCTGTTCAAAGCAGTCCATCCTCATCAACAAAGGCCAAATGTTCATTCCATGCAGCGGCCAAATCTCGTATATGAATGAAAAACGACATACGATTCACAATTGATGACGTTCGAACATTTCTCCAACGGTTCTACACTGACGACCTCTGTTCGATTCACAACTCTATAAATGATTCCCCAAACGTACTACAAATAAAATAATTGCCAACTGAACTTAAATACCTAACCTATTCCCTAAATATGCACAATATGCTAATATATTGTTACATTAGCAATGTAACAATATTAAATTACATTTTATAATACCAATAATACTAGTAACTAATAATATTAATTTACATTTGAGAAAATTCCTGTTTTGAATAAAGAGCATGATGAGATTGGTGCTGCGTGTTTGGAGTAGACCGCTGGATGGATGGACATAACCTGAGTGCAGCTCAGTCCAAAGTGCAACTTTCTAAATGATTCATTCTAAATTGTATTCGAAATAAATCCAAATAATTGCCAATAAAAACAAAACGCCTGACCAAACCTACGCTAGAGCTAACTATGCACTAAACTATGATATGTAATAAGTTTTATTTATATTTGAGAAAAAAACTAATTTTGATGACACGAAACAATGTAGCGTGGCAACGTTGACGAGCACAGCCTGGTGCCATATTACACAAGCTGCCACTTTCCTCAGATGGCAAAGCCTTGCCGTGCCTATTGATACATTGTGCAGCCGTGCAGTGCCCATAATGTTCAAGAAATATAAAAATAAATGAAACTGCAGAAGGCCTATTGGCCTATACGATGCAGCTCTTATTAATTATATCCTTTCAAATTCAAAACTTAATTTCTTTGAGCACGTGTAAAATTAATGGTTTATAAAAATACACATTCTATGTATAATTTTAAAAAGACTTGTTTGAGTGAACTTCAGTTTTATATATCATTTTAATGAATGAACTTCTATATTTGTACATATTGAAAAGCTTTAAAGATGGCCCAGAAAATCTAAAAGTTTGTAAATTATTGTATATAGGACCTCCATCCGAGAGATTACATAAATAGCTTAATAATGATTGGTCATGGATATTGCGTTGTGGTGGCACAGCCTTTCGACCAAACAAACGTCGATTCCACTGACGTCACTTCCAATTAACCAAATCAGAATTCATTTCCAGGCAGTAAGTCACGATAAAATTTGAAAATTTGAAACCCAACTCCCACACATCCGAAAATATAGGAAATGACGACGTTTGGGTCCATCGTGCGCCATGATCACAACCCGACCTCCTTGTTAGGTAGTAATTGTTGTAACTATGAGGACCATCGTACATATATTGACGTAATGGACAATTATATAGTACAATTTGGTACTATTCACTTTATAGAGTCCGGAAAAAATAAAGCTAAGAACCAAGCTAAAATATTTCTAGGGCCTAGTATAGTAAATAAATGTACTATATTAGGCCTCAGATAGCCTGTATTAGGCCTAGGATGGTTAGGTTAGGGTTTATTAACAACATAAATACAAAACCTTTCCCGGTGTGTCCAAATTCGGTAGTACCAAATTACACTTTCTAATTGTCCATTACGTCCATATAAGTAGGCAACCCGTCCTCGCAAATTCGTATAGTCAATATTGACTTATTAAATATGTGCATAGGTGACATACTTAACATAATAGTTTCCCTTGAAAAGCTTCATAGAAAACACCGACCTTACCTAACCTACTTAGTATGTTAAAATAAGCATCTTATAGCTTCGTAATTACAAGTGTTACTTAACCTATTATAGGTATAGGTTAGGTAATAATTGTAATTACGAAGCAATAAGATGCTCATCTTAACATACTAAGTAGGTTAGGTAAGGTCGGTGTTTTCTATGAAGCTTTTCAAGGGAAACTATTATGTTTAGTATGCCACCAATGCACGTAACTAATAAGTCAATATTGACTATACGAATTTGCGAGGACGGGTTGAAGTAGGACGGTCCACATGACCACTACAAGTACCAACTAGACACGTAGCTGGGCTGGCTCATTAAGTCTTCAACGGACCTCTGAACATCTTCCTGGACTTTCAGGCGTCACGGCTGCGTGCTCCAGCTCAGCTTCCGCGAGAGGCGAACGTCTTATCTTAAGCAGGACCTTCACAAATACTTAAATATACAGTTACGATATTTAAAAGCGTTTTCTCTGTGATACGTTGTAGCCCACAGCTGCGTCTCGGGCTCCTCTTAATCCCGGCTTCGGATAATTATTGGTAGCATTCTATAGCTTGGTCACGTATGGATGACAAAACGCATTTGGCATGACACTTTTTTAAATATTGATCCAGCTGGGGCTCATGGAAGCCCTAGAAAATTTAAAGCACTAGGAAGATCTGGGGCTCTAGGAAAATCTGGGGTTCTAGGAAGATCTGGGGCTCTAGGAAGATCTGGGGCTTTGGGAAGACCTGGGGCTCTAGGAAGATCTGGGGCTCTGGGAAGATCTGGGGCTCTAGGAAGACCTGGGGCTCTGGGAAGACCTGGGGCTCTAGGAAGACCTGGGGCTCTGGGAAGATCTGGGGCTCTAGGAAGACCTGGGGCTCTAGGAAGACCTGGGGCTCTGGGAAGATCTGGGGCTCTGGGAAGACCTGGGGCTCTAGGAAGATCTGGGGCTCTGGGAAGATCTGGGGCTCTAGGAAGACCTGGGGCTCTAGGAAGACCTGGGGCTCTGGGAAGATCTGGGGCTCTGGGAAGACCTGGGGCTCTAGGAAGACCTGGGGCTCTGGGAAGATCTGGGGCTCTGGGAAGACCTGGGGCTCTGGGAAGACCTGGGGCTCTGGGAAGACCTGGGGCTCTGGGAAGATCTGGGGCTCTGGGAAGACCTGGGGCTCTAGGAAGACCTGGGGCTCNCCCCGCTCCTGTGCCAGGTAAGTCCACTACGGGCTCACTATAGCCCGTGCTACTTGCCCCGCTCCTGTGCCAGGTAAGTCCACTACGGGCTCACCATAGCCGTGCTACTTGCCCCGCTCCTGCGCCAGGTAAGTCCACTACGGGCTCACCATAGCCGTGCTACTTGCCCCGCTCCTGTGCCAGGTAAGTCCACTACGGGCTCACCATAGCCCGTGCTACTTGCCCCGCTCCTGTGCCAGGTAAGTCCACTACGGCTCACCATAGCCCGTGCTACTTAGAACTTGTTCGAGTAGCTGAATCTATTACAACAGCACTCCAAGAGTAATGTTGTGAGCACGGACGAGCTCTGTTAAGTTGGCTGTTGCTATCTTGCTAAATCTTCTGAAGCAGGATTAACAATTTACGCAGCCACTTAAATGTACGAAACCTTTACATCTGTCAACAATCATTGCTAAATTTATATTTATAGTTTCCGATCTTCAACATATCACAACTCAAGATTATTATTGTTATAAACAACCTCATACTGCTTCCTAGCTCAAAATCTGTTAATAATGTAAACAAAGCCGCCATGATCGTTGAAAGATGTACAGGTTTCGTAGTGGATGCTTAAAAGCTTGATGAATCATGGTCTAGGAGTCTGATTAAGAGCTCCTCAATACAACATACATTGCAACTATCATATTATGTTATGGTGACGTGACGTCCGTGTGCAACACTGCAAGATGAGCATCAACACAATATATAACAGCGAGCGGCCAGTGTGCATGTGATACACTCGTGTGGCTCATCTGGACGACAAGGATCAGTCTCAGTGATTGGAGCCCAGAGCGCTGGAGCAGTGAGAGAGCGCGGGGCTCTAAACTCAGGTGTCAAATGAGCTCCCAACAACCAATCGGAGGTGTGTAACGTCACGTCATGGAACTCTTCGCGGACAGGTTTATTCTTCAGCTCTCAGCCCACCTGAGCGGGGCTCGATGATGCACTCCTCCTGTGGCTCACACACGTCAAGGGCCGCCATCACAGAACTGACGTCTGAGGTCCTTGAGCACCTGTTGAGACGGGACTGGATATGAGGGATGGGAAAGATGAGGCAAGTAAAGAGGGTATGAAGGGAGAGTCAATGAGTGTATAAGGAGATTGGGTATGAGGAAAGAAGATTCGTATAAGGAAATATGAGTAAAAACTAATATATAAGAAGACTGGTATGAGAAAAGGAGTGTGGGAATGAGTGAAGTAGGTAATGGGATAATTATGATGAGAGTAATTACGAGGAAAGTTTAAGGAATATGGGTATGAGAAATGTATAAGGAGTGTAGGTATGAAGAGAGTATTAGGAGAGTGGGTGTGAGGATAGCAGAGTGGGTGTGAGGATAGCAGAGTGGGTGTGAGGATAGCAGAGTGAGCATTCTTTCTCATATTTCTGTCGATTAGATCCGAGTGGGGCAACTCATACAACTATCACCTACGACCCTCTCTCAATATGTGGTACATACAGCTCTCTCCAGTTAATATAGACCCCTCTCTCTCCTCTCTCTCTCTCTCTCTCTCTCTATCTCTCTCTATCCTCTCTCTCTCTCTCTCTCTCTTTCAGAGGTCGGCGATGAAAGCCTAGGTCATTAGCAAGGTAAATCTTGAGCCAGCAGGTAGGCAAGTTGATGTTAAAGCTGAGCATGAGAGCTGGCCCTCCACTCCCTTCAGCTGAGGGTGAGAGCTGGCCCTCCACTCTCCCTTCAGCTGAGGGGAGAGCTGGCCCTCCACTCTCCCTCCCACTACCTCCTCTATACTTTATTCCATTTTTCCAATTTTGCTGTTTTCTCATTATCTTTCCTCTCTTTCATGTTTTCCCTCATCTGCCTTTATTGCCTCCTCCCCTTTTATCCCTCCTCCTCATCTCTATCATCTCTTCTTATGGTCCTCCAATTATCGTCCCTGCTACTCTCTCTCTCTCTCTCTCTCCTCCTCTCTCTGTTTTCTCCCCACCTCTCTTTCCCTCCTTTCCCTTCCTGCCTCCCCTTCCTTTATTATCATGCACTCTACTACCATTCCCTCGTCTCATGGCCCTTCCATCACTTGCTCCCTTCCCTTCCCACTTTCCTCTGTCCACTTTCCTCTCCCTGATGCTTTCACACCTCCCTCATAAAGTATATAATGGGTGGGGGGGTGAGGGGAGGGCCTGGATGTTGGGGGTGAGGGGGGGTGAGGGGAGGGCCTGGATGGTTGGGGGGGGGGCGAGAGGAAGGGTGTGGATAGAGAGAGGTGAGGATAGGATGGCAGATGAGAGGCTGTGAAGGTGGGAATAAGCTAAAGAAGAGGTGATGTACATGTAGACAATTACTTGGAAATGTGTTTTGTATGAAATATTTCCTGAAATATTTAATGAAATATTTCAGGAAGTTGTCAGCACAGATCTTGTGTTACCACCAAATACAAAGGATCAATTACAAACAGTCGACAGGATACGCAGTGCATGTGGCACCAGTGGAAGGAAAGGAGGAGCCGGATGAGACAAAATCACAGAGACGCGATCAAATATCTTCGGGCACCCTCAAGAAAGAGTTGAAGAGCTGAGAAGACAACTAGAAATAATCTGGACCACGTCGTTAGACAAAGGGACAAGCCCAAAGTAATGGAAGACAGCTGTACTTATATTAGAAAAGGATAAAGACATGATCTACTAAATACAGGTGTTACTCGCATTCATTATTTGCAAGATACTAGAGAAAATAATGAGAAGGAAATGACTGCATCACATGGAGGGTGCAAACCTTGTCTGCAAACACCAGCATGGATTCCAAGAAGGCAAGACATGCATAGCAAACCTACTGGAGTTTTATGTAGGAAGTGAGACAAAGTTTGTGTGGTGTGACAGGCAGGAGACAAACATGCCACGTCAGCAACACGTGCAACACTGCCACTGATAACACCAGCGTAGGGAGCCTGGAGGGAGAGGCCTGCACAATGCTCGCCACCACAGTAATCACATTACTAACGTGACTGCATCAATGAGAAAATCCGTAGGCGCAGTGGGTTCGAACCTATGCGTTCCCACGCACACGCTTCTAGCGACTAGACCACGACATGGTAATAATGATTGCAACCTGGCGTTCTAGAAATCCAGGTTGCAATCCAGCGCATACATTCGAACCCTCATCACTGCTTCTACAGATTTTCTCACTTGGCACGACTTATGTCGAATAAAAAATACGTTGATCTCTGACCGAAAGAATTCAAGCGTAATTAGAAAAAGTTTAGAGCTAAGCAACGAGGCTAAGAAAGCTTAGAGCTATGAAAAAAACTAAAAAAAGGAATGGGGCTTTATATATATATATATATATATATATATATATATATATATTATATATATATTATATTATATATATATATATATATATATATATATATTATATATGGAGGCCTATTATAATTTTATGGTTGTGAAGGTGTGGTTCTTCATATACGGCACAGTACCTCCTTACCTTGGGGTGATTTTGGGGCTGAGCAACCCCGCGGCCCGGGCCTGGTAGTACTGTAATGAGTGGGACCATTACTACTGGTAATGACTACCAGTACTGTAATGACCAGTACTTCATTACAGTACTGTAATGAGTGGGAAAGACATGATCATGGCATTGAAGCTGTAATATGGTGAATTCCACCGCTGCCACCAATAATTTGTTGTGGATATGGCAGTACAAATGAAAGATTTATTATAGTTTCATTGAGTTCTATGGTTTTTTAAAATATAAAATACAGATCATGGCTCTTCCCCAACATAATACTACTAATGCCATTATCCAAAACAACTATTTCCATTATAAGCTGCACCACACCTTCCTACAGCAATAAGCAGATACATTTCCACCATTATTTTCAACAATCACCAAGCTACCACCAACAATAACAATGGCAGCTGCAACAACAACAATCACCCAACACAAAACATAAACAACCACAACAAAGCAATGCCCTATCTACTAGCCTGGAAAAGAAACCATTTCCAGGCTGGGTTCCCTTGCCATAACCCTGCCAACACTGGTCTGATGCGACAAGCAAACTGCCTCCGTCTAAGGTAAATGACGACCCACTGTCTTCTGCATCAGCACGATGCTCGAGATGAAGAGGGAGGAGGGAACAGGTTAGAGAGATGAACCAATGAGGGATGGCGAGAGAGTAAGACGAAAAGGAAAGACAATAACAGGAGGAGGCAGTGAAAGAACGTAAAAGGGAGGGAGGCAGTGACAGGAAGGAGAGGCAGGAGACAATGGTTAGTGTTGTAAACCAAAATAATATTAGTATATTTTATGTAAAGTTCCACTGAAAATAGGCCAATGGAAGGAAGTTGTGTGTTGTATAAATGGACAATTTGCGAGAGGATAGTATTGAAATATTGCCGGAACAACCGTGGATATCTTCAAGAGGAAACCAGATTGTTTAATCCAAGAAGTGCCGAATCAACCGGGCTGTGGTGGATATGTGGGCCTGCGAGCCGCTCCAAGCAACAGCCTAGTGGACCAAACTCTCACATGTCAAGCCTGGCCTCGGGCCGAGCTTGGGGAGTAGAACTCCCAGAATTTCATCAACCAGGTATCAAGTGATGAGACATGTCAGGGATGCTTATGTATGGTGAATCATCATAAACTGAGGGTTTCATGAGAAGGAGCAAAGGCTTTAAGGTTGATCACTAAAGTCTGGTACTTGACTGGAAGTATGGCAGATAATGCAAAATGAAGTGTCATGGGATGCGAGAGAGGATGTTACATTTGGTGTCAGAGGCAGCTACAAGGTGAGAAGGTGGACAGGAGCATAAGGGGTCTATAGTTCGGGGCCAAGCATCAAGATGAGAATACGTCAAGAAATATAGGAAGACAAACAACATCTCTCACTGGAGTGGGCTGGCCGAGTGAGTGGATATCATGAGTACACTTCAAGAGTACATTACTTGTGCTGATAGACGGTGTCTAACATATTGATATGGACCAACAAATTGAGGACCAGTTGATCTCATGAAAATATGTTTGCAATATGAACATTGTGATAGTTGAGTGATTAGGTTACACTCAAATAGCAGGTGCTCTTGGAAACCAATTTGTATATGTCTATAAAAATAATAGAAAGTAGTGACACAAAAGCTTAAGACAATATAAACACTTCATGTCAATCACACTCATCCAGTTATCAACCACCAACTGTGTCATCCATCATCAACCATCAACTCCACAGATATCAATGGCATAATTCTCTCACTTGAAACAGAATCAAGTAACCTTTCTGAGATACCAACCCTAATTTATATATAAAAAACTGAAGGTATTTATTCCATTCACCGGGGCTCTAGGAGACTCGAACCGCGGACCCCACGCGTGTGAGGCCTAAGATTTAACTACCGAGCTATTGAGTGGTCTTAATAAGGAAAGATTCCAGAAACTACAACTGCCAAGCTGGAATTGTTGACTTTCCCTAACTACTACTGAAGCTGAGAGGAATTAGTGATCCACGTCCACGCTCCACGCAATATAAATTGTGATCCACACTTCCGTGGAAATAAACATTAAACATTTAAATAAACATTTTAAATAAATAAACTGGCTCCTACGAATTCAATACACACGTCTATAATATGTTCTAAACAGTTGCCTATGTCTGTTATCTCCCTCTTGTATAACATGTCTTCTTTCTTGTCTCAGGGCACGAGCTTCCTCATCTGGGACGTGGGCGGCCAGGAGAAGATCCGCCCACTGTGGAGGTCCTACACGCGCTGCACCGACGGCATCGTCTTCGTGGTGGACTCCGTCGACCTGGAGAGGCTGGAGGAGGCCAGGTGTGAGCTCTACAAAACTGCCAAATTACCGGAGAATGCGCAGGTGTGTTGAGTAATGGGGTGGTTGTAGGCACCTTGACTTCCGCTGCCTCTCACACAGACCTGCCTCTCACCCAGACCTGCCTCTCACCCAGACCTGCCTCTCACCCAGACCTGCCTCTCACCCAGACCTGCCTCTCACCCAGACCTGCCCCTCACACAGACCTGCCTCTCACCCAGACCTGCCTCTCAACCAGACCTGCCTCTCACCCAGACCTGCCTCTCACCCAGACCTGCCTCTCACCCAGACCTGCCTCTCACCCAGACCTGACTCTCACCCAGGCCTGACTCTCACCCAGACCTGCCTCTCACCCAGACCTGCCTCTCACCCAGACCTGACTTTCACCCAGACCTGACTCTCACCCAGACCTGCCTCTCACCCAGACCTGCCTCTCACCCAGACCTGACTCTCACCCAGACCTGCCTCTCACCCAGACCTGCCTCTCACCCAGACCTGCCTCTCACCCAGACCTGCCTCTCACCCAGACCTGCCTCTCACCCAGACCTGCCTCTCACCCAGACCTGCCTCTCCTCAGGTGCCAATACTGGTGCTGGCCAACAAGCAGGACCTGCCCGGAGCGAAGGACCCCATAGAGATAGAGAGACTCCTGGGCATCTCCGAGCTGGGCAACACTCACCTGTGGCATATACAGGTACGTCAAGGGTGCCGGGAGGCCACTACCATGGTCTCCACCACCACCATCACTATCATGGTCTCCACCACCACCATCATCACTACCATGGTCTCCATCACCATCATCATCACTACCATGGTCTCCACCACCACCACCATCATCACTACCATGGTCTCCACCACCACCATCATCACTACCATGGTCTCCACCACCATCATCATCACTACCATGGTCTCCACCACCACCACCATCATCACTACCATGGTCTCCACCACCATCATCATCACTACCATGGTCTCCACCACCACCACCATCATCACTACCATGGTCTCCACCACCACCATCATCACTACCATGGTCTCCATCACCATCATCATCACTACCATGGTCTCCACCACCACCACCATCATCACTACCATGGTCTCCACCACCACCATCATCACTACCATGGTTTCCACCACCATCATCATCACTACCATGGTCTCCACCACCACCATCATCACTACCATGGTCTCCACCACCACCATCATCACTACCATGGTCTCCACCACCATCATCATCACTACCATGGTCTCCACCACCACCACCATCATCACTACCATGGTCTCCACCACCACCATCATCACTACCATGGTCTCCATCACCATCATCATCACTACCATGGTCTCCACCACCACCACCATCATCACTACCATGGTCTCCACCACCACCATCATCACTACCATGGTTTCCACCACCATCATCATCACTACCATGGTCTCCACCACCACCATCATCACTACCATGGTCTCCACCACCACCATCATCACTACCATGGTCTCCACCACCATCATCATCACTACCATGGTCTCCACCACCACCACCCATCATCACTACCATGGTCACCACCACCACCATCATCACTACCATAGTCTCCACCACCACCATCATCATCACTACCATAGTCTCCACCACCACCATCATCATCACTACCATAGTCTCCACCACCACCATCATCACTACCATGGTCTCCACCACCATCATCATCACTACCATAGTCTCCACTACCACCACCATCATCACTACCATGGTCTCCACCACCATCATCATCACTACCATGGTCTCCACCACCATCATCATCACTACCATAGTCTCCACTACCACCACCATCATCACTACCATGGTCTCCACCACCACCATCATCATCACTACCATAGTCTCCACCACCACCATCATCATCACTACCATGGTCTCCACCACCACCATCATCATCACTACCATAGTCTCCACCACCACCATCATCACTACCATAGTCTCCACCACCACCATCATCACTACCATAGTCTCCACCACCACCACCATCATCACTACCATAGTCTCCACCACCACCATCATCACTACCATAGTCTCCACCACCACCATCATCATCACTACCATAGTCTCCACCACCACCATCATCACTACCATAGTCTCCACCACCACCACCATCATCACTACCATAGTCTCCACCACCACCACCATCATCACTACCATAGTCTCCACCACCACCATCATCACTACCATAGTCTCCACCACCACCATCATCACTACCATAGTCTCCACCACCACCACCATCATCACTACCATAGTCTCCACCACCACCATCATCATCACTACCATGGTCTCCACCACCACCATCATCATCACTACCATAGTCTCCACCACCACCATCATCACTACCATAGTCTCCACCACCACCACCATCATCACTACCATAGTCTCCACCACCACCACCATCATCACTACCATAGTCTCCACCACCACCATCATCACTACCATAGTCTCCACCACCACCATCATCACTACCATAGTCTCCACCACCACCACCATCATCACTACCATAGTCTCCACCACCACCACCATCATCACTACCATAGTCTCCACCACCACCATCATCATCACTACCATAGTCTCCACCACCACCACCATCATCACTACCATAGTCTCCACCACCACCACCATCATCACTACCATAGTCTCCACCACCACCATCATCATCACTACCATAGTCTCCACCACCACCACCATCATCACTACCATAGTCTCCACCACCACCACCATCATCACTACCATAGTCTCCACCACCACCACCATCATCACTACCATAGTCTCCACCACCACCACCATCATCACTACCATAGTCTCCACCACCACCACCATCATCACTACCATAGTCTCCACCACCACCACCATCATCACTACCATAGTCTCCACCACCACCACCATCATCACTACCATAGTCTCCACCACCACCACCATCATCACTACCATAGTCTCCACCACCACCATCATCATCACTACCATAGTCTCCACCACCATCATCACTACCATATCTTCACCATAATCACCATCAAAGCCTCCATTATACCCACCGTTGTCATCAACCACGCACTATCACCTTCACCACCGTTATTAATTAATATCTAATCACCATTACCCGTTACTGTAGTCACTTAACGACCCAGTTAGCTCGTAATTAACTGTCATTAAACATCATTATCCACGGGTGAGGAAGGGAGCCATTTACTCGAAGCTGTTGCCATTGTGATTAGGTGGGGGGGGGGGAATGGGAGGAATCAAGAAGTTTCGGAATTTAGCTTCTGTGCCTGGTAAGTCCTCTATGGGCTCACCATAGCCTGTGCTACTTGCAACTTTTTGTTCCGAGTTGCCTAATCTAAAACAACATGTGTCTGTTGTGCGTAGTGTGTATTCCTGAAGATGTCACATTGCTGACGAAACGTCGAACAATAAAATGGAAAGATTAAGTGATCTAGAGTTCCTTCACCCTCCAGATGTTGAAGGTATTCGCGTAGAACAGAAAATATCCTTAAGAAAATTATCAATAGTCACCATACATATATATTATACTTGTTAAACAGTTACGAGCTTCGAAATTTCCCAATCCAAGGTTATTGTTATAAATAATAGTGCTTCGGAGCTTATAAAAATGCTTAATAAATATAAACAAAGCCTCAATGATTGAGAAAAGATTGTAAAAGCTTCGTTAGTGGTTGTATACATGTTGAAGACTCCTGGCCTCAGTCTACATATTAATAAGTCATCTGTGATGTTCGTCAGTTTGTAGTTTGGTGCCTGTTATCCTGTGTGTGTGTGTGTGTGTGTGTGTGTGTGTGTGTGTGTGTGTGTGCCTCCGTCATCACTTGTAGTGTTGTGCCTTAATCTTGTCAATGGGAATAAAGTAAAGATAACTGGTGGTCTTGTATCACGTATCATTTCTATCTCTTTCTCTCTTTTATTTTGTAATAAATCACCTGATGTGTGTGTCCGGCAGCCGGCGTGTGCCATCACGGGCGAGGGTCTGGACGACGCCCTCGAGCACCTGTACGAGATGATCCACAAGCAGCGGCGCCTCTCCAAGACCAGCAAGAAGAAGCCCAGATGATCTTCCACCTCCGACTAGTTGGCCGCCCCCCCAGCCAGCTGTCGGTCACCCTCGCCGTCTTGTTGTCACTGCTGCTGCGGCTGGTGGTGGTGCTGGGGAAGGCACAGAAGTCAGGCAACCTATGTGTAGCCTCTTTTCTTGCCTGCCTGCCTGCCTGCCAGTCTGCCAGCCTGCCTGCCTGCCAGCCTGCCTGCCTGCCAGCCTGCCTGCCAGCCTACCAGTCTGCATAATTAGCAACCGACCGACCTCCAACTACCCTCTCTTCCTACCTGTTAATAACCGTCTTTACTGTTATGGTGCCACTGTCTGTGGCAGGTCTACCTGCTGACATTCTTGACAGAAGATCTCCAAGGCCGTGTTTGCCACCATAACCTGGCAGACACTTTCAACGGCAGTCACTGCGCGTGGCAAAGTGTGTATGGTTCTGGTACATTGCCTTGAGGCCTTCTATCGGCACTTTGTGGTATATGGCACTTTATAGTCTTTAAGGCTGTGCAACTTGCCTGGGCAGCGACGTGGCACTCTGAAGGCGTCGCATTCGTCCTAATCCGGAATCAGCAAATTGAGGCGATGGGATGGAGGGACTATAGAGAGGGAAGGAAGGTAAGGATAGGACGTTACTGCTCTCATCGCCTTGCGTGTTCCGCCAAACTGTGCGGCCTCGGGTGTCCATTCGTAGTCTCGAGTGACCTTTCGTAACCTCTGGTAACTTTGTCTGACCTGGGTTGATCTTCTCTATGCCTCGGTGTCGCGGGGTCACTCATATTACCTTTCATCCGAGCGGCCACGAAGAGCAACCAACACACTGATGTCTTGTATGCTCTTGTTTGTGTCAACATCACACTCTTGTTGGCTACACTCTCCACTCTGTTTGGAATATGTATGTCAGTGACTACATATTAATATATGACGTGCTTAGTATATATATATATATATATATATATATATATATATATATATATATATATATATATACATATATATATATATATATATATATATATATAACATATATAATATATATATATTATATATATATATTATATATATATATATAAATATATATATATTATATATATAATATATATATATATTAGTGTATATTGTGTCAATGAAATTGAAACAAGTTGAAAAAATGGCAAATATTTGTTAAATAAGAAAAGGTTGCCAGGACATGACATTATCAGTGTAGAGATAGTGAGACAGGTGTGTGTGTGAAAAGGTAAATATTGTCTTTCAAGCTGTTGCTGTTTTTACCTTGTAAATAAATAGTATTAAACACAAGAGGTATTATAGAGAATAACTTGCTTACTTGACTGTGATTTCTATATTATGTCAGACAGCTTTTATGTTCTGAGTAACTATCATGAATTGCCTATGAATTAGAAGGTAGACAGGTAATAATTATTGTGATTTGTTGATAGTATGAGTGTGTGGGTGGTAATGGACACAGCACACTTCTGGGTGGGGTGATGGCGGGTGTGGGTGACCGTGAGTGTGCGGCGAGTCATAATAGGTATTAGTGCGTGAGTATCGCTGTGGCAGGTGCTGGATGTGTGACTATGGGTACAGGTGGTTGGTGGTGTGTGTTGGTGGAGGATGCGGGTGTAGTTGGGTGAGAATGATGCTGGGTGCAGGCGGGGCGCTGCTACACTAGGTGACCAGTGTAGGTGAGGACCTGTGTACAAGTCCACACGTCATGTGTACTAGTTCACACGTCATGTGTACTAGGCCACACGTCATGTGTACTAGTCCACACGTCATGTGTACTATGCCACACGTCATGTGTACTAGGCCACACGTCATGTGTACTAGTCCACACGTCATGTGTACTAGGCCACACGTCATGTGTACTAGGCCACACGTCATGTGTACTAGGCCACACGTCATGTGTACTATGCCACACGTCATGTGTACTAGTCCACACGTCATGTGTGTACCACGCGTGCATACTACCTGATCAACACGACACAAGTAAATATAATCATAACAGAAAACAAAGAATAAGAGACGATAACAGGTAAATGAGATATCACA
>WNGS01160430.1:26765344-26793124 GCA_020271785.1 Procambarus virginalis
CCCCCACGAGCATAGGGGGCCCCCCCACGAGCATAGGGGGCCCCCCCCACGAGCATAGGGGCCCCCCCCACGAGCATAGGGGCGGCCCCCCACGAGCATAGGGGCGGCCCCCCACGAGCATAGGGGCGGCCCCCACGAGCATAGGGGCGGCCCCCACGAGCATAGGGGCGGCCCCCCACGAGCATAGGGGCGGCCCCCCACGAGCATAGGGCGGCCCCCCACAACCATAGGGGCCTCCCACAACCATAGGGGGCCTCCCACAACCATAGGGGGCCTCCCACAACCATAGGGGGCCTCCCACAACCATAGGGGGCCTCCCACAACCATAGGGGCCCCCCACACCATAGGGGCCCCCCACAACCATAGGGGCCCCCCCCCACACCATAGGGGCCCCCCCACAACCATAGGGGCCCCCCCCACAACCATAGGGGCCCCCCCACAACCATAGGGGCCCCCCCCACAACCATAGGGGCCCCCCCCACAACCATAGGGGCCTCCCACAACCATAGGGGCCTCCCACAACCATAGGGGCCTCCCCACAACCATAGGGGCCTCCCACAACCATAGGGCCCCCCCACAACCATAGGGGCCTCCCACAACCATAGGGGCCTCCCACAACCATAGGGGCCCCCCACAACCATAGGGGCCTCCCACAACCATAGGGGCCTCCCACAACCATAGGGGCCCCCCACAACCATAGGGCCCCCCACAACCATAGGGGCCTCCCACAACCATAGGGGCCTCCCACAACCATAGGGGCCTCCCACAACCATAGGGGCCCCCACAACCATAGGGGCCTCCCACAACCATAGGGGCCCCCCACAACCATAGGGGCCTCCCACAACCATAGGGGCCTCCCACAACATAGGGGCCTCCCCAACCATAGGGCCTCCCACAACCATAGGGGCCCCCCACAACCATAGGGCCTCCCACAACCATAGGGGTCTCCCACAACCATAGGGGCCTCCCACAACCATAGGGGCCTCCACAACCATAGGGGCCCCCCACAACCATAGGGCCCCCCACAACCATAGGGGCCTCCCACAACCATAGGGGTCTCCCACAACCATAGGGGTCTCCCACAACCATAGGGGCCTCCCACAACCATAGGTCCCCCACAACCATAGGGGCCCCCCACAACCATAGGGGCCCCCCACAACCATAGGGGCCTCCCACAACCATAGGGGCCCCCCCCACAACCATATGACACGTTCATTATTGAAGCAGAATGTTTAAATATTTAGGTCATGATGCAAGCACACTTACATAATATAACCCTACAACCTGGCGTGGGGACTAAATACTAAATATTAAGATACATATTTCCAGGTGAATAACTTTCAGTAGAAATAAAACGTAATGTTTGAGTGGAGTAGAAAAGAGGTAGAGAGCTGCAGAGAAGGAGAAAATAGGAGAACTTCCAAAATTGTGTGTAGACATCAAGAAGTCAACACCAGCAATAAACAGCCAATTAACGCACAACTATATTCTACCCACTTCAAAACTCCGCTCCAATATAGAAACATCAGGAAATATGGGATAATAGGCCTTCTGCAGTTCTGTTACCCAACTTCTACATATCTATATCCATTGTTCCGTGTTCTGTGTTTTGTTGAAAGTTTGTTTTTTCACCCCACTATTGTATTACATCACCTCACCCAAATGCAGGTATAAGAGCCAAAATGCTGTTTCAGTCATAAAGTTGTGTGTGGATAAACTGAAGTCTTTGAAAATGTAATAAGTTTTACGAAACGCGCTCAAGTGTCGCGTCAGACTAGAAATAAAAAATGAATTTGAGAATTGATTTTTCATTTACCGTCACCAGTAAAAGAAACAAGGAAAATCGAGAAAATTCGTGTTAGAATTATTAATCTTACTTTTTCGGTCATATTTAATAACATTATATATATATTANCTTCAAATGTCCTCTTGGGGACTGTAAGCCCAAAAAACTCAGTATATAGGCATGACAACAACATCTCTTTCCAGGCGTTTAACGATGCATAAGCAACAGGGCTCCATTAAGGAACATATACTCTCTTCCCACAACCAAACCATCACCAGAGAAATCTTAGCAAACAACACAGAAATCATTGATAGATACAGCGACAGCAGGCGGCTTGACATCTGCGAGGCACTACACATCAAGAAGTCAACACCAGCAATCAACAGCCAATTAACGCACAACTATATTCTACCCACTTCAAGATTCTGCTCCAATATAGAAACATCAGGAAATATGGGATAATAGGCCTTCTGCAGTTCTGTTACCCAACTT
Organism: Procambarus virginalis; assembly: GCA_020271785.1. Classification (NCBI taxonomy): domain Eukaryota; kingdom Metazoa; phylum Arthropoda; class Malacostraca; order Decapoda; family Cambaridae; genus Procambarus; species Procambarus virginalis. The sequence goes on from WNGS01160430.1 coordinate 26,767,623, forward strand.
CTATCCGTTACCCAACTACCCATTGTTTCGTGTTCTATGTTTTGTTGAAAGTTTGTTTTTTCACCCCACTATTGTATTACATCACCTCACCCAAATGCAGGTATAAGAGCCAAAGTGCTGTTTCAGTCATAAAGATGTGTGAGGATAAACTGAAGTCTTTGAAAATGTAATAAGTTTTACGAAACGCGCTCAGTATCGCGTCAGACTAGAAATAAAAAATGAATTTTGGAGAATTGATTTTTCATTTACCGTCACCAGTAAAAAGAAACATAAGGAAAATCGAGAAAATTCGTGTTAGAATTATTAATCTTACTTTTTCGGTCATATTTAATAACATATATATATATATATATATATATATATATATATATATATATATATATATATATATATATATATACACGCACACAATAGGCCATGGCCCAGGGTACTGCGCCAGGTTCTCTAACATCATTTTCTTTTATATCATAAACATGCACAAACATCAAATAATACTTGTAGTAAAGAATTTTTTAGTAACATTGGCCGATTTATTTAGTTCAATTCATGAACTGTGCACAGGTACAGTTGAGATACAGAAGAGAGGTGGTGCCCACATTGAGCTACAACAAATGTTTGGAATTTTGTATGAGCATGAAAACATGACTTCTGGCGATATTAAGGTACAAGTAGACCAAACTACTAGAGCGTATCCAAATGATATAGATTCGGGTGTTACAGATGAATGTTTACAGATACTGTTGTCTGCCAGTGACAAGTCAGTTCACAAGGCTACTGCTGCACTTCAAAGATGGTGGCTTCGCAACAGCATTTACCAATCTTGCAATATTTGTAACTACGTTCTTAAGATTCCCATTAGTCACTATGAGAGTGAAAATTATTTTCCACCTTATCCTGGGTAAAAACAAAAACAAAAATCTGAGATCCACTATATCTCAGTAGCGACTATATTCTCTTGGGTTGTCGTGTATAGAATCTAAACTTATGAATAACATTGTGGATGACAACATAATTGACAAATTCTCAGTATTAAAAACCGTAATGCACATTTGTGAGGCAGGAAGGTTTAGTAAGTCAATAGGTCACATAACAGACATAGACAGTTAAGGTATTTTAAGTTAGTATAAGTTTGATGTGTAAATGAGTTTTGTGCTTTTTTTATTTCTCACTAATATTTTGTGCAAATTTATTGAGAATACTTTGTTTTGTATATACTTAAATCATTTATTGTTTCTTTACTTGAACAACTATGCATTATGCATCATATGACTATGATAATTATTCTGTGATGTATTTCAATACATATCAAAATTTTATTAAAAGCATTGTAATTGTTGGCGTCTTTTAAGTATACTGTTTTCTGAAAATATACAGAAAGTGCGAAATATATACAAAGTATATACGAAATATATACAAAGTGCGAAAGTGTTAAACACTTTTGCATGCCAAGGACTCTCCCGTGAGTCCTGTTTCGTCTACCCGCTCATGCACACAGGACTCTAATTTATGTCTTCGTAAAAAATATTTGTATAAAATTCAATTTTTATCCGATTTACTTCTGGTTTGTTTCAAACTGAGCGCCATGAAGTTCTCTTTCTCACTGCTAGGGCACATTGCGCGTCGGCCTACCCGGTCACGTGACAGGCCCAATGTTTTCTCGTCACGTTTCGTGAGTCGATCACGTTTCCCTCGCGCGCCAAACTTGAACGGTTTTCTGCATTTATACCCGTTTCCGTGTGTTTTATACCCAATACATTCATCAACAATGGATCCAGGTCAAGGCCCAAGCCGTTCTATGCCCAAGGAAGTGTCCAAGTCCTCGAAAGAGGACAGAATAACTATGATTTATGAAAGTTCAAGGGAATGAAACTCACACCCACGAAAATTCCTGAAGTTGTGGCAGCTTTATCAGAAGCTGAGTATGATGCAGGTGATGTTGAAGGACTTGAAGATGATTTGGATGACTACAACGATTATAGTGGCGTCCAAAGAGCGAATGATACAGCAACGAGTGATGAGGAGACCGAGCACCTCACAGAGGAGGATGAGGCACCACTACTCCCTCCTCCTCCTCCATCTAGGCGCACACGTGGTGCATGTAAACCACCTAGAAAACTAACTTGGGGTGTACACATGTGACACAATTAGACTGCTACGCGGCGCCCCAAAGGAATTGCAAACTATAGCCAAGGCTAAATTTCCACTGGATACCACCATATACCGCCGCAAAGATAACACCTTCATTCTACTGTGGAAAGACAAGCGAGTGGTCTCAATCATTACAAACATCCACAATGCAGACACTCAGCAATGTCAGCGAAGGAAACGATTGCGCAATCGCGACGGAACAACTCGACTACAACAGGTACCAGTGAACAAGCCTACTGCAATTTGTGAATACATTAAGTTCATGAAAGGTGTGGACCACTTCGATCAAATGGTGAAGTATTACCATTTTACCAGGAAAACTCACAAGTGGACCAAAAAGATCACGTTTTATTTTCTGCAAATGGCATTGCATAATGCCTTTGTTTTGTACAAATACTATACAACTGATCGAAAAAAGCTAACATTGCTACAATTCCACGAGGTGGCAATTTGGGCCCTATTGCACTGGGACACGGAAGATTGGCCTGAAATAGCAACAGTATCTCATCACTTGCAGCACGCTCCAGACATAAATGATGACACAGGTCCTGCCTATGCTGACGCCGTGCAAACGCCTGGACCATCTGGTGTGAGGCGGCCTTTATTTACTTCAACACCTCAAGCTGACGCAGGAACGGACTCAGAACCCGAGATGTCAGGCACACTGCCATTTGACGACTCATATAAGTATACGAATTCGGCCTCAATGTATTCCTCTGCAAAACTATGCGTAATATAACTTTGACAATTAATCATCACTTATTATGATATGAGCTGCCAACATGTGTGTTTAGCCTTTGAATACCCGCACTAACCATAGGGAATGGGAGCCATGCCCCTCTTCTAGCCCAGGGCCCATAACAGTTAGATTCGCTCCTGTGAGTATATATACAAGGTGACCCAAAAGAGGCTTCACTGTAATACTAATTTATTAACACAATCGCATGTAAAAAAAAGTAATATACATGCATTTTAGTTTTAATTGTTTAAATTCATGAATTTTTATTAAATTTGTATTGCTTTATTTTTTATTTTAATTTTACATATGACTGTGTTAATAAAATAATAATACCGTCCATTTTTGGGACATTCTCTCTTTTTAATATAAATGCTCCCAATAAACTCACATAAATAATTATATCACTTACCTATCTTTTTATCAATTGTCTAACTGGGGAGTATGTTGTAATCCACAAGTTAGTAGAGGTTATTAGCTAGAACATCATTACTACAACACTTAACGAATGATGATTGGAAGTACATGTTAAGTAGACAGACTATGGATCACATATCCAAGAAAGGTCAAGAGATTAAAACCGCAGCTGCTTAGCCAAACTAATAATTCCTGGAAAGAGGACTCAGGCTTCTAGGAACAAGGTTACCGCTTCTAGGGATAAGGTTAATCGGATTATACTTTCCTTGAGAGGCGGGGTGAAATGTTTGAGGCCATGGTTGGCTAAGGATAGTCTGGTTGTGAGAGTGGAACTGGCAAGTCCTCCGGGGTCTCCGTCTGTGGCAGCAACGAAGTGTAGCAGACAGCTATGCGAAAGCCTGATGTGATCTTAGTGACCAAGTTAAGTCTGCAGTATATGAGTATTGAATGTAAGACTAACCGGGTGTGAAGCGTTGTAGTAATTATTCAGTATTAGGGACTTAGGCGGAAGTTACGAGTGTGGGTGGCGACCGCGGAGGTCAAGCGTTCATGGGTATTGGAAGTGTATATACCTAATAGAGTATGTTAATATGTTATTATTTGTCAGAGTCTATTCTTGTAATTAAATGACAAAACCCGACGGCCTTTAAATACCTTCCATATGTTCACTCATTGTGTTCCAGTACAAACCTAGTGGTACGCCTCAAGGGTCTGGTGTGTGTAGGAGTACACGGTGGTGGGAACGGTTGCTGAGGCAAGGTGTTATGTGTTGTGAAATCGCTGTGTTCGGAATGAATTGGGGATCAGCGTCACGACATATTTGGTGGCAGCGCAAACAGGTTTTTGGAACACTTTGAGAGATGAAGGAAGTGTGGTACTGGTTTAGTTGGTGAGAGAATGTTCGGGAAATGGTAGAGGTCGGGTTGTGTTGAGAACGGTGGTTACTAGACGGAGGAAAGAAAGGTCAGGTGAGACCAGGTCAGAGGAGTTAGTTAATTAAAGGGACTAGGCCATTATGGAGCACATGTGGAGTTTATTTCTTTCTTTCCAGATTCCTGCAACGAGAGACGGCTAAGATGCAAGTCTGGATCACTGAAGCATCGGGAACCGAAACAAGTGCACGGTTCGTAGTGTGGATTATACAGAGTGGTGAGGGAAACTAGCGCGGGTGAATGTGGGCCAGCGTAGGCCATGTGAGGGCCATGTGTGGGCCATGTGAGGACGATGTGCACGCCAAGTGGGGGCCGAGCGAGACGCACTTTGGAGCTGTTATATATCGTTGGTATGTCGGAAATAGTGAGAAACCGTTGCTAAGGTGAAAGTAGGCGTGAAAACTATGTAATTTGAAGTTAATTAAATTTCATGTAAAGTGTAAATCGAATATTTTAAGGATAATGAAATATTTCTTAAAGTACTGCGCGAGTTCCGGCGTTGTCAGACGTAGATCCATAAAATAGGCGCAGTGAATTATGGACGCCTTGGCATAGCAAGCGACGCATAATTTGACGTCTGGGGTTCGCCGTCTAATGTATCCTGGAGAGGTCCATGGAAATTTTTTGTGGGTGCAGGTAGCATTATGGAAAGTGTTACCGTGGGACACGGGGAGCGTGTCTCGTTGGCGGGGTGTGTGGTGGTGACACAGTGTGTATTGGCGTTTGTACGCCCGGGTGTGTAGTTTAATGCATGTGTAGTGGCTTATTAAATGCCAGCGTAATGCATAGTATTTATTGTAGTGAAATGTGCATGTTTTGACTGTTGATATCATTGATGTAGTATAGTGCATGACATTGTTGGCATTGTAGCGCCAAGGTGTAGCATGTGTAGCGTTAATGGTTGTTGTAACGCCGGGTGTATTGTAGACATTAGCGTTGAAGTATGTTAACGCAGGTGGTAATGGTGTTGGGGGACGCCGTGTGTGGTGTTGAGGGAGTTGGAGACGCCGTGTGTAATGTTGATGGCGTTGGGGACGCCGGGTGTTGTGTTGATGGCGTTGGGGACGTCGGTCTTGTCTTGATGGCGTTGGGGACGCCGGGTGTTGTGTTGATGGCGTTGGGGACGCCGGGTGTCCCCAACACCCGGCGTTGGGGACACCCGACAAGGCGTCTGGGTGTTGTGTTGATGGTGTTGGGGACGCCAGGTGTTGTGTTGATGACGTTGGGGACACCGGGTGTTGTGTTTATGGCGTTGGGGACGCCGGGTGTTGATGGCGTTGAGGACGTTGGGTGTTGTGTTGATGGCGTTGGGGACGCCGGGTGTTGTGTTGATGGCGTTGGGGACGCCGGGTGTGTGTTTATGGCGTTGGGGACGCCGGGTATTGTGTTGATGGCGTTGGGGACGCCGGGTGTTGTGTTTATGGCGTTGGGGACGCCGGGTGTTGATGGCGTTGAGGACCCGGGTGTTATGTTGATGGCGTTGGGGATGCCATTGGGTGGTGTAGTGTAGTGGCGTTCGGATGCCTTGTATGGAGTGTGGTGTTGTGGAGTATATGGTGGCGCAGGCGCGCCAGGTAGTGATCGGTAAGGTGAGTATCGGCGTAGCAAGGTCGGTGCGTTAGGATGCAGGAAGTGGTTGTGGGGATGTGTGGCGTTATAATGAGGTCATCAGTGGTTGGGATGACCAGAGGTGATGGTTTGTCGTAGTGGGTATGTCGTATGGATAAGATGCAATGTGGATAATTGCAGGAGTTGGTGGCTGCAGTGGGCGAGCCAAGTCGATATATCTAGCAAGACTTATAAAGACTAATAAAATTTTATTATTTTCATTAAAATTTTCATTAATTAAGTCGGAGTGGGCAAGTCTTATGGATAAGATTACAAGTTAGAATTGCAAAATTTCAGGTGTTGGTGGTTGCAGTGGGCGAGCCAAGTAGATATACTAATTTCTCATTAATTAAGTTGTTACAGGAATCTCGCTAGAGGCGAGCCACTGGCAGCATGATGCTTAGGTGACATTAGTTGTGAAATTATTTTAATGAGGTATTTATTGTGAAAATGTATGTGCATGTATATACTGAAGAGGAAGTGATATAGAAGGAAGAGTGATAATTATTAAATATTTTCAATTATTATTATAATAATTTTCATAATAATAATTGTTGTATTTAATAATTATCACTCTTCCTTTTACTTGGTCTTGAAGGAGGCCGGCCTCGGGTGAAGAGGGGCTGTGACGATCTCTGTCTGGGACCCGTAGGTGCGGGACCGGGACGTCCACCTCCCGGGGCTCGTGCGGCCTCAGGCTCTGCTTCAGGAGGCTGGGGTCGTTCGTGCCCTTGTTGGGGTGGTTCTTCTCCGGCCCCGACCACGGCGCTCTCCGGGGTTGGAGGTCCCTGTGCCCTTCTTCATCACCTTCGAGGTCAACCACGGAACTCACAGTTCCTGCGACGGCGCTGGAACCAATCGTATTGGCGTATGCCTTTCCATTGGAGACTTTCAGCGCCGTGGAGAGGGGGGACCTGCTGCCTGGGTAACAGCTTCTCCCCCGATTCAACCTACCCTGGCTTTGCGCCCTGGTGAGGCCACTCCAGTACAGTACAAACCTAGACTTACCGGGTGTGAAGCGTTGTAGTAATTATTCAGTATTAGGGAATTAGGCGGAAGTTACGAGTGTGGGTGGTGACCGCGGAGGTCAAGTGGTTTATGGGTATTGGAAGTTTATTTACCTAATAGAGTATGTTAATATGTTATTATTTGTCAGAGTTTATTCTTTGTAATTAAATGACCAAACTCGACGGCCTTTAAATACCTTCCATATGTTCACTCATTGTGTTCCAGTACAAACCTAGTGGTACGCCTCAAGGGTCTGGTGTGTGTAGGAGTACACGGTGGTAGGAACGGATGCTGAGGCAAGGTGTTATGTGTTGTGAAATCGCTGTGTTCAGAATGAACCGGGGTTCAGCGTCACGACAAGTAACATTAATAGCAAAAGGGTATCTCAAATCTCTATATATTTATATGCTGGATGGATTTGTTTGAAATTATTTAATATGCTGCGATCATTGTGTGGCAACACTACAGTTGAAAATACGAATTGTTAATTTCGCCAATTGGCCGACGATCATGTCGTCTCACGATAATAAATGGGGAATTAAATAATTAAAGTAACACATAAAGAATTTTGAAACTAAAATTGTCGCCATACGTTTTAAGTACAGAAAAACATGAGGACACACCAACCTTTTTCCTGCCAGCTGACAAATTGTTACGTTGTTCCTAGGCACAACGACTTGTATAATCTCCTACTGTTCATACCAGGAACCTTTGGTCACCCGTTCCTCCTGTTATCTGGTTCCCAATAGACTTCTCACTGCTCGGATATCACTAGATAGGCCATCTTTACACACAATTTGGCAATGTTGTTGTTGTTGTTGAGTTAGGGTCGACGACGATCGTGGGATCGGATGCGCCCCGGCGTACCCGGTAAGGGTGAAACGCGAAGCCAGGAAAGGCGAAACGCCAAGCCAAAACGTGAAACGAGAGACGCCAAGCACTAGAAACTAATATGCCACACGGCAAGGAAACGCACAAAAGGAGAGGCACAAGCACAGAATAAAACAGGGCAAACAAGCAGCGAGAGGGGCACACAGCATGTACAGCATTTCACAGAGCACAGGATATCAGGGTACATACCTGCCCGAGAACCTGGCCCGCGGGAACCGTACATTGAATGTTTCCCAGAGCACCCACCGCCAAGGGTCTCGTACATCCACCGGGGACTCCATAACATCCGGAACCGGGGCAACAAACACCCGCAAACAGGGGACCCAAACGGTAGTACTCACGAGGCGAGTAGTCGCCACTCGGCCACACAGGAAGGGAACCTGCCCACCACGAAAGTTCTCTGGCCCGTCAAACAGCTGTAACTCGGCAATCTCCGTCCAGTGACCCGGCGGCATCACAGACGCCGGCAACACGTCCTCCAGGACCCCAACGCACACCCTCACAGGAGCGAACGGGCTACAGAGCACCACCACAGGGGCACCCGCGGCCCCGGGCACACCACCAGACAACAGCAGGGAACCCGGACGGCGCGCATCCCTCCGTAACGTCACTACCAGGTGTGACGGTGTTCCCCCCCTTCTAATTCTCCCACGCCTGCTGTAAGAGTCATGTCCACTATTCCCGAGCGTTCTCTACGTTGCAGGCATCAATTGAACATATGTGGGAGAGAGCAGTATTCTCGATGAGCCGAGAAATTCGTGAAAGAAGAATGTTTTGGCCTGTGGGATAGGCCCTTTAGGGAGCCAAAATGGCGCTGGCGAGTCTGTTCTCCCGCCAAAACTGTGTGACGTCAGTGGCGCCAGATTGGTCACCGTCAGCGACGTGGCACTGCGAGCCAATGAAAACCGACTTTGGAAAAAGTGACGTCACATAGGCAGGGGGAGTCCAGCCGTGGTGGCGCCTTAGCGCTATCAGTCTTTCACGACTCGTCTGAGAGGCAGGACGTGCGATCGGTCATCCTGTCAGAGTGACGGATTTACCGAACTCCGGTGGATGTAAGCGTCTCCAGTTGTTAGCGCACACTCTGTGAGGTCTTCCTGCAACCCAGATGTGGCTCAGATAAGGAATTGACAGAATATTGAGCAACAAGTGCTCCGGAACAGGTGCGTTGCAAGAAGTGGGCCAGGCATCGTCGTGTGTGACGTCCTTGGCAGTTCACCAGTATAAGAGACAGCTTAGTGGCCGGGCCAATCCACCGTGAGTGAATCGAGTTGACCACCTTGTCAACTTGGTTGAACGTGTGATCGACGATCCTGTCAAGTTTGACAGTAACCATACCTTTGTGAAACCCTACTAGTCAACAGTTTGGATGCAAGCACGTCGAGAAGTCTTCCCAAATACCTAGTGATATATCTAGACGACGAGGGAATTGACAGTGAAGTGAGCTTCAAGTGCTCTGAAGTCGGGTGCTGTGCATGTGGAGCTTAATCAGTATAGTCTGGGACGGCTGATAACTTCACAGTGACTTCGTAGTGGTGAGAGGCAGTTCCTCTGGGAGTACAGTGACAAGGACTAATTGGGAAACGTGCGACGACCGCCGAGACGTAGGCTGGCTGCTGTAGTTGGGAGGAAAGTTGACGGCCAGGAGACCGACTTCAACCCGGCGACATACTGTAGGGGAAGTAGCACGGACCTGCAGTGTACAGAAAGCGGCGAGACGCGAAAATCCTAAGGCGTGGGCTTGTGTTTCTGGAGGGTGTACGAGGCGATAGCCTGGACCAGGAGCTACAACCCAACTGTCATCCTAGGATAGGTGAAGTAGGTGTTTACAGTTACCCTCCCATTTCCCCTTTAGTTAGCTATATATATACTTGTCAGAATATTTTATATGTCGTGAGCAAGTCTCACCTGAGTCTAAGTCACAGAGAGCACAGTGTGTGGTGAGGCTACCCAGAGCGCTCACAGTATCAGTTTACATATCACCCACATCTCTGTGAGTGTGTGCAAGCACCAAGATTCATTAAGGAATTTACTGTGACTAATTCATTTCTTGTGATTATTATTATTATATATATTGGTAGTAAACCAGATATTGGTGTTAGGCTATGAGCCTAGAATTTATTGATATACATGCCTGTGTGTTGATCTCTATGATTTATTGATATAAATGCCTGTGTGTTGATCTCCACGATCTATTGATATAAATGCCTGTGTATTGATCTCCATGATTTATATATATATATGCCTGTAGTTTGATTACTGATTTATCTATGTACATGCCTGTGTACTGAATAGTATCATATATGTGAAATGATTGCCAGTGATAAATCTTTAAGAGAAAGTATAGATTTAAAGATAAGTTCAGTGATCAAGCGAGTGCATTCACAGTAAATATTATTAAGAATAGAGTAATCTTTTGGTACGGTGAAAAGTCACTGTGAGTGCAGTGTGAATAAGATATTAATGGTGAGACCAGTGAAGTGGTGTATCGCAACCCAGTGAAATCATAAGTATGCCATGTGAATGTTAATTACAGTGTTTTGCGAGAAGTTAAATAAACGGGGATCGTGATAGAATTAGAAAACAAGTACTAGTCTTTTCTCACGGTCGCGAGGGCCCCGGTCAGCTGATATCTGACAGGTGACGCAGGGGCTGCCGGATGTTGCCATATCGGTGCGCTCCAGATTATTCTGCTACGGATTGAGCAGTTGTCATACATTGTTCCTGATAAATTGATGCATATATATTTCTCGTTGTCTTTTAAGTAAAATACCAAAACTCTTTGGTGTTTGATATCATCCCCTCCATTGATCTTGTGACCGTGTAATGAAGTAAAACAGAGTGACCTGCCTAATACCATACTATTTGAAATTGCTCTTACCACAATTACCACAATTACACCTCACCACTGCTGTGTTACTGGACACCTAAAAACACCAGTTGGCGACCTTGAAGGCTGTGTAAGAGTTCTGTGTCGGGGCGGGCCACAGATTGAGGGAACGATCTGTGCCTCCACTCATCTTGCAACTTAAGGCCGGTTGTGAGATCGACTGGGGTACTCTCCGGGGCGTGCAGTGGAGCCTAGAGGATCGAGGGAAGACCCGTAGAACGACGGTGAGTAAGGGTTATTGTCGGAGCAACCACCTGGAGAGGAGATCCAGTCTACCGTTGCTTTAACCCTTCACTAACAAGAACCGTGACACCCCGACTTTGATTTGAAATTATTTGTTTGATTTGAAAATGGATTTGTTTGAAATTATTTAATATGCTGCAATCATTGTGTGGCAACACTACAGTTGAAAATACGAATTGTTAATTTCGCCAATTGGCCGACGATCATGTCGTCTCACGATAATAAATGGGGAATTAAATAATTAAAGTAACACATAAAGAATTTTAAAACTAAAATTGTCGCCATACGTTTTAAGTACAGAAAAACATGAGGACACACCAACCTTTTTCCTGCCAGCTGACAAATTGTTACGTTGTTCCTAGGCACAACGACTTGTATAATCTCTTACTGTTCATACCAGGAACCTTTGGTCACTCGTTCCTCCTGTTATCTGGTTCCCAATAGACTTCTCACTGCTCGGATATCACTAGATTGGCCATCTTTACACACAATTTGGCAATGTTGTTGTTGTTGTTGAGTTAGGGTCGACGACGATCGTGGGATCGGATGCGCCCCGGCGTACCCGGTAAGGGTGAAACGCGAAGCCAGGAAAGGCGAAACGCCAAGCCAAAACGTGAAACGAGAGACGCCAAGCACTAGAAACTAATATGCCACACGACAAGGAAACGCACAAAAGGAGAGGCACAAGCACAGAATAAAACAGGGCAAACAAGCAGCGAGAGGGGCACACAGCATTTCACAGAGCAAATGCACAGGATATCAGGGTACATACCTGCCCGAGAACCTGGCCCGCGGGAACCGTACATTGAATGTTTTCCAGAGCACCCACCGCCAAGGGTCTCGTCCATCCACCGGGGACTCCATAACATCAGGAACCGGGGCAACAAACACCCGCAAACAGGGGACCCAAACGGTAGTACTCACGAGGCGAGTAGTCGCCACTCGGCCACACAGGAAGGGAACCTGGCCACCACGAAAGTTCTCTGGCCCGTCAAACAGCTGTAACTCGGCAATCTCCGTCCAGTGACCCGGCGGCATCACAGACGCCGGCAACACGTCCTCCAGGACCCCAACGCACACCCTCACAGGAGCGAACGGGCTACAGAGCACCACCACAGGGGCACCCGCGGCCCCGGGCACACCACAAGACAACAGCAGGGAACCCGGACGGCGCGCATCCCTCCGTAACGTCACTACCTGGCCACGCCCAGCACCAGAGTCCACACCATCCCTGGCAGCGGAAGCCACCACCCCCACTGCGGAGAGTCCCCTAGCGGAGAAAGAACCGAAGGCACGTCCGAGACACAGGCACCAGCACCGGCAGGCATATGGACGTCCGCTACCACTAGCTGTGGAGACATATCCGTATCGACATATCGACGTATCCGTATCGACACCGGCAACACTCGAAGAGACTCACAGTCACTGAAGTCACCAACATCGGCCCAAGCAGAAGACGAACGCCGGGAACGTTTGGGCACCGGCCGGATATCGTCAGGGCCGGAAGGGGACCCAGAAACACGGGCACCACGAGCCGGACGAACCAACGCTCGAGACAGAACGACAGCAGCCTCCACCACAGGGGGAACTGGGTCACACACCGCAGGAGGCTCCACAGCCACCCCAGCACCTAGCACATCCGGGACCCGAGGCACGGACACAGGGCCAGGCGCAGCATCCGAAGACGAGGGAGAAGACGGCAACGCCACACAGGGAGGACCAGGAAGGCCCACGGGAGCAGCTAGGACAGGGACAGGATCAGGGAGACCTACCGACGGCACCGCAATACCCGGAGGAGGGTCGGCAACAACCGGAGGAACGTCAGGCGTCGCCGGGGGAGCTGCAGCAGCGAACGGGACGCGCACCTCCTCAACATCTCCAGAGGCTGTCTCCAGCGGGAGCGGTTGGAATAATTTGGCAATGTATAACTTGAAGGTGGAGACAACAGTAGCGCGTCATCCTCTGCTGACGTTAAGTGAGTAAATGTAGTCTCTAGGCCAGGACCAATCACAGGCCGTATCCGATGACGTGACCCAGGCCAGGGGCCCCCCTGATTGGCCCATAATGTGATGTCACGAGTACCGCACATCATGTTGCATTGAAAGTGCTGATATAGGCATATATAAAATAAACAATAACACATTAACTATCGATATGTTTACATTATAGTTTCTTATACATGTTCGGCAAGTCACGAAAGCCGGATTTAATAGGGAAAAGGCTCTCAATTCAGAGGAAGTCTTCTGGAGGAGTGGAATAGCACAGGAGCTCCTTCAGGCTGATGGTATCTTCAGCGTTCTCATTTGAACGTACTGAACTGCTAATAACCCTTACAGTGCCAACTTGGGTACCTTCAGGCAGCTAATGCCCCTCATAGTGCCAGCTTGGGCATCCTAAAACAGCTAGTGACCCCTCACAGCGTCAGCTTGGGTACCTTACGACAGCTAGTGTCCCTCACAGTGCCAGTTTGTCAGTTGTATCGCAATCTGCTTTCCATGACGTACTTTGTTTTAAAGCCTTTTGAATTTATCAGCAATAAATGCACTTTATCAAGACAAAAGCCGTTTCTTACTTACGTTTCGTCTAATGCGATGATAATATCTGTCAAGACAAGGATGAGGCGTGCCTATCATGTCTGTAATGGGTAGTGCCTGTCAAGACTAGGATGACGTGTCCCTGTCAAGTCTGTGATGGGCAGCATGTGGTCACTAATGATGAGGTTTAAATCACTACTTTATTAACACAAAACACTCTTCCCGGCGTCGGTATCATTATATCAATAGTTCAGCCACATAGCCACACACTATCACCAGGAAATATCTCCAATACTCTCCTCAACAATATTTAAATGTATCAACAGTAATCAATTTTCAATTTACAGCCTAGCCTGGCGAATATATTGTGCAATGTCTAAACATCTATTATTTTTACATAAATGAGTGCTTCCTACACATTTTAGCTGACAAATTCTCCAAGAAAACAGGAATTATTTACTGTACAGGATTGTAGATTCTTCGGCAATGTTGTAAAAATAGCCTATTATGAAAAAATTGCTTTGTCATCAAGTAATTCATATTTTTATATACCTGAAGATACTCTCAGAATAATATTTTATTCTCAACCCATACTCCAAGAATGATAGTATTTATTGCGACTGTGGACGAACGTACAAAATATATGTACTGTTGCATCCACAAGATCACCGTTGTGTAGCAAAAGGAATAGCAAAAACTGCAACAACCTTACCGTCAACAAAATCTAACTTCTCCTAGGCCTATCGTAGGTCCAATTTTAAATCACACCAACCTTCAAGGCTGGTGTGATTTAAACAAGGGCAATGAAAATTTTCACTTTAAACCAGGTTGTACTGGAATAAAGAAATTTACTTTCCTTGAAATGCACTAAAAGGGCATCATATTCTAACTTTCATATACACTAAGAGAACATCATATTTAACTTTGATATACACTAAGGGAACATCATATTCTAACCATGCAGTGCACTAAGAAAGCATCATATTCTAACTTTGCTATACACTAAGATATCATCATATTGTAATCTTGCTATGTATTAAGACATCACATTATAACCTTGATATTGTGGGAACCGACCTGTGAGATTTATATTTATTTAATTAATATGAATTTATATAGAATTTATATTTACGTTAATTTATATATTTCGATAGCAATTTGTATGATGTTAAGTGGACTGTATTTCTGCAATAATCTCACAAATCGATCCATACACATTAGAGTGGGGTTTATATTGAATTTATACTTATGCAGCCAATCAAACTACAGTATTAAACTACATATATTAGTATACATTGAGGAGGTTCCTTATCTTATTGTACAGCAGGCTTAGTTCACCAGGTATAACTGGGATGTAGATACCAAATTAACCTCGTTTGAGGCAGCTTCGATCATCCAGTAACTGATGTATCAAGTCTTGCTTCCTCTTCTTGTTCCTGTCAAAGGGCGCTAACTGTAAAGCCAGAATCCTAATATATGACAGCTATATCAGAGAAAACACTGTATAATGAATCATAAGGACCAAGGCTTAATTACCTTCTTTGAGTCGATCATTTGTGTTCTCACCGGTTTGCCCAATATCTACCTATCATTAATGGCCAAAAATGATTAGATAAACAGGTTTCGGAAAAACACTTCCCTTGTGATTGATGACAGCGTGTTGATGATGGCACAACTTTGGTCTCCATTCCACTTCGTCCAAGAGAATTTATAGGAGCTGAATTTACTCCACGACTCTGTGGTCTAAACAAACAATGGCTGACTCCTCCTCACTCACTGACGCCTTGGCACTTTGTCTAGATATCAGTAAGTGATAGAAGGGTCACATTTACTTTATTTTGATACTGATAATTAAGTTAATTAAAATGAGATGTTTTTATGATGTAAAAAGTCCAAAGACTAATGTATTTAAGAATAATTCCCAACACAATAGGTGGTGAATTTATAATAGTATGTGGCAATGATATCCCGTTTTCTATTGACGGAAAACTCCACTACAAGCTACATTTTCTATGGTTTAACTTGCATACAACAGCAGCAATATTATCTGCAAATTGCATTGATATTATTAAATGGTGTCGGGTTTTCCGACAGATATACATTAAGACATCCTATTCTAACCTTGCTATACACTAATATCATATTCTAACCTTGCTATACGCTAAGAGAACATCATATTCTAACCTTGCTATACGCTAAGAGAACATCATATTCTAACCTTGTTATACGCTAAGAGAATATCATATTCTAACCTTGCTATAAACTAAGACATCATATTTTAAACTTGCTATTCACTACACACACACACTCCAACATTGCTAATATTGACGTTTCCCGTATGTAAGTTTTACGAGTAGTCGTGCCTTGATTTATCGTCTAAAATATTA
Organism: Procambarus virginalis; assembly: GCA_020271785.1. Lineage (NCBI taxonomy): Eukaryota > Metazoa > Arthropoda > Malacostraca > Decapoda > Cambaridae > Procambarus > Procambarus virginalis. Next base: position 26,783,417 of record WNGS01160430.1, read on the forward strand.
GAAAACAGCATAAGTATTCGAAGGAAAATGACACTTAAGGAAATGATATGGTGTTGTTTGCGCTGCATCTGCGGCGATCCTGAGCCAGAGACAGACCTGGAGAGGCAGGGAGTCTCCGTGCTCCCTGCCTTCCCTGTCAACGGCAGTGGTAGTGAAGCAAGGGCTCCCTTTGTCGACGGCGGCAGTAAAGCAATGGCTCCCTTTGACGCCATTGGTAGCGAAGTAACGGCTTCCGTTTATGACACTGGTAGTGAAGCAACGGCTTCAGTTGACGTCAGTGGTAGTGAAGCAACGGCTCCAGTTGACGACAGGGGTAGTGAAGCAACGGCTTCAGTTGATGTCAGTGGTAGTAAAACAAGGGCCTCGGTTGACGTCAATGGTAGCGAAGTTGACGTCAGTTGTAGAGAAACAACGGCTCCTGTTGACAATAATGGTAATGAAGCAACGGTTCCCATTGACGACAGTGATGCTGGGTAGGTTTGGTTAAGCTAAATTTAGTTAGCTACGGCTACCGTTAACATCAGTGGTGGTGATAATGAAGTAACGGCGCTCGTTGATGAAAATGCTTGTGCTAGTGAAGCAACACGTCCGTTTGAAATTGACTATAAAATGAAGTACTAATTGCTTTTTGTACACTTTAAAGAGGAAGTCAGAAGTTTAACTATAATAATTCTGTTGCTCTTCCTGTTTTTCGCCATCTACTAGGATTTCGGTTCCAAGATACTGAATGTTATCCGGCCCACTTACAACACTCGACCACTCATCGTAGATATAGAGTAGCCTATCTTAGACGACGAGTACATTCTAAAGACCTAGAAGTCAGTCTATACGAGCGAAATGCTCGTCTTGGATGACGAGCCACTCAGCTTAAGCAACAAGGTGTCTAAGGTAGTTAAAAATGAGTACGAAATCGTAAGAAGCGAGTTCTCTTAGGAATTATTGTACGATTCCATTATCTAAGGAAGCGAGGTGGCCAGCTCGGGAAGAGCGGCCGGCGGCTCGACACAGCCCGAGTCCTAAATACCGGACATAGATTAAATTATATCCGATTTAGTTCAATACGATAAAAGCGAATATTATCTCAGGTTGATAAAGGAGAGCATGAAAGTTCGCTGATGCCTCTATAGGCAAGTAAATGAGATAAAGTATGAAATTATAGTTTCTTATTGCAATAAAATGAATAATGTGAAATTTGACTCATACATATTTTGTATCTATATCTGTAAAATAGAATATCTTTTAGTTTGTCTGTATGTCAGTTATTCGAGGTTGGGGGTCCCACGCTTGGGGCTAGCCTCATTAAACTTTCCAGGTGGTCTTTGTCCAGGGATGGTCATAGGCGGGTCGGGGTCGTGCCCCATGTCTTTGCATTAAATGGTAAATCATACTAATTTTCAATCTAGCTAAATAATAGACTCCATCCTACACAGTCTTCCCGGCTTGGTGTCTTCTTTGGGCAATTACTTTACATGAGATTCATCTAGGATATTATTTTCTACGGGATTAAACGTTAGTTTCTCTTACGCTGTTTATTTATTGATGAAGACAATATTTAGTGGAAATGGTTACAGCGATGAAGGAAAATAGAAGAGTAGAGAAGGTGGCTAAGGCTAGGAATGTTGGTGAACGATGGGAGAGGTAGTAAATGGTAGAAGTGATGAGGAGTAGGGAAGATGGTAAAGGTGGTGATGAGTAGGAAGGATGGTGAAGGGTGAGGAATGTGGTGATGAGTAAGGAGGATGGTAATGGGTAGTGAAGATGGTGAAGGAGAGAGACGGAGGGGAAGGTAATGATAATGGTTGCATATGGGTTAACTAGCAGTTGGTCATACAGTTACAGCCCCGCTCCTGTGCCAGTAAGTCCACTACGAACTCGCCATAGCCTGTGCTACTTAGAACTTTTTGTTCCGAGTAGCTGAATCTAAAACAACAACAACAATGGTTAACTAGCAGTACCGTTGTCTCTATCTTCCCCAATCTTCACTGTCACTATCTTCCCCGACCTGTATGAAACGAGACCGTCACTATCAGGCCCTTTCGTTCACTATCACTATTTTTTGTCACTATCATCCTAATCATTCACTGTCATTGTTTCTTAGCTGCTTACCTCACGACCATTCAGTGCAACATAAATAATTACAGCACTGTAATTAGACAACAACAACACTAATTTTAAGTTAATTAATTTGTAACTTGATCAGAAATTTTAAACAAATGTAAACAGTTTGTAACTATATATAACTTGTCACAAATTTTAATTGTTAATGTTATAGATCATTTGAGCCGTGTTCCTGAACCAGTTTTGTGCAACCTATCATTCAAAATTACAGTACTTATAGCTACTGAAAACATTTGCATATTTGGTGCTTTTATGACACTAACTTGTCTACTGCCGCCAACAGGGTGGGGTACGGGTCCATAAACAAATTAAACTATAAAGGTATATATTGGAAAGGCTTCGACATCCTCTTCCCATTAGAGGCCATTGAAGATGGAAGTAATTAGAAAATGAAAAGCTTCAAAATGGCCGTTTATTTGCAGGATTCATAGGTAGCGTGGCCGAGCGGTCTAAGGCGCTGGTTTAAGGCACCAGTCTCTTCGGAGGCGTGGGTTCGAATCCCACCGCTGCCACGAACTTTTCACTCTTTTTATTCGTTTATATTCCGTTAATTAATGGTTTGTTTAATCATAGATACCGTTGAATTTAAAAGTTAATGCATCTGTTTAAAATTAATGTGAACTTGTGGTAGTGGACGGTTATGGACTCCATATCCATCCCGTGGACGGTAATGGACCCCATAAACATCCCGCAGGCGGTAGTGGACCCCATACACATCCCATGGGCGGTAGTAGACCCCATACACCTCCTGTGGACGGTAGTGGCCCCATATACATCCCGTGGGCGGTAGTGGACCCCATACACATTCCGTGGGCGGTAGTGGACCCTATACACATCCCGTGGATGGTAGTGGACCCCATACACATCCCGTGGGTGGTAGTTGACCCTATACACATCCCGTGGACGGTAGTTGACCCCATACACATTCCTTGGGCAATAGTGGACCCCATACCCATCCCGTGGGTGGTAGTTGACCCTATACACATCCCGTGGACGGTAGTTGACCCCATACACATTCCTTGGGCAATAGTGGACCCCATACACATCCCGTGGGTGGTAGTTGACCCTATACACATCCTGTGGAAGGTAGTGGACCCCATTCACATCCCGTGGATGGTAGTTGACCCCATACACATTCCTTGGGCAATAGTGGACCCCATACACATCCCGTGGGTGGTAGTTGACCCTATACACATCCTGTGGAAGGTAGTGGACCCCATTCACATCCCGTGGATGGTAGTTGACCCCATACACATTCCTTGGGCAATAGTGGACCCCATACCCATCCCGTGAACGGTAGTGGACTCCATGCCCATCCCGTGGACGGTAGTGGACCCCATATACATCCCTTGGGCAATAGTGGACCCCATACCCATCCCGTGAACGGTAGTGGACTCCATGCCCATTCCGTGGACGGTAGTGGACCCCATACACATCCCGTGAGCGATAGTGGAACCCATATACCCATTCTGTGGACGGCATTCGACGCCAAACCTATCCCGTGGACGGTAGTGGACCCCATACCTATCCCGTGGGCGATAGTGGACCCCATACACATCCGGTGGGCCGTAGTGGACCCCATACCTATCCCGTGGGCGGTAGTCGACCCCATACACATCTAGTGGATGATAGTGGACCCCATACCCATTGCATTGGCGGTAGTGAAGATTACAGAGGCACATAATTGGCTCAGGAACTGATCCCAAAAATTCATTTAGCTAAGCAAGTAATAGTATTTATAAGTTATTAACACAGTTTCTTGTCAATAATCCTTACAGCACATTTGGTTAAAAAAAACCGGACCACAAGAATCTCATTATGCCTGTGGTGAGATATGAGTGTACACAGCATGCGCCGTACACTCATATCAAGGGCGGCGGTGGACGTATACAGTCATGTGTACATACTGCCTGCAGTAAGCAAACTGTAGATATTTGGCTAAGGTTTCTGGTACTTCATCAGTTTGAATGAAATAACTTACATATTTCTTGAATATCTGTAATATAATTACCGCAGAATTTTGAGAATTTTCGTATTCAGTTACATGGGGATGAGATTATAAATTACATTATACTATATTACAGATTATAGATTACAAAGAGTATGAGATTGACTGACAGAGTTTACATTTGGTCATAGATACTTCAGCAGGTGTTGTCAATAATCGTTGAGACCACCTGCTGGTATTGGAGGTAGAACCCCTGAACCATAGCTGGAGTACACGGGGTCATTGTGTAAATCCCTGAGTAGGCTTCAGTGGAAGCCTCAGGACCCTGGCCTAGAGGATTCAATTGAATCCCAGGTTGTATAATGTATTATCGGGTATGTCATGGTGTACCCGATAACACATTATATCGTATTGGCGTATGCCTATACGAACCAATACGAACCAATCGTATTGGCGTATGCCTTTCCATTGGAGACTTTCAGCGCCGTGGAGAGGGGGGACCTGCTGCCTGGGTAATAGCTTCTCCCCCGAATCAACCTACCCTGGCTTTGCGCCCTGGTGAGGCCACTCCAGACCGACAACCAGAGCGCAACTCCATAGTCTCCTGAGACTGATGGATGCCTACTACTACATGGTGTACTGGTCTAGGGAGGGGGTTTGGGAGTACCAAATGTCTGGGTTTGAATCCTGCTCATGATTCCTTCTTGTTTTTATTATTATTATTATTTTTGTGCAGAGAGAAATCACACTAAGGTGATGTATCAATGAGAAAATCCGTAGGAACCGTGTTGAGGATTCAAACCTGTGCGCTGGATATAATACTAATAATAATGAGTAATGGTAATGTCTACATTACTAAGGTTAATGTAGATATAAAGGGTCCCCCATATTAAAGTCGGGTTCGTTCTCGACGCGGAATCGAGAATTTCAGGTTCAAATCCCGGGCAGGATTAAATCCTGCAGAGGTTCAAATCCCGGGAGCCGGTCGGCCGAGCGGACAGCACGCTGGACTTGTGATCCTGTGGTCCTGGGTTCGATCCCAGGCGCCGGCGAGAAACAATGGGCAGAGTTTCTTTCACCCTATGCCCCTGTTACCTAGCAGTAAAATAGGTACCTGGGTCAGCTGTCACGGGTTGCTTCCTGGGGGTGGAGACCTGGTCGAGGACCGGGCCGCGGGGATACTAAAAGCCCCGAAATCATCTCAAGATAACCTCAAGATAGGACAGAAATTGTTAGGGATATTTCCTTTCACCTAATGTAACTGTTCACCTAGCAGTGAGTTTGGTACTCATAAGTTAGTTAGCTTGTTGTAAGGTTGCATCCTGGGCGGGGTGAGTAATATCGAAGGTGGACCTCGATAAAATCCAAAACGTGTATGAACACTCTGGCTTCCTATCCCGACACAGTGAATTGAATTATAACAGGATAAAACCCACACTTTTGTATTTGTGAAATTTATATTGTAAAATATAATATTGTGAAATATAATATTGTGAAATCTAAATTATGAAATTTATCTTTCGCACTCTCCTAAGTACTTTGTCAAGGTCTGAATGTACTCACTTAGTTGTGCTTGCGGGGGTTGAGCTCTGGCTCTTTGGTCCCGCCTCTCAACTGTCAATCAACTGATGTGTGATTAGGACGAAACTTACATCCTAAGGGTTCCATAGGTCACGGCCCTTACTTTTTATATTGATTTCATTAATTTGTTATGCGCCCTATACCTTTCCTTGTGAGTGGTAGTGGAGTAAGTTTGAATCAAATTATTAATGGGCTCAGGAACTGAAACCTAAAATTATTTTGACATAGAAAGTTACAGTCGTGATATGCTAGTTAATTATGTAGTTTCCTGTTCATTTACATTCTTTTATAGCACAATAGACTCAAGAAGTGAATCACACCTATATCTAAGCTTAACAATTTAAGTTTGTTCTTGCCTGAAACGCTGTGCGTATTAGTAACTTTAGGTGTAGTATATACAAGCTCTATCTAGAACTCCAACATTCTAAAAAAAACTTAATACAAATTATTGTTATTATGCGCTATACCCAGATTATGCTAGTGGAGGCTAATAGATCTCAGCCTTACATTCCATGTTTTCTCCTGATGACTGGCCGTCCTGTGATGTAGGGATGTTGGATGAGCTTGTAGCTGGTTTTTTACCTACACTGTATGGTCTTTCATATAGAATAGGGTAGCAGTACATTGCTGTGTATACCTAAGCTTGTTAAAAAATAAAAGACATTGTTTGAGAGGACTCTTGTAGGAACTGGTAAGAGTAATTACAATGTAATGTTTCCATGATTCAGTGCTGTTTAGTCAGAGCTGATTTGTTTTTATTGAGGCAGGTATTTTCTCCCCTGATTCCATGTATGGCTAATCATCCTGAGATGGGAATATTAGATGAACTTACAGCTAGTTTTTTATCTACACTGTGTAATCTTTCAAATAGAATAGGGTAGCAGCACATTGCTGTGTATACCTAAGCTTGTTAATACAAAAATTATTATTATAATTTATTGTGGTGAGCTAGTTAAACTATTTTTATTATTTTTTTACATTTTTTACTTATACATGAATATCTATTGGGCTGCAGTAATAAGTTAACAAACAAGCGCATGCACTTACCAAGCAAATATTTGGCTAAGATTTCTGGAAGTAAATCATTTTGAATTAAATACTGTCGGGATGTCACGGTTCTTGTTAGTGAAGGGTTAAAGCAACGGTAGACTGGATCTCCTCTCTAGGTGGTTGCTCCGACAATAACCCTTACTCACCGTCGTTCTACGGGTCTTCCCTCGATCCACTAGGCTCCACTGCATGCCCCGGAGAGTACCCCAGTCGATCTCACAACCGGCCTTAAGTTGCAAGATGAGTGGAGGCACAGATCGTTCCCTCAATCTGTGGCCCGCCCCGACACAGAACTCTTACACAGCCTTCAAGGTCGCCAACTGGTGTTTTTAGGTGTCCAGTAACACTGCAGTGGTGAGGTGTAATTGTGGTAATTGTGGTAAGAGCAATTTCAAATAGTGTGGTCTCAGGCAAGTCACTCTGTTTTACTTCCTTACACGGTCACAAGATAAATGGAGGGGATGATATCAAACACCAAAGAGTTTTGGTATTTTACTTAAAAGACAACGATAAATATATATGCTTCAATGTATCAGGAACAATGTATGACAACTGCTCAATCCGTAGCAGAATAATCTGGAGCGCACCGATATGGCAACATCCGGCAGCGCCACGCGTCACCTGTCAGATATCAGCTGACCGGGGCCCTCGTGACTGTGAGAAAAGACTAGTACTTGTTTTCTAATTCTATCACGATCCCCGTTTATTTAATTTGTCGCAAAACACTGTATTTAACATTCACATGGCATACTTATGATTTCACTGGCCTCACGATCAATATCTTATTCACACTGCACTCACAGTGACTTCACCATACCAAAAGATTACTCTATTCTTAATAATATTTACTGTGAATGCACTCGCTTGATCACTGAACTTATCTTTACATCTATACTTTCTCTCTAAGATATATCACTGGCAATCACTTCACGTATGTGATATTATTCAGTACACAGGCATGTACATAGATAAATCAGTAATCAAATTACAGGCATATATATATATAAATCATGAAGATCATTACACAGGCATTTATATCAATAGATCATGGAGATCAACACACAGGCATTTATATCAATAGATCTTGGAGATGAATACACAGGCATTTATATCAATAAATCATGGAGATCAATACACAGGCATTTATATCAATAAATGTTAGGCTCATAGCCTAACACCAATATCTGGTTTACTACCAATATATATAATAATAATAATCACAGGAAATTAATAATAGTCACAGTAAATTCCTCAATGAATCCTTGTGCTTGCACACACCCACAGAGATATATATGTAAACTGATACTGTGAGCGCTCTGGGTAGCCTCACCACACACTGTGCTCTCTGTGACTTAGACTCAGGTGAGACTTGCTCACGACATATAAAATATTCTGACAAGTATATATATATAGTTAACTAAAGAGGAAATGGGAGGGTAACTGTAAACACCTACTTCACCTATCCTAGGATGACTGTTGGGTTGTAGCTCCTGGTCCAGGCTCTCGCCTCGTACACCCTCCAGAAACACAAGCCAACGCCTTAGGATCTTCGCGTCTCGCCGCTTTCTGTACACTGCAGGTCCGTGCTCCTTCCTCTACAGTACGTCGCCGGGTTGAAGTCGGTCTCCTGGCCGTCAACTTTCCTCCCAACTACGGCAGCCAGCCTATGTCTCGGCGGTCGTCGCACGTTTCCCAAATAGTCTTTGTCACTGTACTCCCAGAGGAACTGCCTCTCAGCACTACGAAGTCACTGTGAAGTTATCAGCCGTCCCAGACGATACTGCTTAAGCTCCACACGCACAGCACCCGACTTCAGAGCACTTGTAGCTCACAACACTGTCAATTCCATCGTCGTCTAGATATGTTACTAGGTATTTGGGAAGACTTCTCGACGTGCTTGCATCCAACTGCTGACTCGTAGGGTTCCACAAAGGTATGGTTACTGTCAAACTTGACAGGATCGTCGATCACACGTTCAACCAAGTTGACAAGGTGGTCAACTCGATTCACTCACGGTGGATTGGCCCAGCCACTAAGCTGTCTCTTATACTGGTGGACTGCCAAGGACGTCACACGCGACGATGCCTGGCCCACTTCTTGCAACGCACCTGTTCCGCAGCACTTGTTGCTCAATATTCTGTCAATTCCTTATCTGAGCCACATCTGGGTTGCAGGAAGACCTCACAGAGTGCGCGCTAACAACTGGAGACGCTTACATCCACCGGAGTTCGGTAAATCCGTCACTCTGACAGGATGACCGATCGCACGTCCTGCCTCTCGGACGTGTCGTGAAAGACTGATGGCGCCAAGGCACCGCTACGGCTGGACCCCCCCAGCCTATGTGACGTCACATTTTCCAAAGTCGGTTTTCATTGGCTCCCAGTGCCACGTCGCTGACGGTGACCAATCTGGCGACACTGACGTCACACAGTTTTGGCGGGAGAACAGACTCGCCAGCGCCATTTTGGCTCCCTAAAGGGCCTATCCCACAGGCCAAAATACTATATTTTCGCAAATTTCTCGGCTCAGCGAGAATACTGTTCTCTCCCACATATGTTCAATTGATGCCTGCAACGTAGAGAACGCTCGGGAATAGTGGACATGACTCTTACAGCAGGCGTGGGAGAATTAGAAGGGGGGGGCCAATTTGCAACTGAAAACTCCACACCCCAGAAAGATTCGAATCCAGGCAACCAGGAGCACTATGCACCTTGGCATCCCAATGTAGCCTCATAATGTAGATCTGACCTCACACTGAGAGTTATTCCTCACCTGACCATAGTGAGGAATCAGGGAAATTAAATAGTGCAAGCAACCACCATTAAATGTGACCAAGAGGGAGATAAACCATGGATCAGAACTTGGATAACTCACTGGAGGTGATAGGACGACTGTATGCCACGCGTCGTGTGAAAAAGGACGTCATCGCGGAGCATGTAGTGTGCAAAGGTCTTAGGATGTCACTTGTCGTGAGGAATTCTGAAGAGAAGGACGCACTTCGTCGCTCCGGA
>WNGS01160430.1:26817593-26843354 GCA_020271785.1 Procambarus virginalis
TATATAGATAACTATATATATATATATATATATTCTACTATAAACTATCTATATATACATATAATATATATAGCTACCTATAGTCCATATATATATACATATATATATTATATATATTTACTATATATATATAATATATATATATATTATATCATAAGACCGTCCAAGATCATAGTATAATATATATAAAGACTACAATATATATATCATATATGATATATATATATATATATTATATTTAATAATATATTAATATCATGAAACAGCCGGAATGGTCCACAAGGAGGGTGGGGGGTGTGTTGGGGTGTGAGCTTGTCAGATATAGAATTAGTATATATATATATGATATAGTTAAAATATATATATATATATATATATCATGAAAATATAATATGACTATAATAATGATTAATATATAATATATACTATATCATGTTATATTCCAGATCCGCAGATCAAGTGATCGCATCCGCACCGATCAGTGTGCGCTGGCGGCACCCTCTGGCTCGAACGACACACCATTGAGGTAGTCCTCGAAGAATAAGCTTAAAGACCTGAAGGAGGCATGGAGGCGCGGAATAGGGGCTTTTGGATGCTCATGATACGTTGTATCGCTTCTTACAAGGTGCCTGTCTTGCCCAGACATTACCTATTCCTCCTCAGGATGTGCGTCCTTCTCTTTGACAGCCCAAAATTAACATAATACAGATCACCCTAAAGACAATAACTATGAAAGTGTTAAACTCTCCCTGCAAGATGACCAGTGGGACCAAGCAACGCTCGCCAGTTAGACTCGGGGGTATACTGTACTTCGCAAGAAGCGACACAGTTATATCAGTTGCCGCATTCTTATCCGACGCCAGTGCTACAGTGATTTTAGTGAGGAAATACTACCAGGTAAACCTATAGGAACCCACTGCATTAGGATTCGTATAATCCCAATTTGTGGAAGGACCTGGATCGGGTGGCACACACGGTCGCCATTCACACACCCGACCAGCATATGCTCACAAACGACGGTAAACAGCCAAATGGGATAGCCCTCATATGTGGGAAACAGTCTGCCACAGGGTCAGGGGATGTGGGGCAACTGGCTCTAAGAAGGACAAAGGGGCGCGTCTCCTAGCATGAATGTCACCCCCCATGCTGGGGAGTTCCTGTTGGGAGTCCCTAATTCTGCCTTGGCCACCCGCCTGGATCATCGGGCCCTAAGTATGTATATATATTGGGTGTTGCTCCTGCGCCTTGCCGCCCCACTCTCCAGTCTCGAGCACCGCGTTGTATTTGCGGCCAGGCACACGCAGAAAAATACGGCAGCCATGGTCTCATCTGTCGTAAGACACAGGGAAAGATTGCCAGTCACGAAGCAGTCAATGACATCAATAAGAAGTTTGGTCTACAGCTGGGTGTCCAGCACAAAGGGACGTCCTACCCCAGCCTGTGCAGACCCTGATCACACAGCCAAAAACTCCCAGATGGAGTCACCCTGCAGGCCATGGAGGATTGGGGGGGGGAAGGTAAACAGGTCGTATGGGATTGCACCTGTGCATCTACATTGGCCTATACCTATCTACGGTTACAGCTAGGCGGAGGGAGGTGGGGCAGCCACCTTTCAGGGAGGACCAGAAAATCCACAAGTACAAAAACCTAGAACGTTTGTTACAGGGTTGCGTGCCGATAGGCTCAGAGACCTTGGGCGCCTGGGGTAAATGTGCACTCAAGTTTGTAAAGGAGGGTGGTGAGGAGCACCTCAGTGGGGAAAAACTATGAGACCCTCACGATGAGCAGGCATGTTTGCCTATTCGCAGCGCCTCAGTGTCGCAGTGCAGAGGAGAAATGCGTGTTGTATCCTGGGTACGCACCCCACCCCCGAAGAGCTGGACGAGGTCTTCGAACGCTGATTGTTTAATTGTTATATATTTTGTGTGTGTGTGTGTGTGTTCTCTGTAAACTGTAGGCATTGCCCTATACATACACCAAAACATACAAAAAACTAATAGGGGTAGGTAGGAGGAAGAAAAGAATAAGTCACTATCAGTGAGAATCCACCAAGATCCTTCTGAATGCCCTCTTTGTTTTCTTCTTCCGAGGTATGTGGGTCCCTGCAATTGCACAGAGGGTGGGTACCCCTAATATATATATTATATATAGTATATATAATATAGTAGAGTAGTAATTGAGGGGTATCTCACCTCTGGTGCTTTATTGCAGGGACCCCATCGTTTCCTCGAAGAAGCAAACCAAAGAGCATTCTAGAGATCTTGTGGATTCTCACTGAATACTTTAGTCTTTTCTTGCCGTCATTCAATAATAGACTATACACTATATAATATCATATATATATCATATATAATATATATATAGTATATTATCTATTAATATATATAATATATAACTGCAGTCAATCTCACATCCCAGAAGGGACTCGGAACCCATACTGCCTAGGAGCCAACCACTCTGTGTGTGCTTAAAGGACACCTTAATCCACTTGACCATTCCGACTGCGTCAAATAAGGAGGCGATAGCGATAGCTTCGGCCCCTATGCTACCTCAGCATCACTCACCAGACCACCACCGTCCTCAGCATCACTCACCAGACCACCACCGTCCTCAGCATCACTCACCAGACCACCACCTACCTCAGCATCACTCACCAGACCACCACCTACCTCAGCATCACTCACCAGACCACCACCTACCTCAGCATCACTCACCAGACCACACCGTCCTCAGCATCACTCACCAGACCACCACCTACCTCAGCATCACTCATCAGACCACCACCTACCTCAGCATCACTCACCAGACCACCACCGTCCTCAGCATCACTCACCAGACCACCACCTACCTCAGCATCACTCACCAGACCACCACCTACCTCAGCATCACTCACCAGACCACCACCTACCTCAGCATCACTCACCAGACCACCCACCGTCCTCAGCATCACTCACCAGACCACCACCGTCCTCAGCATCACTCACCAGACCACCACCTACCTCAGCATCACTCACCAGACCACCACCTACCTCAGCATCACTCACCAGACCACCACCTACCTCAGCATCACTCACCAGACCACCACCTACCTCAGCATCACTCACCAGACCACCGTCCTCAGCATCACTCACCAGACCACCACCGTCCTCAGCATCACTCACCAGACCACCACCTACCTCAGCATCACTCACCAGACCACCACCTACCTCAGCATCACTCACCAGACCACCACCTACCTCAGCATCACCTCCACAATACCAGTTAATGCTTCCTTGTGCACTACAAGGAAGAAAGGCCATTTATTCATTCCAAGAAGAGAAAAGAATTGATCAATATATAGACTGCCTGCAGTGGCGCCTAACACCCTAGTTGACCAAACCATTAACTAGGAGGCCTCGTTAGAGACCGGTTGGCTGTTGGCTGCGAGGACATTGATCCCCGGAACCAACATAAGGTAGACGCAAGTAGGTAGATGACTGGGTCAGTGACTGCGTGTGGAGGACTCACTGGGCCCTCCGAGTAACAGGGCCAGACAATGAAGAACTTCCTCGAACACCACCGTCTTGTGTCAGCCAGTCCTGTGGCCGCTCGTTCTTGGCAGGTTAACTCATTGTATTGTGTACGATGTGGCAAATCAAGAGAATAGGCTGAACACACATACATTTCCATAGGAATGAGTGATCACATAGTATTGATTTTTGAGTACCTGGTAGAGCAAGGAGCAATTTCCCTCCAAAAAGAACTAGAAAGCAAGTGGCTGACGTGCCGAAAGGGAAATTATGAGATGAGAACATTCCTAAAGGATATACCATGGGACACAGAATTCAGAATCAAGTCCGTACATGACATGATGAACTATGTCATCCAAAAGTGTCAGGAAGCAGTAAACAGGTTTATTCCGGCCCTATTCCGTTTATTCCGTTCCGTTTATTCCGGCCCAAAAGTAAATAATTGAGAAGCAAAAGAAGAATCCACGATTTAATAGGACATGTATGGAAGCAAAGGAACTGAACAAAAGGGGGTAGAAGAGCTTCCGAAATAACATAACATTAGAAAGCAGAGATATACCAGAGAGCCAGGAATGAGTATGTCAGTGTAAGAAGAGAAGCAGAGAAAAAGTATGAAAATGATATAGCAAATAAAGCCAAGACCGAAACAAAGCTGCTCCACAGTCACATCAGGAGAAAAACAACAGTGAAAAACAGGTGATGAAACTTAGAACGGGTGAGGACAGGTACACAGAGAATGACAGTGTGTGTGTGTGTGTGTGTGTGTACTCACCTAGTTGTACTCACCTAGTTGTGCTTGCGGGGGTTGAGCTCTGGCTCTTTGGTCCCGCCTCTCAACCGTCAATCAACAGGTGTACAGTTTCCTGAGCCTAATGGGCTCTATCATATCTACATTTGAAACTGTGTATGGAGTCAGCCTCCACCACATCGCTTCCTAATGCATTCCATTTGTCAACCACTCTGACACTAAAAAAGTTCTTTCTAATATCTCTGTGGCTCATTTGGGCACTCAGCTTCCACCTGTGTCCCCTAGTGCGTGTGCCCCTTGTGTTAAACAGCCTGTCTTTATCAACCCTGTCGATTCCCCTGAGAATCTTGAATGTGGTGATCATGTCCCCCCTAACTCTTCTGTCTTCCAACGAAGTGAGGTTTAATTCCTGCAGTCGCTCCTCGTAGCTCATACCTCTCAGCTCGGGTACTAGTCTGGTGGCAAACCTTTGAACCTTTTCCAGTTTAGTCTTATGCTTGACTAGATAGGGACTCCATGCTGGAGCCGCATACTCCAGGATTGGTCTGACATATGTGGTATATAATGTTCTGAAAGATTCCTTACACAAGTTTCTAAAGGCCGTTCTTATGTTAGCCAACCTGGCATATGCTGCTGATGTTATCCTCTTGATATGAGCTTCAGGGGACAGGTCTGGCGTGATATCAACCCCCAGGTCTTTCTCTCTCTCTGACTCTTGAAGTATTTCATCTCCCAAATGATACCTTGTATCTGGTCTCCTGCTTCCTACCCCTATCTTCATTACATTACATTTGCTTGGGTTAAACTCTAACAGCCATTTGTTCGACCATTCCTGCAGCTTGTCCAGGTCTTCTTGAAGTCTCAAGCTGTCCTCCTCTGTCTTAATCCTTCTCATAATTTTGGCGTCGTCAGCAAACATTGAGAGGAATGAGTCTATACCCTCTGGGAGATCATTTACGTATATCAGAAACAGGATAGGTCCAAGTACAGAGCCCTGTGGGACTCCACTGGTGACTTCACGCCAGTCTGAGGTCTCACCCCTCACTGTAACTCTCTGCTTCCTATTGCTTAGGTACTCCCTTATCCACTGGAGCGCCTACCTGTTACTCCTGCCTGTTTCTCCGCTTATGCATCAACTTTTATGGGGTACTGTGTCAAAGGCTTTCCGACAGTCCAAAAAAATGCAGTCGCCCACCCTTCTCTTTCTTGCTTAATTCTTGTCACCTGATCGTAGAATTCTATCAAGCCTGTAAGGCAAGATTTACCCTCCCTGAACCCATGTTGAGGGTTGTCACGAAGTCTCTTCTCTCCAGATGTGTTACTAGGTTTTTCTCACAATCTTCTCCATCACCTTGCATGGATACAAGTTAAGGACACTGGCCTGTAGTTCAGTGCCTCTTGTCTGTCACCTTTTTGTATATTGGTACTACATTAGCAGTCTTCCATATTCTGGTAGGTCCCCCGTTTCCAGTGACTTACTATACACTATGGAGAGTGGTAAGCAAAGTGCTCCTGCACACTCTTTCAATACCCATGGCGAGATTTCCATCCGGCCCACAGCTTTCTCACATCCAGCTCCAATAGGTGCTTTTTGACCTCATCTCTTGTAATTCGAACCTATCCANAGGGTTAGGAACCTTGACAGTCGAGAATCGGGACCAAAGAGCCGAAGCTCAACCCCCGCAAACACAAGTAGGCGAGTACACGCGCACACACACACACGGATGAGAGGACACACACCTAAACAAGATAACACACACACCTTGATGATAAGAACTCATCTAGACGACGACACATGGATGAAGTAGCACATCCAAGATGGTAATGACACATATGAATGAATAATCACAAAACACCGAGCACACACCTTAAGAAGCGAACACCCACACACCTGAAAGCTCAGTTCCCTGAGGCCGGCGAGGCGAGGCAGGAGACTAATGAGGTCGTCGCGGTAGAAGGTCCTGACGTGGACGAGACGAAGAGAAGTGGTCGTAGCAGAGAAGAGCAGATCCAGCAGCCTCAGACTCACTGTGTCGTACACCCGCCAGTCACGTAGCACCCGCTCCTGCAACACTTTCCGATTACCCTCATGCTCCTGCAACACATTCTGATTACCCTTATGCTCCTGCAACACATTCTGATTACCCTCATGCTCCTACAACACTTTCTGATTACCCTCATGCTCCTGCAACACTTTCTGATTACCCTCATGCTCCTGCAACACTTTCTGATTACCCTCATGCTCCTGCAACAGATATAATAGGCTCCTGCAATACACACAATAGGCTCCTGCTCCTGTAACAGAGATAATTGGCTCCTGCAACACTGAAATAGGCTAATGCTTCTGTAACACAAAGATAAGAGACTCCTGCAACTCAGACAATATGTTACTGCTTCTGTAACATAAATAATAGATTCCTTCTCCTGCAACACAAAAATAATAGGCTCTTTCACAACACCAGTTACGTTCCTCAACCAAAAATGTTTACACGTCGTCAAATATTCAAAGCAGGTTTATGCAACATTTTGAGTCCAAAATTGCAACTGTAAAATATATGCAACCTTCTCGTGCAACACAATATTAAAATGAACAGCCTTGCAACTTGGTGCAATTATATATATATATATATATATATATATATATATTGGTGTATACTGGCAGCAGGTTTTCTTTTACACATGTCTCATTGAATATGACCGCATATTCTGTATTTACTATCTTTTGATTTAGGGCTTCTATCCCTCTAACTATTTTCTTAGCATCAGGGCTTAGCTGAAAATATATATATATATATGTCGTACCTAGATATATATATATATATATGTCGTACCTAGTAGCCAGAACACATTTCTCAGCCTACTATGCAAGGCCCGATTTGCCTAATAGGCCAAGTTTTCATGAATTAATTGTTTTTCGACTACCTAACCTATCTTTTTCGGCTACCTAACCTAACCTAACCTATAACGATAGGATAGGTTAGGTTAGGTAGGGTTGGTTAGGTTCGGTCATATATCAACGTTAATTTTGACTCCAATAAAAAAAATTGACCTCATACATAAGGAAATGGGTACCTTTATCATTTCATAAGAAAAAAAAATTGAGAAAATATATTAATTCAGGAAAACTTGGCTTATTAGGCAAATATGGCCTTGCATAGTAGGCCAAAAAGTGAGTTCTGGCTACTAGGTACGATATATATATATATATATATATATATATATATATATATATATATATATATATATATATATATATATACATTGTACAGCTTCTGCAACAATTAAACTGCCATGCGTCAATACAGGTCGACATGTTATATACCTTTCGTTGCTGCAATGTCTTGCTGGATATTACCGATTGGTGCAATTCTGACAAAATAGAGTTTTTACAAAGCTAACGATGTCAATGACACGGTAAACCATTGCTTCATGGAGGCACCTGACACTGGAGTGCCATAATACTGGCACAGGTGGATTACGGATGACCTCTTACTAGAAAGGTTGTCAAGGAGGTGCCGGGCCAGGCGGTGCTTGTTAGGACGCTTGACTACCACTACAGCAATGTTTACAAGTCTCTACCAGACGACAACAGTAATATCTACAAGTCTCTACGTGACCACTCAAGTAATACGGAAGTCTCTACAGGACAAGACAGTAGAGTATTGTTTACATGTCTCTAATGAAAAGTCTCTACAGTAATATTTACACATCTCTACATAACCGCTACAGTAATGTCTACAAGTCTCTACCGGAAAAGACGCTACAGAAGCAAGCCACTGCAGTATTTTAAGACGCGGCAATGCTAGCCAAAAGTTTCCCCATCATCAACATTCTTCACATTCTTATGTTCTCTCTTCTATAACTGGACACTTTAAGCAGCAGTTATTAGCTTCCGATAATTTATCTTTTTGTAAATGCAAAATATTTTTGTGTTTAATATAAAATCTAAAAGAAAACCCCCGGCTTAATTTGTCTTCAACACCCGTGGCGCCACGAACGTGTCCTACTTCCTTCCTTCGCGCTACAATAACAGGATACTAGAGAAAAGAAAGCTGAAAGAGGATAGAAAGGAGAGGAAAAATAAAAGTGAGCGGTGGAGACAAATATTATTTTATATAATAGCCACGAAGACTCACAGGCTGCTTCTGCACCTGCTCGACATCTGTGGCTGCACCTCTGATTATAAAGTTAGCTCACACCTCGAGTATGCTCCACTATTTGGAAACATCTGTCCATTATCCCATCCCGACTTTTGGACAGGGTAGAGATCCGTGAACGGTCAGCTCAAGCCTCGACCCGTCTAGGCCAGTTCTCACGTGGACATCAGAAAGATGTTATTAACGGATGAAATCTAAACATCAAGGTGGCACCACTGGCCATTTCCCTCAGCTCAATGAACACTGTCAGCAATTACTCATTCCTCTCCTGACACGCATCAAATGTTTCATAATTTTTTTGTTAAATCCAGTCAGACAAGGAAATCAAAGATGCAGACCATAGGAGTGACTCCAACGTCACTCACCACCCGGCATAAAATTTACTTGCTATTAAATATAGTCAAACTTACAATAAAGCAAATGATAAACCTAGGCTTCGAAAGGAGCTGTTAAGGCAAAAAGAGAAGGACCAGGATTGAAAAAAAAGAGAGAGAAGGACCAGGCTTGAAAAAAAGAGAGAGAGAAGGACCAGGCTTGAAAAAAAGAGAGAGAGAAGGACCAGGCTTGAAAAAAAGAGAGAATGACCAGGCCTGAAAAAAAGAGAGAATGACCAGGCCTGAAAAAAAGAGAGAAGGACCAGGCCTGAAAAAAAGAGAGAATGACCAGGCCTGAAAAAAAGAGAGAAGGACCAGGCTTAAATAAAAGGCTGATGAACAGCTTTTATTATATTTTCCTGCTGCTGATTAACCACCAAAATTTTAATTTAAAACTGGGTAGAAGAAAGAAAAAAGAAAAAGTAAAAGAAACAGGAAGAAAAAGAAAGTTAAAAGAAAAGAGAAAATGAAAAGAATTAAGTAGGAGGAGGGGAACGCTATGAAGAGTTGAGGACACGCAAGAATGAACATAATGAAGAGAGAACAAGCGAATAATTCAAAACGGGAAATAGAAGACAAAGTGGAAATGAAAAATAAGAGTCGAGATAAATTTGGAAGCAAAGATAAAACATAAGAGTAAAACAAGTGTAGAGGCGAACACACACCTGCATACGCTGGCGGACGATGTGAGGGAGGTGGGCGTGAACTATGTGCGTGATGTGCGCCTTGTTCCCCTGCCAAGACCTCTTCTTTGTGGCCCCCGTCAGGAGCGTCAACACCGCTGACTCCGCCAAGGCCTCCAGGTGCGGCGCCTGCGCCTGCTTGTCCTCACCACCAAGATTTACCTCGCCATTATTACCATTGTTTCCGTTAATAGCGTTAATTCTGTTGTAACCATTGTGCACCATCTCTGTTGGAAGGAAAACCACGCACCTAAATTAAAGATGACTTTCAAAGACTCAAATATTGCTACTAATCTATTCCAACGCAAATTGTGACCGAATGTCCATTTGAATAATTAAGGAATAGAGGACATTAAAGAATATTGTGTAAGTGAACACTTTGATTAAATTCAAATCACTCCCCAGACCACCACCGTCCTCAGCATCACTCCCCAGGCGATAACCTACCTCAGCATCACTCCCCAGGCGATAACCTACCTCAGCATCACTCACCAGACCACCACCTACCTCAGCATCACTCACCAGACCACCACCTACCTCAGCATCACTCACCAGACCACCACCGTCCTCAGCATCACTCACCAGACCACCACCTACCTCAGCATCACTCACCAGACCACCGTCCTCAGCATCACTCACCAGACCACCACCGTCCTCAGCATCACTCACCAGACCACCACCGTCCTCAGCATCACTCACCAGACCACCACCTACCTCAGCATCACTCACCAGACCACCACCTACCTCAGCATCACTCACCAGACCACCACCTACCTCAGCATCACTCCGCAGACGATAACTTACCTCAGCATCACCTCCACAATACCAGTTAATGCTTCCTTGTGCACTACAAGGAAGAAAGGCCACTTATTCATTCCCAAGAAGAGAAAAGAATTGATCAATATATAGACTGCCTGCAGTGGCGCCTAACACCCTAGTTGACCAAACCATTAACTAGGAGGCCTCGTTAGAGACCGGTTGGCTGTTGGCTGCGAGGACATTGATCCCCGGAACCAACATAAGGTAGACGCAAGTAGGTAGATGACTGGGTCAGTGACTGCGTGTGGAGGACTCACTGGGCCCTCCGAGTAACAGGGCCAGACAATGAAGAACTTCCTCGAACACCACCGTCTTGTGTCAGCCAGTCCTGTGGCCGCTCGTTCTTGGCAGGTTAACTCATTGTATTGTGTACGATGTGGCAAATCAAGAGAATAGGCTGAACACACATACATTTCCATAGGAATGAGTGATCACATAGTATTGATTTTTGAGTACCTGGTAGAGCAAGGAGCAATTTCCCTCCAAAAAGAACTAGAAAGCAAGTGGCTGACGTGCCGAAAGGGAAATTATGAGATGAGAACATTCCTAAAGGATATACCATGGGACACAGAATTCAGAATCAAGTCCGTACATGACATGATGAACTATGTCATCCAAAAGTGTCAGGAAGCAGTAAACAGGTTTATTCCGGCCCTATTCCGTTCCGTTTATTCCGGCCCAAAAGTAAATAATTGAGAAGCAAAAGAAGAATCCACGATTTAATAGGACATGTATGGAAGCAAAGGAACTGAACAAAAGGGGGTAGAAGAACTTCCGAAATAACATAACATTAGAAAGCAGAGATATACCAGAGAGCCAGGAATGAGTATGTCAGTGTAAGAAGAGAAGCAGAGAAAAAGTATGAAAATGATATAGCAAATAAAGCCAAGACCGAAACAAAGCTGCTCCACAGTCACATCAGGAGAAAAACAACAGTGAAAAAACAGGTGATGAAACTTAGAACGGGTGAGGACAGGTACACAGAGAATGACAGTGTGTGTGTGTGTGTGTGTGTGTGTGTGTGTGTGTGTGTGTGTGTGTGTGTGTGTGTGTGTGTGTGTGTGTGTGTGTGTGTGTACTCACCTATATGTACTCACCTATATGTGTCTGCAGGATCGAGCATTGACTCTTGGATCCCGCCTTTCGAGCATCAGTTGTTTACAGCAATGACTCCTGTCCCATTTCCCTATCATACCTGGTTTTAAAATTATGAATAGTATTTGCTTCCACAACCTGTTCCTTGAGTGCATTCCATTTTCCCACTACTCTCACGCTAAAAGAAAACTTCCTAACATCTCTGTGACTCATCTGAGTTTCCAACTTCCATCCATGTCCCCTCGTTCTGTTACTATTCCGTGTGAACATTTCGTCTATGTCCACTCTGTCAATCCCTCTGAGTATTTTATACGTTCCTATCATGTCCCCTCTCTCCCTTCTTCTTTCTAGTGTCGTAAGGCACAGTTCCCTCAGGCGCTCCTCATACCCCATCCCTCGTAGCTCAGGGACGAGTCTCGTTGCAAACCTCTGAACCTTTTCCAGTTTCATTATATGCTTCTTCAGATGGGGACTCCATGATGAGGCGGCATACTCTAAGACTGGCCTCACGTAGGCAGTGTAAAGCGCCCTAAATGCCTCCTTGCTTAGGTTTCTGAATGATGTTCTAACTTTTGCCAGTGTAGAGTACGCTGCTGTCGTTATCCTATTTATATGTGCCTCAGGAGATAGATTAGGTGTTACGTCCACACCCAGGTCTCTTTCGCGCGTCGTCACAGGTAGGCTGTTCCCCTTCATTGTGTACTGACCCTTTGGTCTCCTATCTCCTAGTCCCATTTCCATAACTTTACATTTGCTCGTATTGAATTCCAGTAGCCATTTCTCTGACCATCTCTGCAACCTGTTCAGGTCTTGTGTGTGTGTGTGTGTGTGTGTGTGTGTGTGTGTGTGTGTGTGTGTGTGTGTGTGTGTGTGTGTGTGTGTGTGTGTGTGTGTGTGTGTGTGTGTGTCCTTGCGCTAGGAGAGGTGGCAGTAAACCAGGCGGCCTTGGAAGGGTTCGAAATTACCAGACATGAGGTTAAGAGGAATCTGTTGGATCTGGACATGAGAAAGGCTGTTGGTCTGGACGGAATCTCGCCATGGTTACTGAAAGAGTGTGCAGAAGTACTTTGCTTGCCACTCTCCATAGTGTATGGTAGGCTACTGGAGACCTACCAGAAATATGGAAAACAACAAATGTAGTCCCAATATACATAAAGGATGACAGGCAAGAGGCACTGAACTTTAAGTAAACTAAACTCAAAGAATTATTGGGTTGGATTTACTTGGAGTATAACAATGACGTAGAGCGGTGGAAATATGGTGAGGTGTGGGATCCTACTCCTGCCACCGAGCCCTCCTCCAGTCATGACAGTAGTTACAACACCAATTTGTTCAAACGTACAAGAATGGACCTTTGGACCCAAAAGTACACGTTTTAAATTACTGAATTAGCCCAAATGGCTTACTTAAAAACGTAAAAGTAACCGAGGAATTTAACCTGACTTCACCAAGCAATCATCGGCCTAAGATACGCTATCTTAGGCCTAATATTGTACATGTATATGCTACACTAGGCTTAGGAATGTTTAAGTTTGGTTTTGGGCTTTTTATTCGTGCCCTCGAAAAGACCGATACTACAAAACATGAACATTGTTGGCTGCAACAGTATTTTTGTACGTTGGACCAAATAGTTGCTATTAGTATTATAATGTTAGAAGGATGGTTGCTGGCTCCATTACCTACCAACCAACCAACCTCCCTCCCTCCAAGGATGATGAATATTCAGTACGGTATTTGAGTCATTCCACACAAGGCGCGCTCAGGTGTTCATTCATTAAAGACACCTTTAGAGAATTAATAACACAAAATCGTGTGTTTTGTGAAGACAAGAAGAGTGCGCGTCCAGTTCATAACGAGCTGGGCGTCTCACAACCCGGCCTCTCCAATACCATCTAGTATTTTGACGAATAAAACCCATTAGGCCAAAAAACCGAGTTACTAAAAATCATAGGGACGCAAAATTTACGTGATAACCCGTTTTCTATTCGTGAGTCCTCGGTTACGTTAGATTCGGAGGAATTAACGTTGTGAATGGTGGAGAGGGCGGGCCGCCGACCGCGTATACCTGGCTCCTCACCCCGGCCCCTCCTACTCACCCGTCAGATTCCAATAATGCTTATTGTGGGGGACAGTAAGCCTGTAAATATAGGCCTATTGCCGTCCTTGTAACTCGAGTTACAGCCCCGCTCTCCTGTGTCAGGTAAGTCCACTACAGGTTCAGCATAGCATAGTATCACCATTGCTATTTGGAACTTTGTTCCTTTTAGCCGAATGTAGAAAACAACAACAATGTCCCCCGAAGACCAACTACTGACCTTTACCCATGATGCAACCCACAACAGTTGCTAAACTACCAGGTAGCTATTCACTACGTGACGAACTGAGGCATCAGGTGAAATGAAACGTGCCCAATCATTTCTGCCTTACCCGATGAATGAACCCGGCTCCCTCGGTTGAGTGCATGGAGGACAGACAATTAAGCTTCATGAATCATGCACATCAACAGCTTGGTAGTTAGGCTGGAAGGGAACAACCCTAAAGTTGTTCACTAATCCCTTAGTTTTTCACTCTGTTCTCCCGATTGACACTTTGGAAAAAATAAACTTTTAATTTGTCCAATGTCAACCAGATTTTTCAAAGTACTAAGGGTATTAAATGCATCAACATGAGCAACTTATTTTCTCGTGGCTGCTTATGTTCCTAAGTCATTTTATCCTGTGTGTTGGCTCGGGGTCTTGAAGTGGGTAGAATGTAATTGTGTTAACTGGTTGCCTATTGCTGGCCTTTACTTTTTGATGTGAAGCGCCTCGCTGATGTCCAGTCTTCTGTTGCCGTTATACCTGTCGATTATTTCACCGAAATAATCGACATAGCAGAAGACTGGACATCAGCGAGGAGCTACGCGTCAAAAAATCAAGTCCAGCAATCAGTAAACACTTAACACAATTATATTCTACTTACTTCAGACCTTGTGTGTATATATTACACACAAGTTTCCCTAAATATTCAAACCACATGGCATAACAGATCAAGGAAAATATTTTTCTGTGCGAGACAAACAAGACCAAATCAAACAGTACTCATTAAACACAAACAATAGCATATCGTTGATACATGCACTCAACATGGTTCACAAGTGGTCTACCCCCACGGCAGCCCATTTTCTCTATTTGCCTCCTCCAAAAATACACCACCTAACTAGAAACGTACAAACCCAAGCAACCTAACCTATCAAATCCGATGCATAAAAAAAGTAATTTGTAGGCCGTTACTTGTCACAGTAGGTTACTCTACATAACATATAGGTTGCGTTTTTTACGTTGAGAGGACGAGTTGGCGTGTGTGCGCACGCAAATACATGATGGAAAACGTTGATTTAAAATCCTAAATATCCCGTACACACACACAAATAATAGTACTAACGGTAAAACACCTTCTAACGTCACCATTATACACAGACGTTTATGTTCAAATGTTAGTATTCAATACACATCAAAACAAACCATTAAACATTTGGCATCAAGTAAACATCACATTTTATGTGACATCGTTAAAAAGCAATACCTTTGAGATGATCTAATGTGAGATTCTGTTACAGAAACTCTCCTGTAGCGAAAAGAATTTCACTGATAAATGAAGGAGCAGAGCGGTCCAACACCCTCACTCCTCAGCTGCACCAGACAAACTGTTCTCCTGGTGGCTGACTCGTTTGTAATTTGCTCCAGCTGTTGCCAGAGATTACGAATATAGTTGCCAGTTGCCCGCCAGAATTATCCTGACTTGCGACTTTGGTGTTTGTGGACTACGTGCATTATAATGTAATGTTTCGTATTTTCTGTGTATTACACCTTTAAATTACATAGATTTGTGATATAGGATACTGTTTGAGTTGCATCCTTGGGAAGGTCAGTGGATGGCCTAGGGAAAACATACCACATACAAAACTATTTTTTTGCTGAAAGGAAACAAGCGCTGAGAGAATTTAATGATTTCTAGTCAAATGTGACGTCAAGTGTAACTTTTTTGCAGGGATATTCCTGCGCGGGCCCTAAGCCTCTGGCTGGCCCACTAAGTGTTGCTTGTTTCTGTTTTACTTGGACGGAGTATGAGTATTTATGATTCGTATGGTCGCTTCAGTAAGATTTTGTCATATGTGTTTAACAACTTCTTCTGTTCTGTTGAATCTAAGTTGAAATCTTAATGGGTTTGTAACTGTGCACTGTGTTAGATAATGTTCCAGAGGTCTGTCGGGCATTTCTCTACAGTGTTGACATTTCCTCTCATCTTCCAGAACCTGTAAGCCTATTTCCCACGCACATGGGTATCCAAGCCTGATGCGATGTAAGTGTACTTCTGTTGCTCCACTGCTCCCTTTCAACAAACTAAGTGGTTCGTAGTTGGTTGAATTATCATGTAGATCCGACAGTCACATGGTTAATATTGTGTGTGTGTGTGTTTACTATTTGTGCCTGCAGAATCGAGCTATTAGCTCTTGGACCCCGCCTTTCTTACCAATATACTTTTCCTCTATTATGTGTACTACATATATTTCTCTCTAACACGCATATCAAAGAAGCAGCCCATAACAGCTGTCGAACTCCCATGTATCTCTTTACTGCTAGGTGAACAGGGGCATCAGGGCGAAAGAAACTCTGCCCATTTGTTTCCGTCTCCGCCGGAAATCGAACCCGGGCCATTTGGATTACGACATCGGAGCGCTGTCCACTCACCCGTAAGGCCCCCTGTGTATTCACCTAATTGTATTCACCTAGTTGTGCTTGCTGGGATTGAGCTCTGCTCTTTCGGCCTGCCTCTCAACTGACAATCATTCAACTGTTACTACAGCCCGCACCGTAACTACTAATTTTTTTTCACACACATACACACACACATCCCCAGGAAGCAGCCCGTAGCAGCTGTCTAACTTCCAGGTACCTATTTACTGCTAGGTGAACAGGAGCATCAGGGTGAAAGAAACTGCATAAAATCATCAGGACAAATGGAGGGACCCTTGACAAGCCGACGGCTTCCTGTACACGTCGAGGCGCCTAGTGAGACGTTGGTCCCTCAGGTAAACTGAGGAGTTTGAGTTGTTCTCCGCCACTTTGTTTGGGTCTGTATGAGCTTGACTGTGTACTCACCTAGTTGTGCTTGCGGGGGTTGAGCTCTGGCTCTTTGGTCCCGCCTTTCAACCGTCAATCAACTATTGTCCAGATTCCTGAGCCTACTGGGCTCTATCATATCTACATTTGAAACTGTGTAAGGAGTCAGCCTCCATCACATCACTGCCTAATGCATTTTATCTGTTAACTACTCTGACACTGAAAAAAGATCTTTCTAACGTTCCTGTGGCTCACTTGAGTACTCAGATTCCACCTGTGTCCCCTTGTTCACGTACCACCCGTGTTAAGGGCGGTGTGTGGGTCTGCTTGACCTTTAGTTTGTGTTGGTCTGTTTGACCTTGATTACACAAGGCCTTGTGTAATCAAGGTTTCTGTAATCATTGTTTGACCTTGACTGTGTGGGGGTTTGTGGCCCTACATGACCTTGAATTTGCGTCGAGTATGTGGGTCTGTATGACTAAGTATGTTGTGTTATTATAAGTAGGTCGTCCACTGCTTGCCTGATCGTTGGATGGAATAAATTGAAAATTTGTCCTTTCATGCTGCCTCAGATATATTGAATTTTATTGTTAAATGAACAATATCCTAGAGCCCCAAAGTCATGGAAGTTATTAACTGTTAAATGGTAATTTAATCTGTCCAAAAATTTCGGTAAAGTGTAATGCTTGACATGAAATAGTGTAAGTTTCTAGATGTTTGTAGAGTTGCTTAGGGTAGAAAGCTCAAGTATGATACAGAACCAATAACATTATTCTTGTATGACTCAAAACTCATAACATTGGTCTCGTAAGACTGAGAACCAATAACACTGTCCAGTGTTCTGGCACACCCTACTCATGTGACTCAAGACCAATAACATTGAAATTCTCTGTTATCTGTATGAATCACACATTCCCGTAAGCTGAATTATTTGGTCTAATACAAGGCCGACTTGTTACAATTTCTCCTTGCAAGAGTATATGAATTTGTTCTCTCTCTCTCTCTCTCTCTCTCTCTCTCTCTCTCTCTCTCTCTCTCTCTCTCTCTCTCTCTCTCTCTCTCTCTCTCTCTCTCTCTCTCTCTCTCTCTGTTATAACATTTGAATGAACTATTTAGGAAAGTCAGACGTACAGGCAGACTCCAAACACTGATTGTTGAGTGGTGGAGGCAGACTGCAAATAAACACTGATTGATTGTAGGCAGATCTGCCATTGATTGTAGGAAGAGCAAGGCAAGTACAGCTGGGTAAATACTCTTTGGCAAGTACAAGTAAGCACGAAGTCTTAGGGAAGCACAAGTAGTTAAGTACACATGTACACCAACATAAACCTTGATATTATGTAACTAGAGAAGATCTGAAAGCTGTTCCATTTTCCTCGGCAATAAAATGTAGAGAAACCTCCCCAACCCTGCCTTACCTGTGGTCAGGCGAGTGCCTGTCTGTCTTGTGTGTACAAGCCGTCCTCTCTCTACTCCCGGCTACACTTGCTCTCGGTTATGTTGAGTCCGGTGTTATGATGTCATAAACCGCACCAGAGCTCTGACCCCTCCAGACACATATAGAAGAGGCAGGTGCCAGGTCTGATTCTTTCAGGCAGTAAACTGCCATAATGGAAACAATTTCCGGTTTTAGTAAGTTGATAAGGGTTAGGGTATTGGATGTGCTCACTGAGCGTGTGATTCACCTATCCATCTAGAAGTAGGGGTTAGAGTCCTTGCTAAGACCTCCTTTTCACTCCTACCCCGGAAAAGACCCTCTCCTTCCAACCCCCACTAGTTTTCACCGACACTTCTCTTACCTACGAGTTCTCCGACTACCTTTTTTTTTTTTTTTGGAGTAAAGAGGAAGGAGAGGCATAGGTGAAGGGAAGTATAGAAGTGGGAAATACAGTGAGAGGTATGAAAGCAGGCGGGCTGTCCGCCTTGCTGACACGATGTGTGGGTGTTGGCAGCTAAGCTAAGCTGGCTCCCTCTTGTCAGGGAGCTGTGAGTGTGTGAGAGGTTCTTCACATGTGTTTCACCATATATGGATGTCTATAGATGAATACTGAGTAGCATTCATATATACACACTCCGATGCTTCCACACATGTTGTTCTGTTTAAGGCTCTTTGTTTAATTATTATTATTTGTCGAATTGCTCATACATATTATTGTTCATCGAGTTGTTCATATATATACTTGTATGAACTGTTCCTATATACACATATATATCTCATCTGGGGATTATATACTGTGGGACAGGGTTATCATCCAGAGAATCGAGGCTCTTGGGCCACCAGCTGTGGGAGCGGGGCGTCTCATCTTGGAGTAATCTTTCTAACATTGGGTCCTCTAACATTTCGATGGTGTTCCACACCCTGATGGCTTGGTGCTGCAGTCTGATGTTTAGTGGCTGTATATTCAAGAGTTCATGGAGCTCCTGGATTGTCTGATTATATGGTAGACGGTGTTTTGCTGCTCTCCTGAGCACCTTATTTTGCACTGCTTGCAGTTTCTGCATGTTAGTTTTCTTTATGGTGTTTAGTGGTACTGGGGGATACTCTAAGTGCGGCCGAACTAGAGCCTTATATAGGTGGATCTGAATGTTAGTACTGAGGCTTCGGAATCTTCTCAGTTTTCCTAATGCTACTTTGGCTTTGGCGACTACCTGTACACTCACCCATTCACCCCCCCCCCCCGCTCAACCAACATAATAAGCCTCTCCACCCCCACTCCCCAACCCCCCTCCCCCCAACACACACACACACACACACGTAACCAAACGAAGCAATTAGGCTTCGGACTCAGACTCAGGGAGGCTCTTTTAAATGCATTAGAGAATACACAAGGTTACTCTACCGCTCGGACAATTCCTGCTACGTAAAGAATCTAAATTGCCCATAATCACATGAATTCGTTCTTGATTTACCATCGGGAATCCCGAGTGGGACTGAAATGGTTGGGCACGTTACCTGTCACCTAATGGATCTGTTCACCTAGCAGTAAATAGGTACCCGGGAGGTAGGTAACTGTCATGGGGTTGCATCCTAGGGAGGATCTCGATATCAGCATAAAGAGTATATATATTCATAGGTTGCCTGTCCCCAACAAAATGCATTATTGATTATTATAAGTGCAGCCCACCATGGACCTGAATACATGTTAGTGCAGAGCACCATGGACCTGTATACATGTTAGTGCAGCGAACCATGGACCTGTATATAAGTTAGCGCAGCGCACCATGGTCCTGTATACATGTTAGTGCAGCGCATCATGGACCTGTATACATGTTAGTGCAGCGCATAATGGACCTGAATACATGTTAGTGCAGAGCACCATGGACCTGTATACATGTTAGCGTAGCGCATCATGGACCTGTATACATGTTAGCATAGCGAACCATGGACCTGTATATAAGTTAGCGCAGCGCACCATGGTCCTGTATACGTGTTAGTGCAGCGCATCATGGACCTGTATACATGTTAGCGTAGCGAACCATGGACCTGTATACATGTTAGCGCAGCGCATCATGGTCCTGTATATATGTTAGGGCAGCGCATCATGGACCTGTATACATGTTAGCGCAGCGCATCATGGACCTGTATACATGTTAGCGCAGCGCATCATGGACCTGTATACATGTTAGTGCAGCGCATCATGGAACTGTATACATGTTAGCGCAGCGCATCATGGACCTGTATACATGTTAGTGCAGCGCATCATGGACCTGTATACATGTTAGCGCAGCGCATCATGGACCTGTATACATGTTAGCACAGCGCATTATGGACCTGTATACATGTTAGCGCAGCGCATCATGGACCTGTATACATGTTAGGGCAGCGCACTATGGGACTGTAATAAAAATATTCCTAATCCTCAGAGTTCTACAATTCTGATTTGCTAAGACAGGGTCTGGTCCCCGACGCCCTGCCGTGTGGGGTGAAGGTGTGACTATCACAGATTATCATCTCTGTATCCCATATGGCTAACTCGCTCCTTTGTCATCTTCAGCACCACCCTCTATGTTCCACTTCTTAATTAAATACATTGTCTCCGTGGTGTAGTGGTAAGACACTCGCCTGGCGTTCCGCGAGCGCTATGTCATGGGTTCGTATCCTGGCCGGGGAGGATTTACTGGGCGCAATTCCTTAACTGTAGCCTCTGTTTAACGCAACAGTAAAATGTGTACTTGGATGAAAAAACGATTCTTCGCGGCAGGGGATCGTATTCCAGGGACCTGCCCTAAACGCTACGCGTACTAGTGGCTGTACAAGAATGTAACAACTCTTGTATATATCTCAAAAAAAAAAAAATACAAAGTCATCTAAGTTAACTAATTCATAATTTTAAGAAACTAATTTTTTCACTAAACGTCTGAAATTTCTCCGTGTTCCATAAGTATAACGTTTTGAGACGTTTTGAGTTACATTTTAATCGAATTATGGAATTTGCATCAGTTTTATCCTCTCTATCTACCAGATGGAGAGGGCTGAAAAACAATTTAATAAAGAACTGCTCCCGCCAGGGCTCGAACCTGGGACCTTCTGCGTGTAAAGCAGACGTGATAACCACTACACTACGAGAGCCACTGAATCACTTGATGCCTAATGTTTTATACTAGAGTTGACTATATTTTTTTAATCGCTGCAGGTTGTATCTTTAACAATAATTTAGAACGTTATATACGTTATACTTATATCGAGGTACCACTGATGTCAAACTTCTGACCTTCCCCAAGAAATGCGGCCAAGATGAAACCACGCAACCGTTGGCTAACTCCCGGATACCTATTTACTGTTAGGTGAACAACAGTGGCATTAGGTGAAAGGTAACGTGCCCAAGAAAGGTAACGTTTCTTTCCCACCCAGGCTTCGAATCCGGGATTCCCGATTGTGAGTTGAGAATGAACTGTGAACACTTGCTTCTCAGTATCCCATAATTGACGCATAAATTAACATGTGAATTATTGAACCTTGCTGCTTCCATCTGTCATAATATCATAACACCATTTATCATAATACTTTCATAATATCGTGTACCATAATACCATCTATCATAAACTGTCCTCCACACTTCCGTGGATATACAACCCGTCCTCGACTCAAGTCCATTACACCCAGCGGTCGACCCCACAGACGCATTCATAAATTTTAACATGCTGTTCATTCAAAACGGACATTTTACGAAATATAAATTAATATTATAATATATTAGCATATTGTGCATGTATAGACATAGGTTAGGGTAGATGTTTAGATTCTGTTGGGGATTATTTGTATTTGTAATACGTGGGTGAAGCATTTACAGTGTTGTGGTTCGAACAAAATTCGTCAGTGAAGCACTTGTTCCGGAAGTGTTTCAACGTATGGGATAGGGAGCTGGTCGGCCAAGCGGACAGCATGCTGGACTTGTGATCCTGTGGTCCTGGGTTCGATCCCAAGCGCCGGCGAGAAACAATGGGCAGAGTTTCTTTCACCCTATGCCTCTGTTACCTAGCAGTAAAATAGGTACCTGGGTGTTAGTCAGCTGTCACGGGCTGCTTCCTGGGGGTGGAGGCCTGGTCGAGGACCGGGCCGCGGGGACACTAAAAAGCCCCGAAATCATCTCAAGAAGAAGAATCATCTCAAGATAACATCAACAGTTGTGAGTGTGAAAAATGGTGTGTAAACCGTTTTTCATTCATAAACAAGGGGGTTTGGCGGGTGCATGAAATCACTTTTGGGTCTTTGCTTGGAGGACAGGCTGGGATATAAATCTTTCATTCACCTGGAGATCTTTCATTTGTCTCCTTGAGACTCAAAATGCGGATTCAAAGCGTGAGTCCGAAGCTCTATCGACTGAGCTAAAGAGTAGTCTTAATAAAAGAACAGCCCGTCCTCCAAACAAAGACCCAAAAGGGATTCTATGCACCCTTTCTCCCCCCCACAAAACGGGGGGAAGGCCCCCCCCCCATCGTGCAAGCCACGTCAACAACGACGAGTGTCCAACCACCATGCACGCCGGGCACAGGTGGGCACCTCCGCACCCCCTGGCTGCCGGGCCCAAACCTTACCTGGTTGCTAAAAATTTGGCGGGTCGTATTTCAGGGAAAATTAAGATTAAGGACAAGCCCGAAACGATATACGTGCACGTGGCAGGTCTTTCTTTACAAGAAAGTAAGAACTCTTGTAAAGTATATATATATATATATATATATATATATATATATATATATATATATATATATATATATATATATATATTGTCGGGGTTCATGGTGGTGTGGGTATAAGCAACAGTAAACTATGATATACTCTCGAGGTGGTTGCTCTGACGATAACCGTTACTCACCGTAGTCCTACGGGTCTTCACTCGATCCCTCCGCGCCACTGTACGCCCGAAAGAGTACCCCAGTCGATCTCCCAACCGGCCTCAGGTCGAAGAGTGAGTGGAGACACAGGTTGTTCACTCAACCTATGTGCCTGCCCCGGCAAAGGACTCTTACACTACTTACTAAGGTCGCCAACTGGTGTTTTCAGGTGTCCAGTACCACCACAGTGGTGCTGCGTAATTGTGGTAATAGTGGCAAAAGCAAGCTCAATTAGTGTGGTATCAGGCAAGTAATTAATTATGTCACTCAGTCTTATTTCCTTTCCACAGTCACAAGGTATATGGAGGGGATGATATAAACACCAAAGGAGTTTTGGTATTTACTTAAAAACAACGAGATATATATATGCATCAATAAACATATCAGAATCAAGTACAACAGGTGCTCTCTCCTCGCAGCAAATAAAACTGGAGCACACCGGATGGAAACGCTTCCTCATTAACGTCACCTGTCAAAATATCAGCTGATACCGGGCCCTAGCACTCGTGAGAGAAAGACTAGTATTTGTTCTTGGGGCAGCGCGCCACCCGAATTCTTTAACTTTTGCAAACCACTATATCTACCATCACATAACATATTTATGATTCCACTAGGTTGCGATACACCACTTCATGGTCTCACGATCAATATCTATTCTCACTGCGCTCTAAGTGATTTTTCAACGTACCAAGAAGATACACATTCTTAATAATATTTACTGTGAATGCGCTTGATCACTGTACTGTTCTTTAAACCTATAATCATATTAAAAGCGATATCAATGGCGATCACTTCACATATGAGATTATTCAGTACACAGGCATATACACGGATGTTCCACTGAAGAAAAGACATCACCAAGAGAGAGAGGAGAGCAACAGAGAGCAAAGAAACAAAGGTGAAGAAGGAACACAGCACGCTAGAAAAGCACAGAATCAGGATCAGGGTCAGCAAAGTCAGGATTAGGGGCATGGGTAAACTGAGTAAAGAAGGAGGGCAAGAAGCGGGAGGACGGACCAGAGGTGGACGAGCAGGGTCTGGAGAAGGAAGGGGAGGAGGGGAAGCAGAAAGAGGGGAGCGCACCTCAGCAAGGACAGTAACCGAGATGGAACTGGGGGCTAAAGAAACCCCCACAGTAGGAACAGGGGGCACCACCACCGAAGCGGGTGGGGAAGGAACGATAGAAGCAGAGATAGGGGGTGAAGAAGAAAGCAAAGCCTTTTTACCGACAGGGGAGGAGGAAGGAGAGGAGCCAGGTTTCCGCTTCTGACATCAAAGAAACAGGCGTCCCAATAGCAACGTACTGGGCAACAGACTCCAGAGTCTCGATAGGAAAGAACGAGCGAGACGACAACACAACCATCAGGAGAGCGATGGACGTCGGCCCGCACAGTCAGGCGGCGTGGAGAGCCAAGAGACGGAGGAGGAGAAGGGCGGGAAGGAGAACTAGAAGGAGAGGAAATAGAAGACACATGAGATGTGACAGACTGGGTAGAAAGAAGGGGAGCCATAGACAGAGAACCAGGAGGGGGACCCTTCGGACAGAACGGAGGGAAACGGGGGAGGTGGTGGTGGGGGCGTGTCTGGGTCTAAGGCTCGGAAACGGTTGCGAGACTGAAGAAGGCGGAAGGGCGAGGAGAGGAAGAGCGCACCACTCGAGCATAGGAGACACCAGCAAAAGAGGGGAGACGATGAACTTGGCGCCGAGCCTCAGGAAAAGACAAACTGTCCCGGTGCTTCAAGTTGAGGACAGCCGCCTCAAGTTTGTAATCAATACACGCACGGGAGAAGGGAGGGTGGGCCTCACCGCAATTGAGGCAGCGGGCCTGGGGGAGAAGTGCACTCCAACTTAGAGTGACCCTCGCTTCCACACAGGGGACAGAGAGAGACAGGACTAGAGCACCTTAGGGTACCATGCCCAAACTTCCAGCACTTACGGCAGAGCCGAGGAGATGGAATATACTCCTGAACGGAGCACCTGGCACCAGCGAGAATGACAGAGGATGGAAGTGTCCTACCATCAAAGGTAACCTTCACAACCCGAAGAGCAGACGGCGATGACCACGAGGGGACGAGTAAATGTATCCACTTGGAGGACAGAATGACCCTGGCCTCGAGGACATGTTTGATATCCTGTGGCAGTCCCTGAGTATCCCTAACACGGTCGCAACATGGTGCGGGAGGAGAACAGTGCCCACACTGGCATTCAACCGGGCGTTCTCTCGAGACCCGAACAGGGGTTTCACCAAGGCAGGATAAGGCGGCCAAGCGGGTGGCCGCATCCTGAGAAGGAGCAGCAACGACACGGGTACCAAGACGAGTGGGGTCGGAGGTGACAGAGGCATCCACGGAATCGACACGATGCCTATGAAGGGAAAAATCGTCAGGAGGAGTCGAGTCCAAGGGTTGGAGTCAAAATACTGAGTCCATGTAGCAGGACCAACAAGCATGGAACGAAGTAGGATGGGAAGGAAGCATACGAGAGCGCCGTAGCGGGGAAGCGATGAGAACCCGTAGAGAGAGACGGGTCGAAAGGCGCAGTAGTCGCAAGATGAGTGAGCCGTGCAAGGGGACGAACGGTCACCACACAGGCTTGGAGCTCGACCAACCACAGAGGGGAGGGGAGCAGGGAGGAAGAGTCCGGTCTGGGCCTAAACCGGGCTCTGTAGTGGAGCCTACAGATCCCGATCTTCCAGGACGGTCCGAGTCAGGGGCCTGGTCGCCCACCCCATGAGCCTGGTTAGAAGTAGTCAAGTCGTCATCCACTATAGCAAACTAATAAAAGGGATAGGGACCCGGAACCAAGGGATACCACCTACCAGGGCAGCCAGGGAGGCCGAGCGCAGGCCAGTGCAGGGTGTGTCGTCCCCAGCGGTGCTCCCACGTTTCAACAGGGAGTCCTACTACTTCGTGCATTCTCCCACACTGGTGCTAAGACCCG
>WNGS01160430.1:26849038-26859067 GCA_020271785.1 Procambarus virginalis
ATTGATAAATCATTAATCAATACAAAGGACCCCAGTCCCCCTATCGCCCTAGCCTGGACACCCAACCATCCACTCAGGGCGGCCTCTCACAGCGGCCCCTCCAGCGGGTGGTCCGATGGCTCACAAGGCCCCTTCATGGTGCCCTTCAGCACGTACACCACCCAAAGAGGGGGCACAGGCAACCCACACCGGTCCCAGGGAGGTGTACGTGAGCCCCTCACCACGGCAAGGAGGCA
This sequence comes from Procambarus virginalis, assembly GCA_020271785.1. Lineage (NCBI taxonomy): Eukaryota > Metazoa > Arthropoda > Malacostraca > Decapoda > Cambaridae > Procambarus > Procambarus virginalis. Next base: position 26,849,275 of record WNGS01160430.1, read on the forward strand.
CCACGGAGGGGAACTGTTTAATAAATGTAAACAAAGTTGTCAAAGATTGAGGAAAGATGTATAGGTTCGTAAGTACTTGCGTAACTGCTTTGTGAATCTGCCCCTGATTTTTGAGGATCTGAGAAAAACACAAATGAAACAATGTAGGATGAAGGTCATGATATTAAAATGAAAAACACTTCATATGAGGACGACGAGAGACAGGAAGAACGAGAGGTAGCATAGAGATAAATAGTAAAAGAGAAGGATAAGATAGCGAGTTCATGGTAAAGAGAGAGACCGAGACGGGAAGAATGGCAGCTTGCAAGACAGATAGGAAGAGTGAGCAGGAGAGACTGTGAAAACATATTCACAGCTGTTCCAAAAGATGTTATCAGACTGTGCATGTATTACCCCATGTGTGCGCATGTGTGTACATGCGTGGATGTGTTAACTAACACGCTATGATTGCCAGAGCCGAGCTTCACCTTCTACTCCACTTTTGAGATTCCAACTGACTGGTGTAAAGGTTCCTAAACCATCAAATCTACATTTGAAGCCGTGTATATAGCCCTTCTCTACAACTCCACTTCGTAGTTCAGTCAGTTTATTCAATGTGTGGAACACAGGAACTAGGGAAGATATGCTATGTTCGAGTGTGGCTGAGGGAAATATCTAAGAGGTGATACTGTTCCCCGAGCATAATTATGAAACTGTACCTGGCTCGAACTAATGAAAACCAGTCAAGCCTCGTCCAACGTGTCAGTAAGTGTAGTATAGTTGTGACCTTGTGTGGCTGCAGGCCCGGTGTGCCAAGTGTGGCTTCAGCAGGGGTAGTTGTCTATAATGCAGACAAGGGTATCTGTACCATCCTGGCTACTGCTGCCTGGACCTCGCTGGCAAGATGGGTGTTGTCATGGGTGTCTGTTGTGTGTGTTGTGGCTTTCTGTTGTCCGGGGGGTGTCAGCTTCCGGTGTCCGGTGGTTGTTTGCAGGTGATGTCAGGCGAGTGTGGCCATTAGATGCCGGACAGGTTTGGGAAACTGGTTCAAGTTGAGTACGTACATCGAATGCCGGGCGGATGTGAGCATCGGATGCCAATCGGGCATGGACTGGCAGGGCTTGGGTGAGCATGGTGACCCCGGCTTGCGTAACACTAGTGGAGCGGAGGTCGAGGAACGCCAAAGTGGAACAACAGAGACTCCACATCACAGCCTCTTGGTCCTGCTTCTCTCCAACAGTCTTCACTCCCCAGCCAGTCTTGGTGCTCGTATCCTCACCATTACTCTCATCCTCTTCCACCTTCGTATCAGCGTAATTCACCTAAGGGTAAAAAACTGTTTTCTGACTGTTAATTTTAATCTTGGTTTGCCTAATTATTACCATCAGAATGATACTTATCCACTAACATCGACAGAAACTCCTATCGCCATCTACATAATCGCCATCTGGGATTAGTGTACAATGAACAAATTCCACAAGGGCCGTGATGAGGTTTCGAACCTACGTCCGAGAGGATCCTAGGGGGTGCCTTAATCAATTTTGCTATAACATGGTAAAAGAATTGCAACCGGGAGTTCAACTGACCTCACACGGATCCTGCAGTCTCTCCGAGACACATACCAGGATTTTACACAATTCCCCCATGTACCCGAGCTCTGTCAATAGCTGTTCTGTTCTACCTCTTCGCCCTTACTTCATTACACAGAAACCACAATAGCGTGATGCACCAAATGTACAAATTCACAAGGGCAGTGATGATTGACAGAGCCCAGGTGCACAGGGAAATTGTGTAAAACCCTGGTTTGTGTCTCAAATTGCAGGTTCCGTGGCAGGGTCAGTTGAATTCCCGGTTGCAATTCTTTTACCATGTCATAGCAAAGTTAATTAAGGCACGTCTAGGATCCTCTCGGACGTAGGTTCAAACCCTCATCACGGCCCTTGTGGATTTGTTGATTTGATGCATCACGCTATTGTGATTTCTGTTTGTAATAAGAGCGCTGAATTGGAGATAGTCGGGTGTAGGGAAGGAAAAGGAGGGTGCAGTAATGGGGAAGCTGAGAGCAGTGGAGTACTAGAGGGAAGTGGGGTTCGTGATTGAGGAGAGGAAGGGGGATTTGGTGGAGGACAGTGGATGGTAGTAGAATAATGAGGTAGGACAGGATATGGTATGGTGGAGTTGGGTACCTGCATGGAATGTGCTTTGCTTGGCGCCATTTTCATCAGCATCTTGGAGGCAAGGCTCCTGAAGGCAAGGATCCAGCATCCGCCTGGGCTGACGTTGAGACTGTTGTTGTAAGACTTCGGGGAGTGTGCGAAGGCGTGGCGTGCAAGAGTGTTATAGTGGGCTTGGTTGACGGTCACCAGGCCCCATACGCCTTCGTCGTCAACGCCCTGGGAACCAAGCACATCCACTACCTGTGAAAATGAGTGTTCAAGTCAGGTGGGGAATGAACGCCCCACCGGACCCCCTATGTTGGTTACTGTGGCAATGTTCGTGCTGCTCTGAGCCAATTGAAACTTAAATAAGAGAGGGATGATATTACTCAAGCTATTCTCACCCCGACTCTGAGTCAATGTCTCTTCAAAACATTTTCGGTTTATTCATTGTTATAGCCAATGATCATGATTCATCTAAATCCACTTCAATGTGCTTACAATTTACTTTTTCTATGAAAAACATTTTGTGTGTGTGTGTGTGTGCACCTAATTGTACTCACCTAATTGTGCTTGCGGGGGTTGAGCTTTGGCTCTTTGGTCCCGCCTCTCAACTGTCAATCAACTGGTATACAGATTCCTGTGTGTGTGTGTGTGTGTGTGTGTGTGTGTGTGTGTGTGTGGTGTGTGTGTGTGTGTGTGTGTGTGTGTGTGTGTGTGTGTGTGTGTGTGTGTGTGTGTGTGTGTGTGTGTGTGTGTGTGTGTGTGTACTCACCTAGTTGTACTCACCTAGTTGTGCTTGCGGGGGTTGAGCTCTGGCTCTTTGGTCCCGCCTCTCAACCGTCAATCAACAGGTGTACAGTTTCCTGAGCCTAATGGGCTCTATCATATCTACACTTGAAACTGTGTATGGAGTCAGCCTCCACCACATCGCTTCCTAATGCATTCCATTTGTCAACCACTCTGACACTAAAAAAGTTCTTTCTAATATCTCTGTGGCTCATTTGGGCACTCAGTTTCCACCTGTGTCCCCTAGTGCGTGTGCCCCTTGTGTTAAACAGCCTGTCTTTATCAACCCTGTCGATTCCCCTGAGAATCTTGAATGTGGTGATCATGTCCCCCCTAACTCTTCTGTCTTCCAACGAAGTGAGGTTTAATTCCTGCAGTCGCTCCTCGTAGCTCATACCTCTCAGCTCGGGTACTAGTCTGGTGGCAAACCTTTGAACCTTTTCCAGTTTAGTCTTATGCTTGACTAGATAGGGACTCCATGCTGGAGCCGCATACTCCAGGATTGGTCTGACATATGTGGTATATAATGTTCTGAAAGATTCCTTACACAAGTTTCTAAAGGCCGTTCTTATGTTAGCCAACCTGGCATATGCTGCTGATGTTATCCTCTTGATATGAGCTTCAGGGGACAGGTCTGGCGTGATATCAACCCCCAGGTCTTTCTCTCTCTCTGACTCTTGAAGTATTTCATCTCCCAAATGATACCTTGTATCTGGTCTCCTGCTTCCTACCCCTATCTTCATTACATTACATTTGCTTGGGTTAAACTCTAACAGCCATTTGTTCGACCATTCCTGCAGCTTGTCCAGGTCTTCTTGAAGTCTCAAGCTGTCCTCCTCTGTCTTAATCCTTCTCATAATTTTGGCGTCGTCAGCAAACATTGAGAGGAATGAGTCTATACCCTCTGGGAGATCATTTACGTATATCAGAAACAGGATAGGTCCAAGTACAGAGCCCTGTGGGACTCCACTGGTGACTTCACGCCAGTCTGAGGTCTCACCCCTCACTGTAACTCTCTGCTTCCTATTGCTTAGGTACTCCCTTATCCACTGGAGCGCCCTACCTGTTACTCCTGCCTGTTTCTCCAGCTTATGCATCAACCTTTTATGGGGTACTGTGTCAAAGGCTTTCCGACAGTCCAAAAAAATGCAGTCCGCCCACCCTTCTCTTTCTTGCTTAATTCTTGTCACCTGATCGTAGAATTCTATCAAGCCTGTAAGGCAAGATTTACCCTCCCTGAACCCATGTTGATGGGTTGTCACGAAGTGTGTGTGTGTGTGTGTGTGTGTGTGTGTGTGTGAGAGACAAAAAAAAGGAGGGCCTGATAGCGGAGTGGAGGGCGCTATGGACTCTTAATCCTAGGGTCCGGGTTCAATCCCAGTGATGGCAGACACAAATGGGCAGAGTTTCTTTCACCCTGATGCCTCTGGTACCTAGCAGGAATTAGGTACCTGGGAGTTAGACAGCTGTAACGGGCTGCTTCCTCTGTACTTGCCTAGTTGTACTTACCTAGTTGTACTTGCGGGGGTTGAGCTCTGGCTCTTTGGTCCCACCTCTCAACCATCAATCAACCGCTGTAAAGATTCCTGAGCCTACTGGGCTCTATCATATCTACATTTGAAACTGTGTATGGAGTCAGCCTCCACCACATCACTTCCTAGTATATTCCATGTACTAACTACTCTGACACTGAAAACGTTCTTTCTAATGTCTCTGTGGCTCATTTGGGTACTCTGCTTCCACCTGTGTCCCCTTGTGCGTGTACCACCCGTGTTAAATCATTCATCCTTGTCTACCCTGTCAATTCCCCTGATAATTTTGTATGTGGTGATCATGTCTCCCCGAGCTTTTCCGTCTTCCAGCGACGTGAGGTGCAGTTCACGCAGCCTGTCCTCATAACTCATGCCTCTTTGTTCTGGGACTAGTCTAGGTGGCATACCTCTGAACTGTTTCCAGCTTCGTCTTGTGCTTGACTAGGTACGGGCTCCATGCTGGGGCTGCATACTCCAGGATTAGTCTTACATATGTGGTATACAAGGTTCTGAAGGATTCTTTACACAGGTTTCTGTGTAGTAGAAACCTGCGTAAGCGTCTGTGAACCTCCAAGTGAGTGAGAGAGAGAGAGAGAAAGAGAAAGAGAGAGAGAGAGAGCGAGAGAGAAAGTAATATGGGTCGGGAGTCAGATTAGACAGCCATCGGTTAGAAAGGCGAGGTCCAAGATCTAACAGCTCGATCCTGCAGACAGTAAATACTCCCCCCCCCCTCACACACCTCACACACACACACCTGAAGGTTCGGGCAGTGGGCGCCGAGGGTGGCAAGCAGGAGGTTGTGGCCGCAGTACTGCAGCTTCAGGACACGGAGATGCACCATGGTGGCGAGGGCGTGAGCAGTCAGCCCCAGCTGCCGTCGGTTCAGCGTCCAGGTCGAGTCCTGCGACCACACACACATGTACCAACAGCCCCGTCAACCTTAACAAGAGATGTAATGAGCCACACAGGAATAATTTATTGCAAAAAACATTACGTTAAGTTTGGTTTTCTAAGCTTTAGTGCTAGTTTGGGCTAGTTCCAGCCAAACAAGGAGATGGTAGTTGTGTCATTGGTGTGGGGGTGGGGGAGGTGTGTATCGTCTTACCTTAAGCTGAGCGTTACTTCAGTTTATCTCATGATGCTGAATATTAGATTACCCTGTTACAGATGTCTGCACACGCACGCTGATGACCCCCCCCCCCCACACACACTGATGTCCCCCCCCCTCCCCCCACACACACAATCAAAGCCACAGAGACATTATAAAGAATATTTTCAGTGTCAGTAGTTAGTAAATGTAAATGGCAGTGATGTGGTGGAGGCTGACTCCATACACAGTTTCAAATGTAGATATGATAGAGCCCAGTAGGCTCAGGATCCTGTACATCAGTTGATTGACTGTTGAGAGGCGGGACCAAAGAGCCAAAGTTCAACCCCCGCAAGCACAAATAGGCGAGTACACACACACACACACAACTTGCAATCTATAAAAATGATAGCCGAGTTGACCCTCTAAATTATAGGCCCGTATCATTAACATGCGTGGTAGGCAAAACAATACAAACAATAGTTAAGCCAAAAGCGGAGAACACCTGAGTTATGACATAACACAGCAGACAGTATGGTTTTCGAACATAAGATCATGAGTAACAAATCTACTTAGTTTTTATGATAGAGCCACATTGATACTACAGGAAAGGGATGGTTAGTTTGGCTGTGTCTATCTGAACTTTAAAAAAAGTCTTGACAGAATCCCACAAGAGAGGCTGTTCTTGAGACTAGAACATGCTGGAGGGGTGACATACTTCCGACATAGATGAAAATTTTCTGACTGATTGCCGCCCTCATATGTCTGAGACGATATACCTGACTGGAGAGTGTTACTATTGGAGTACCACAAGGTTCAGTTCTTGCACCAGTAATGCTCATCGTCTAAATAAACGATCTACCAAAAGGAATACAGAATTATATGAACATGTTTGCGAATGATGCTAAGATACTGGGGAAGATAGGAGACTCAGACGATTGTCATGCCCTTCAAATTGATCTAGATAAATTAAGTCCTTGGAGCGTCAAGTGGCAAATTAGGGGCCTGACAGCTGAGAGGACAGCGCTTCGGATTCGTAGTCCTGAGGTTCCGGTTCGATTTCCAGTGGAGACGGAAACAAATGAGCAAAGTGTCTTTCACCCTATGCCCCCTGTTACCTAGCAGTAATAGGTACCTGGGAGTTAGTCAGCTGTCACGGGTTGCTTCCTGGTGTGTGTGTGTGTGTGTGTGTGTGTGTGTGTGTGTGTGTGTGTGTTGTGGTGTGTGTGTGTGTGTGTGTGTGTGTGATGGAGGAAAAAAATAGTAGTAGAAACAGTTGATTGGCAGTTGAGAGCAGGCCGAAAGAGCAGAGCTCAACCTTCGCAGGTACCTCTAGGTGAATACAACTGAATACAACACACACGAGCAAACGCAAAGTTATGGAAATGGGACTATTAATTTATATCAACATCTTTATTGAGAAAATTAATTACAATTTTGCCTAATCTGAGGATTTCGATAAGTCTTGTTAAAGTGAGGATAATGCTGGTATTCACTGTCACACAGGACAGAGGGTCATACTTAAGACAATAGGTCTAAACTGCAGGCGGAAGTACATATATATCATGGTTACAATCAATGTTTAATGTATGGATATGTGAAAACCACTTTATTGTGCACTGCCACACAAGGGCAGGGATGGGTTCATAAGTGATGCAGCTTAGAAGTAATATAATAAAATGTTCATTCTTTAAAATGGACAAGCAAATTTTGGATAAATTGTTAGGATGTCGTCCAGGACACCTGAGTCAATGAAATAGTTACACAGTTGGTGGTACAATAGGCCAGGAGGTCTAAAGTCCTTTACGGTTCACATTCAACAATATAGTGTTCTAGTGAATGCATTAAAGGTTTATCACAGTTTACAATCTGAATATTCTGGTAGTGGCTCAGCCTCACTAACCTGCCAGATGTGTCTATAGCCAAGGCGAATTCGCGCAATGACTACATCACATTGCCTGGTCCGGTTACTGTGCTGACCATACAAATACCTATTATTACAAAACTTGTCATAACTTTTAATACTGCAGTGTACAGGTCTCTGGACATTTCTTAGTTCTTCTAAATCTGAATTAATTTCTTTAATTAGTATGTTCTAATAATTGCATTAAATAGTCCAAAGTCACAATCAATGTTTTCTTCCTGCAAGCCTCATTGACCAATCGATCTACAAAGTCATGTTTTCCAACTCCAACATGGGATGGGATCCACACAAATTTTATACAAGAGTTATTATCATTGGCAAAAATTACATTCCATTTAATATTACATGCTACTTCCGACATACATTGTGATGGGTTATTTAAGAATGGCAGAGCACTTTTAGAGTCACAGAAAATAACCTGATAGGAGACTAAAAGGACAGTACACAATGAAGGGGAACTGCCTACCTGTGACGACGCGAGAGAGAGACCTGGGTGTGGACGTAACACCTAATCTATCTCCTGAAGCACATATAAATAGGATAACGACAGCAGCGTACTCTACTCTGCCAAAAGTTAGAACATCATTCAGAAACCTAAGTAAGGAGGCATTTAGGGCGCTTTACACTGCCTACCTGAGGCCAGTCTTAGAGTATGCCACCTCATCATGGAGTCCCCATCTGAAGAAGCATACAAGGAAACACGAAAAGGTTCAGAGGTTTGCAACGAGACTCGTCCCAGAGTTACAAGGGATGGGGTATAAGGAGCGCCTGAAGGAACTGTGCCTTACGACACTAGAAAAAAAGAAGGGAGAGGGAGGGACATGATAGGAACGTATAAAATACTCAGGGACGGATTGACAGAGTGGACATAGACGAAATGTTCACACGGAATAGTAACAAAACAAGGGAACATGGGTGGAAGCTGGAACCTCAGACGAGTCACAGAGATGTTAGGAAATTATCTTTTAGCGTGAGAGTAGTGGAAAAATGGAATGCACTTAAGGAACAGGTTGTGGAGGCAAATGCTATTCATAATTTTAAAACTAGGTATGATAGGGAAATAGGACCGGAGTCATTGCTGTAAACAACCGATGCTCGAAAGGTGGGATCCAAGAGTCAATGCTCGATCCTGCAGATACAAATAGGCGAGTACAAATAGGCGATTACACGCACACAGTAGGGAACGCAGGTGGAAATTGAGTACCCAAATGAGCCATAGACAATAGAAAGAACGTTTTAGTGTCAGTAGTTAACAAATGGATTGCATTAAGCAGTGATGTGGTGGAGGCAGACTCCATACACAATTTCAAGTGTAGATATGATTGAGTCCAATAGGGTTAGGACCTTGACAGTCGAGAATCGGGACCAAAGAGCCGAAGCTCCAACCCCCGCACACAAGTAGGCGAGTACACGCGCGCACACCACACACGGATGAGAGGACACACACCTAAACAAGATAACACACACACCTTGATGATAAGAACTCATCTAGACGACGACACATGGATGAAGTAGCACATCCAAGATGGTAATGACACATATGAATGAAATAATCACAAAACACCGAGCACACACCTTAGAAGCGAACACCCACACACCTGAAAGCTCAGTTCCCTGAGGCCGGCGAGGCGAGGCAGGAGACTAATGAGGTCGTCGCGGTAGAAGGTCCTGACGTGGACGAGACGAAGAGAAGTGGTCGTAGCAGAGAAGAGCAGATCCAGCAGCCTCAGACTCACTGTGTCGTACACCCGCCAGTCACGTAGCACCCGCTCCTGCAACACTTTCCGATTACCCTCATGCTCCTGCAACACATTCTGATTACCCTCATGCTCCTACAACACTTTCTGATTACCCTCGCTCCTGCAACACTTTCTGATTACCCTCATGCTCCTGAACACTTTATGATTACCCTCATGCTCCTGAAAAGATATAATAGGCTCCTGCAATACACACAATAGGCTCCTGCTCCTGTAACAGAGATAATTGGCTCCTGCAACACTGAAATAGGCTAATGCTTCTGTAACACAAAGATAAGAGACTCCTGCAACTCAGACAATATGTTACTGCTTCTGTAACATAAATAATAGATTCCTTCTCCTGCAACACAAAAATAATAGGCTCTTTCACAACACCAGTTACGTTCCTCAACCAAAAATGTTACACGTCGTCAAATATTCAAAGCAGGTTTATGCAACATTTTGAGTCCAAAATTGCAACTGTAAAATATATGCAACCTTCTCGTGCAACACAATATTAAAATGAACAGCCTTGCAACTTGGTGCAATTATATTATATAGATATATATATATATATATATATATATATT
>WNGS01160430.1:26868392-26883840 GCA_020271785.1 Procambarus virginalis
TTCTTCATCGTATCGCAGAGTTTGATAATTCGTACTTTTTATACCGAATATATGACATTTACTGAAAGCGGCAGTAGGGTCACCTTTTTGCTAAAACCATCCCTGCAGTTTTCAGAAAGTACATCCCACACATCCCTAATTCGACGGCCAGAGCCTCATTTGGAGGCAAATTCCTGCTCTCTACACGTATTCGCAGTTTGAAATTCCGATATTTTATACCTAAAATACGCCAATTGCCTGAAGCGGGCGGCTGGGTCACATTATTGCTCAAACCAACTGTGCAGTTTCAAAATATCCCAAACATCCCTAATTCGACGCCAGAGCCACATTTGGAGTCCAAAATCTGGCTCTCTAGCACGTATTGGCAGTTTGAAATTCCTACTTTTATTACCGAAATATGCAATTACGGAATGAATCGGTGGGTCACATTTTGCCCAAACCCCCTGCAGTTTTTCGAAATATCCCCAAACATCCAAATTCGACACCAGCCAGAGCCACATTGGAGTCAAAATCTGCTCTCTTCACGAATAGCAGTTTGAAATTCCGATTTTTATACCGGAAAATATGCCAATTCCTGAAAGCGGCGGGGGTCACATTTTGCCCAAACCCCCCCTGACAGTTTTCAAAATCATTCCATACACTTCAAATCTCTGACGCCAGAGTCACATTTTGGAGCCAAATCTGGCTCTCTACACGTAGACGCAGTTTGAAACTTCCGGTTTTTTACACCTGAAATATGCCAATTACTGAAGCGACGGGTTGGGCACATTTTGCCCAAACCCCCCTGCAGTTGGTTTTCAAAATATCCCACCTCCCAAATTCGAGCCCAGAGCCACATTTTGGAGCCAAATTCTGGCTCTCGGCACGTATTCGCAGTTGGAAATCCGATATTTTTATACACTAAAATATACCAATATACCGAAAGCGGCGGTGGTCACATTTTGAGGGCAAAGTCCCCTGCAGTTTTTCAAATATCCCCAAGTCGACCCCAGAGCCACATTTTGGAGCAAAATCTTGGCTGCTCGGCACGTATTTGCAGTTTGAAATTCCGATACTTTATACATAAGAATACGCCACATCCGCTTAAACGGCGGTGGTCCACATTTTGCGCAAACCCCAGCTGCAGTTTTCCAAAATATCCCACAAACCTCCCAAATTCGCATCAGACACAGAGTCCCATTTTGGAGCCAAAATCTGGCTCTCCTGTGCACGTATTTGCTAGCCTGTGCACAATTCCACTTCTATACGGGGAAAAATATGCCATTACGGAATGAATCGTGGGTCACATTTTGCCCAAACCCCCACTGCAGTTTTCAAATATCCCCAAACATCCAAATTCGACACTCAGAGCCACATTTTGGGAGTCAAAATCTGGCTCTCTCACGAATTCGCAGTTTGCAATTCCGACCTTTTTATACCGAAAATATGCCAAGTCCTGAAAGCGGAGATGGGTAACATTTCGCCCAACACCACTGCAGTTTCAAAATATACCAAACAACCCGAATTCGATGCCAGAGCCACATTTTTGGGGCCAAAATCTGGCTCTTTGCACGTATTGACAGTTTGCCAAATTCCGAACTTTTACACCGAAAATATGCCAATTACTGAAAGCGGGGGGGGTCCCATTTTGCCCAAATCCCCCTGCAGTTTTCAACAATATTCCCAAACATCTAAAACGTTTGTTTTGGTAGGGACGCGAGTCTTATTTTTCTCTGCGTCACCCGAGAAATATGTGCCAGTCAATGAAGCGGGGGCCGGTGGGTCACATTTTGCCCACAATCCCCCTGCAGCTTTCAAATATCCCAAATTCGACGCCAGAGCCACATTTTGGAGCCAAAATCTGGCTCTCTTCACGAATTCGCAGTTTGAAATTCCGACATTTTATACCGAAAATATGCAAATTCCTGAAAGCGGAAGTGGGTCAAAATTTGCCCAAACCCCCCTGCAGTTTTCAAAATATCCCAAACATCTAAAAACGTTGTTTTGGTAGGGACGCGAGTCTTATTTTCCTCTGCGTCACCCGAGAAAATATGCCAGTTAATGAAAGCGGCGGTGGGTCACATTTTGCCCAAATCCCCCTGCAGCTTTCAAATATCCCAAATTCGACGCCAGAGCCACATTTTGGAGCCAAAATTTGGCTCTTTGCACGTATTCGCAGTTCGAAATTCTTACTTTTATACCGAAAATATCCCAATTGCTGAAAGCAACGGTGGGTCACATTTTGCCCAAAACACCCTGCAGTTTTCAAAATATCCCAAACATCCCAAATTCGACCCAAGAGCCACATTTTGGAGCCAAAATCAGGCTCTCTTTACGCGTATTCGCAGTTTGAAATTCCGAATTTTATACTGAAAATATGCCAAATAATGAAAGCGGCGGTGGGTCACATTTTGAGCAAACCCCCCTGCAGTTTTCATAATATCCCAAACCTCACAAATTCGACGCCCGAGCCACATTTTGGAGCCATAATCTGGCTCTATGCACGTATTCGCAGTTTGAAATTCCGACTTTTTATACCGAAAATATGCCAATTACTGAAAGCGGCAGGGGGTCACTTTTTGCCCAAACCCCCCTGCAGTTTTCAAAATATCCCAAACCTCCCAAATTCGACGCCAGACCACAATTTGGAACCAAATCTGGTTCTCTACACGTAGTCGCAGTTTGAAAATAGTACTTTTTATACCGAAAATATGCCAATTACTGAAAGCGGCGGGGGGTCACATTTTTCCCAAACACCCCTGCAGTTTTGAAAATATCCCAAACATCCCAAATTCGACGCCAGAGTCACATTTTGGAGCCAAAATCTGGCTCTCTGCACGTATTCGCAGTTTGAAATTCGTACTTTTTATATCGAAAATATGCCAATTACTGAAAGCAGCGGTTGGTCACATTTTGCCCAAATCCCCCTGAAGTTTTCAAATATCCCAAACATCCCAAATTCGACGCCAGAACCACATTTTGGAGTCAAAATCTGGCTCTCTTCACGAATTCGCAGTTTGAAATTCCGACTTTTTATACCGAAAATATGCCATTTACTGAAAGCGGAAGTGGGTCACATTTTGCCCAAACCCCCTGCAGTTTTCAAAATATCCCAAACATCCCAAATTCGAAGACAGAGCCACATTTGGAGCCAAAATCTGGCTCTCTACACGTATTCGCAGTTTGAAATTCCGAATGTTATACCGAAAATATGCCAATTACTGAAAGCAGCGGTGGGTCACATTTTGCCCAAACCCCCTTGCAGTTTTAAAAATATCCCAAACATCCCAAGTTCGACGTCAGAGCCACAATTTAGAGCTAAAATCTGGCTCTCTGCACGTATTCGCAGTTTGAAATTCCGACTTTTATACCGAAAATATGGCAATTCCTGAAAGCGGAAAGTGGGTCACATTTTGCCCAAACCACCCTGCAGTTTTCAAAATATCCCAAACATCCAAATTCGAAGACAGAGCCACAATTTGGACAAAAACTGGCTCTTACACGTATTCGCAGTTTGAAATTCTTCTTTTTTTTACCAAAAATATGCCAATTACTGAAAGCAGCGGTGGGTAACATTTTGCCCAAACCCCCCTGCAGTTTTCAAAATATCCCAAACATCCCAAATTCGACACCAGAGCCACATTTTGGAGCCAAAATCTGACTTCTGTACGTATTCGAGTTTGAATTCCATCTTTTTATACCAAAATATGCCAATTACTGAAAGTTTAGTTAGTTAGTTCATTTATTATGCACTCCATACCCATCTTGTGGGCGGTAGTGGAAAGGGTTACAGAGGCACATAATGGGGCTCAGGGACTGAATTCCACAATTCATTTAGCTAAGCAAAAGTACCATCATGATGACTAGTTACAAAATCAATATAAGTCGTCACATCAACAATGGGTTCGAGATCGACCTCAAGTACAGGTTCTAAATTAAGCAACTGACATGTGAAGAGCTAGTGTCAAAATTTATATGTTTGTCCTGCACACCGCCCCCATCCAGTGGGCAGCGGTGGATAGGTACAATTCACTCAGGCAATTACTGAAAGCGGCGGTGGTTACATTTTGCCCAAAACACCCCTGCAGTTTTCAAAATATCCCAAACATCTCAAATTCGACGCAGAGCCACAATTTGGACACAAATCTGGCTCTCTGCACGTATTCGAAGTTTGAAATTCCGACTTTTTATACCGAAAATATACCAGTTACTGAAAGCGGCGGTGGGGCACATTTTGCCCAAACCCCTTGCAGTTTTCAAAATATCCCAAACATCCCAATTTCGACGCCAGAGCCACAATTTGGAGCTAAAATCTGGCTCTCTGCACGTATTCGCAGTTTGAAATTCCTACTTTTTATACCGAAAATATGCCAGTTACTGAAAGCGGCGGTGGTGGGTCATATTTTGCCCAAATCCCCTGCAGTTTTTAAACATCCCAAATTCGACGCCAACCACATTTTGGAGTCAAAATCTGGCTCTCTCACGAATTCGCATTTGGTTGAAATTCCGAGTTTTTTATACCGAAAATATGCCAATTCCTGAAAGCGGAAGTGGGTCACATTTTGCCCAAACCACCTGCAGTTTTCAAAATATCCCAAACATCCAAATCGACACCAGAGCCACATTTTTGGAGCCAAAATCTGACTCTCTGTACATATTCGAAGTTGAAATTCCATCTTTTTATACCGAAAATATGCCAATTACTGAAAGCGGCGGTAGGTTACATTTTGCCCAAACACCCCTGCAGTTTTCAAAATATCCTAAACATCTCAAATTCGACGCCAGAGCCACAATTTGGACACCAAAATCGGGCTCTCTGCACGTATCGAAGTTTGAAATTCCGACTTTTTATACCGAAAATATACCAGTTACTGAAAGCGGCGGTGGGTCACATTTTGAGCAACCCCCCTGCAGTTTTCATAATATTCGAAACATTCCAAATTCGACGCAGGGCCACATTTTGGAGCCAAAATCTGGCTCTCTGCATGTATTCGCAGTTTGAAATTCCGACATTTTATACCGAAAATATGCCAATACTGAAAGCGGCGGGGTCACATTTTGCCCAAACCCCCTGCAGTTTTCAAATATCCCAAACATCCCAAATTGATGCCAGAGCAACATTTTGGAGCCAAAATATCGTACTAGAAATCACTACTAGAATCGTACAAGAAATCACCAAGAAATCCTACTAGAAATCCTACTAGAAACCCTACTAGGAATCCTACCAGAAACTTAACTAGGAATTCTAGTAGAAATCCTACAAGAAATTCCCTAGAAATCCTACTAGAAATCTTAGAAATCCTACTAGAAATCCTACTAGAAATCACCTAAAACTCCTATTAGAAATCCTATTAGAAATCCTACTAGGAATCCTACTGAAAATACTACTATAAATCCAACTAGGAATTTTACTAGAAATGCTAGTAGAAATCCTTCTAGAAATCTACTAGAAATCATACTAAAAGTCCTACTAGAAATCATCTAGAAATTCTACTAGGAATCCTACTAGAAATCCTACTAGAAATCCTACTAGAAATCCTTCTAGAAATCTTACTAGAAATCCTACATGGAATCCTACTTCAAATCATCCAAGAAATCCTACTTGAAATCCTATTGGAAATCCTACTAGAAATCCTTATAAAAATCCTACTGGAAATCCTACTAAGAATCCCACTAGAAATCTTACTGGAAATTCCCCTAGAAATCCCACTAGAAATCCTACTAGGAATCCTATTAGAAATTCCTAAAAATCCTACTAGAAATCATCCTGGAAATCGTACTACAAATCACCTTGAAATCCTACTAGAAATCCAATTAGAAATCCTACTAGGAAATCATACTAGGAATCCTACTAGAAATCCTTCTAGAAACCTTACTAGGATTCCTAGTAGAACTCCTACTAGAAATCATCCTACAAATCTTAACCTAACCTAACCTATCCTAACCTAACCAACCTAACACAACCTAACCTAACCTAACCTAACCTAACACAACTTTACCTAACCTAACCTAACAATGTACAGTGCAGTACGTTGATCTACTGTACATTGCTGCACTACACTGTATATTGCTCTACTATACCGTACTGTACAGTGCTGTACTGTACAGTGCTGTACTGTACATTACAGCACCGTACAGCACTGTACTGTTCAGTACAGCACTGTACAGAACAGCACTGTACAGTACTGTACTGTAATGTAGAGTAAAGTGCCGTACAGTGATCTACTGTACAGGGCGGTACAGTTCTGCTTTTCATTTAGCAGGGTTGATGTCTGTTGTCGAAATATCATAGCATTGCATTTAGAAGAGTTGAAGTCTGTTGTCAATTTATCATAGCATTGCATTTGCAGGGTTGAAGTCTGTTGTCGAAATATCACAACATTGTATTTAAGTTTGTTCTCGAAATTTCACCGCATTCCATGCTGTGAAATTGCATGCTAACCTAACCTTGCCTAGCCTAACCTAACCTAACCAAACCTAATCTAACCTAACCTAAAACCTAACCTAACCTAAAACCTAACCTAACCTAAAACCTAACCTAACCTCAACCTTACCTAGCCTAACCAAACCTAACCTAAACCTAACCTAACCTTAATCCTAGCAAAGCCTCAGAGGTTCACATCTAACTCAATACCCTCAAGGGAGAAAACACGTTCTTGTAGGCATGTTAGAGATCTTAGATATGCTGAAATATCCCAGCTGTACCAAGACCTACCCTCGCCGGAAACGTGAGCCCTTGAGAGCACACATACACTAGTTACTCCCTCCAATACCCGACTTGACACCAGCACAAATGCAGTTTTAAAGTTGGTTTGATGTGGCTCTAAGATGTGCACTGTCACAAACTGTTCTCGCAAGAGTGCTGATGATGTATGTAGGGACACACGGTGGTGTGAGGCCGCACGACGTCTCGGGGATTAACACGGCATCCTTAATACGGGCAGAGCACAGAGCGGTTGTCACACACTATTTCCTATCATATATCCCTATGCTCGATCCTGCAGGCACAAATAGGTGAGAACAAGTCGGTGAGTACACACTAGTCTAGAAAATTGCTACTAAAGTTCAACTCAGGAAAGTGTAAAGTAATGAAATTAGGCAAGAGTCAAATAGAGAGAAAGATCTGGGGGTTGATATCATACCGAACCTGTCCCCAGAGGCATACATCAAAAGGATATCATCAGCGGCATATGCTAGACTGGCCAACATAAGAACTGCCTTTTGAAACTTGTGTAAGGAATCGTTCAGGATCCTGTATACCACTTATGTCAGACCAATCCTGGAGTATGCAGCTCCAACCTGGAGTCCATACCTAGTAAAACACAAAACAAAGTTAGAGGAAATTCAACATTATGCCACCAGACTCGTCCCGAAACGGAGATGTATGAGCTACGAGGAAAGGCTAAAGGAGCTGAACCTCACGTCCCTGGAAAACAGAAGAGTAAGGAGAGACATGATAAACACCTACAAAATTCTCAAGGGAATTGACAGGGTGGACAAAGACAAACTCTTTAGCACGGGTGGAACACGAACAAGGAGATACAGATGGAAACTTAGTACCCAAATGAGCCAGAGACATTAGAAAGAATTTTTTCAATGTCTGATTAGTTAACAAATGGAATGCATTAGAAAGTGATGTGGTGGAGGCTGACTCCATACACAGTTTCAAATGTAGATATAATAGAGCCCAGTAGGCTCGAGTTGAGTGATGGTTGAGAGGCGGGAACAAAGAGCCAAAGCTCAACCCCCGCAAGCACAACTAGGTGAGTACAACTAAATGAGGACACTAGTTGAGCCCGCCCCCGTTCCCCTCATATACCTTGCTGGTGGCCTATACAGCAGATCTTGACTGTTCAGTGTAGGTCTATACAGGTCAATGTAGGCTTAAACGTGCCTTTGCAGTTCTATACAGGTCTGTGCAGGTTTATTCAGACCTACACATGTTTATTCATACCTATACAGGCCTTCATGTTACATATGGAGTTGTATAGGTCTATATGAACCAAAGGATTAGTGTAGGCTAGTTTTGGTCAGCGAAGGCCTATACAACTCATTGCAGGCCCATATAATATACATGACAGCCAGCATACTGAATTTATAACCAGAGAAGCCTGAGAGTAGAAATTAACTTAGAATTTTATTTACATTTTGACGGAGAATCAGATTACCTTTTTATTTATTTATTTAATTGTATTTATGTTTTAATTGTTTTTTATTCCTACCTGTTTTCGCTTACCTACTCCTCACCTCTCATCTCTCACTCGTACCTTATATTTGCCCGTCCCTTCCTCTCTTCTTTACGGGCTCACCATAGCCTGTGCTACATGGACACATCGTTCTGAGTAGCTAAATCTGAAACAGAAAATCCTCTCCTCTTACGGGCTCACCATAGCCCGTGCTACATGAACATTTCGTGTCTCTGTGTCTTTGTATACCAGTTGATTGATGGTTGAGAGGCGGGATCAAAGAGCTGAAGATCAACGCCCACAAGCACAACTAGGAGAGTACAGGTTAATGGAGCTATTCAGTGCTCTCATGTTGTTCACACTTATCAAACGATAATAGAAGATAAGATCAGCTCAGAACCAATACGCAAGGGACGACGAATGGTTAGCTGCGGTGAGATAAGATTATTAGGAATGACAATAACAATGTGATTATAGAAATAGTGAAGGTAATTAGAGATGAAGAGTGAATATGTGTGTTTACTATTTGTTTGCAATTTACTATTGTGCCTGCAGAATGAAGATATAAGCTTTTGGACCTCACCTTTCTAACCGATCTATTTTTTCTCTATTATATCTCCTGCATATATGTCTTTCTAACACACAATCCCCAGGATGCACCCCGTTTCAGCTGCCTAACTCCCAGGTACCTATTTACTGCTAAGTGAACATGCGAAAGAATCTTTGCCCATTTGTTTCTGCCTCGGCAGGAAAGCGCAGTCCACTTGGCCGCGAGGCCCTGCAGAACGTATATAGGTGTGTGTGCGCGTGTGTTCTCAAATGTGCTTGTGGGGGTTGAACTTCGGATCTCTGGTTCTACCTCTCAACTGTCAGTCAACTGGTGTACAGATTCTTGAGCCTATCGGGTTCTATCATATCTACGCTTGAAAATGTTTATGAAGTCTGCCTCTACCACATCACTGCTCAGTGTATTCCATTTGCTAATTTCATTGACACTGAAAAAAATTTGTCTCTGTGGCTCCTTTTGGTACTCAGTTTCCACTAATGTACCCTTCGGTGTGTTCTACCTATGTCAAATAATCTGTCTTTATCTACCCTATCAATTCCTTTGAGAATCTTTTATATGGAGATCATGTCTCCCCTAACTTTCTAAAGGCAGTTCTTATGTTGGCCAACCAAGCATATGCTGTTCATGATATCTTCTTGATGTGGACTTCAGGGAACAGGTCTAGCGTCATTTCAAGCCCAGATATTTTATATCCTTAATTCTTGAACTATTTCATCTTCCAAATGGTACCTTGTAACTGGCCTCCTGCTCCCTACACCTGTCTTCATTACTTTTCCATTGCTTGAGATAAACTTTAAGAGCCATTTGTTGGACCATTCCTTCAGTTTGTCCAGGTTAACTTGTAACCTCATGCTATCGTCCAGTCTTAATCCTTCCCATAATCGTGGCATCGTCAGCAAACATTGAGAGAAATGAGTCAATACCCACTGGAAGATCATTTTTATATATCAGAAACAGGATAGGTCCGAGTACAGACCCCTGTAGCACTCCGCTGGTGACATTATGCCATTCTGAGGTCTGACCCCTTCTTACAGTACCTCTCTGCTTCCTGTTGCTTAGGCACTTCCTTAACCACTGTAGTACCATACCTGTTAGTCCTGCCTGTTTTTCCAATTAACGCAACAACCTCTGATGAGGTACTTTGTCAAAGGCTTCCTGTCAGTCTAAGAAAATGCACTCAGCCCACACTTCTCTTTCTTGTTTAATCTTTGTCAACTGGTCGTGAATTCTAATAAACCTGTGAGGCAAGATTTGTTATCCATGAACTTATGTTGGTCGTGTCTCATGAAGTCCCTTCTCTTCAAACGTGTCAGTAGGTATTTTTCTCGCATGCACCTTACATGGTATATAAGTTAGGGACACTGGCTGTAGTTTAGTGCATCTTGCCTGTCACCATTTCAAACCAGGCCAGGTCAAGCCTGGCCTCGGGCCGGGCTTGGGGAGTAGAACTCCCAGAACCCCATCAACCAGGTATTAACCATTTTTTGTATATTGGGACTTCATTAGCTGTCTTTCATATATCTGGTAGGTCTCCCGTCTCCAGTGACTTATGTAAAACTTATGACTTATGAGTTCTTCACACACATATTGTCATTCTCTGCGTATATGTCCTCACCCGTCCTCGGTTTCATTACCTGTTCCTTCACTGTTGTTTTCCTCCTGATATGGTCGTAGAGCAGTTTTGGTTCGGTCGAGGTTTTATTTGCGATGTCATTCTCATACTGTCTCTCAGCTTCTCTTCTAACACTGAGATACTCATTTCTGACTGTCTGGTATCTTCCTTTGCTCTCTAGTGTTCTGTTATTTCTGTAGTTCCTTCACATCCTAAGAAATGTATAAGTTTATCACTGAGAATGTTCGGTAATATGCATATGATTTGTGTACATTACATACATAAATATACATACATAAATATACATATATAAATATACATAAATATACATACATAAATATACATATATAAATATATATAAATATACATATATAAATATATATAAATATACATATATAAATATATATAAATATACATATATATAAATATACATATATAAATATATATAAATATACATATATAAATATATATAAATATACATATATAAATATATATATATACATATATAAATATATATAAATATACATATATAAATATATATAAATATACATATATATGCATTTGGGTGAGGTGATGTAATACAATAGTGGGGTGAAAACAAACTTTCAACAAAACACAGAACACGGAACAATGGGTATAGATTTGCAGAAGTTGGGTAAAAGACAGAACTGCAGAAGGCCTATTGGCCCATATTTCTTGATGTTTCTATATTGGAGCGGAGTCTTGAAGTGGGTAGAATATATTTGTGCGTTAATTGGCTGTTGATTGCTGGTGTTGACTTCTTGATATGTAGTGCCTCGCAGATGTCAAGCCGCCTGCTGTCGTTGTATCTATCAATGATTTCTGTGTTGTTTGCTAAGATTTCTCTGGTGATGGTTTGGTTGTGGGAAGAGAATATATGTTCCTTAATGAAGCCCTGTTGCTTATGCATCGTTAAACGCCTGGAAAGAGATGTTGTTGTCTTGCCTATATACCGAGTTTTTTTAGGCTTACAGTCCCCAAGAGGGCATTTGAAGGCATAGACGACGTTTGTCTCTTTTAGAGCGTTCTGCTCCGTGTCTGGAGAGTTTCTCATGAGTAGGCTGGCCGGTTTATTTTCGTTTTATAGTAAAAAACAAAAAATAAATACTATAAAACCTATACTATTTGAGGATGAGAGGACTCGCTCATGAGGACACTTTTCTTATCACAGCTTGAATCCGTGACCTTGAAAACTCTTAATTCAACAACTATATCACCAGAATCTCTATATCAGATGCAAATTAACAGATAGTGGGTGTCAGTGTGATATCTATCACTGAGTCACGTAGACCTCTGAACCCAGTAAATAAGTCTAGCCTTGTCCCTGAAGTCTTCATCTCACATCATCAACCATTTCCCAGCGGCCACAGAATCCAAGAGTGGTGTTGTTGGTTCGATGTTGAATCAACCTTCATTAACGTTAATTTAACGTTGAATCAACACTGATTCAACGTTGAATTAACGTTACACACAAATCGCAATAGTGTGATACATCAAATGAACAAATCCACAAGGGCCGTGATAAGGGTTCGAACTTACGTTCAGCGCGCAATCGATTAAGAACTTATGTCGTGGCGCCATCGACTAAGGTTCGTCTAGGATCATCAGTAGGCAAATAGGAATTCATGTTAAGGTAAAAGTCGAAGACAAATTCTTCTAAGAGACATTTGTTTTAAATGTTTAACTTAAAATTTCGCATTTATTGAATACTTTGTTCTTAGTTACAGCACTATAATTTAGGGATTCACCTCTACAGACAAACTAACTGTTCATTAAACACTTGCTAAATATACCATAAAAAGAGGAAATAATTGAGAGCTATAAAGAATATAAAAACAGAAAACAGAAGGCTTTTGGTCTATACCAAGATTATCTGCTAGGAACATTATACTATGTCTATACTAATATTATACTAATATGACTATACCAAAGGAAACTAAGAGTTGGTATAAATGGGGTTAAGTCAGAGTGGGAAAATGTTGTAAGTGGAGTGCCTCAAGGCTCTGTTCTGGGAACTCTGTTATTCATAATATATGTAAATGATTTAGATTCAGGTTTCAGCAACAATATTCCCAAATTTGCTGATACAAAAATCTGGAGGGAAATAAACATGTTAAGACTCGCTATCACTTCAAGACTATCTAAATAGGGTTTTGAAATGGTCAAAAGATTGGCAGATGCAGTTTAATGCTGACAAATGTAAGGTTTTAAGGCTAGGTAATGATGATATAGTTACAAGATACGCTTGAAACAATTAAGGGATCCTACTTCTATTATGAACATAAGAATGAAGATAACTACAGAAAACCTATGGGCCCATAATTGACCCAACACCAGGTGTTCTATTACTAATCTTCAGGTTACCTCAGGTTCAGATGCAGGCTAAGGGAGCCGGCGGCTAAGCGGACAGAA
This sequence comes from Procambarus virginalis, assembly GCA_020271785.1. Lineage (NCBI taxonomy): Eukaryota > Metazoa > Arthropoda > Malacostraca > Decapoda > Cambaridae > Procambarus > Procambarus virginalis. The sequence goes on from WNGS01160430.1 coordinate 26,881,171, forward strand.
CACTGGACGCGTGATTCTGTGGTCCCGAGTTCGATCTCGGGCGCCGGAGAGAAACAATGGGCAGAGTTTCTTTCACCCTGATGCCCCTGTTACCTAGCAGTAAATAGGTACCTGGGAGTTAGCTGTCACGGGCTGCTTCCTGAGGGTGGAGGCCTGGTCGAGGATCGGGCCACAGGGACACTAAGCCCCGAAATTATCAAGATGAGCTCAAGATTACCTCGAGATGATTTCGGGGCTTAGCGTCCCGCGGCCCGGTCTTCGACCTGGCCTCCTTTTTGTTACATATCCAGGAAGCAGCCCCTAACAACTGTATAACTCTGGGGTACCTATTTACTGCTAGGTAAACAGGGCATCAGGGTGAAAAACTGCCCATTTGTTTCCGCTTCGCCGTTGATCTAACCCGGAACTTTAGGACTACGAATCCCGGGCGCTGTCCATTCAGCTATCAGGCCCCTACAATAAATAAATTCTAGTGTTCTATTTCCCTTATTACGAACTTTTATGCATTGATTACAGGGCCTATTTGATAGATACAATGTTGAACGGAATCTTGAGTTTTTACTGCAATCTTACCAAGGGCGTCAACTATCATCTTTCTGCAGGCCAATATGAAGGAATCCACAACATTCTGAATCATTGGTAGAAATCTAATCTGAAATGATGTAATAGACAAGCAGAAGGTTCTCTCCTAACTATCTTACACTACTAATATAAGTTTATCTTTAGTATAAGTTCAAGTCAGTAGTTGGCCATACCGAAACATAGAAATTAAGTACGAGAGACAGAAAAAGTATAAACAACACCAATGTAGGTAAAACAAAAGACATACTTAAAAAATAATTTATTGTATAAGCCGTTTAAGTAGATCACTTCATTTACTTTTGCACCTTGCAACACAGAATTAAGAAATATCACAACCTACATTAACATACCACAACTGAATAACGCATTGTTGAAAAGGAGAGTTTATAAATTGGCGAACAAATATGAAAGTGATAATAGTTCATGAGTAAGAAATTAATTATCAAAAGAAGGCACCAAACCGGGAAGGCTATGTGCACCATCAAATGATCGAAATAATCAGAGGGCGCTAAATATCACCAAATATGCCAATACGAGAACACAGAAACTTATAAGGCGAACGATATCAGAAGTATCCGAATCACCAGAATTATATTGAGGGACAAGTGACCGCGAGGTAATGGTTCATGAACACCCAACAAATGATATTTATTAAAAAACATACATAGTTTGGAAGAAAACCGACCTGGGGCCAGATTTCCGAAGCAGTTACGCAAGCACTTACGAACATGTACATCACTCTCAATCTTTGGTGGCTTTGTTTACAATTAATAAATAGTTATTAGGCTCCGAGGCACCAGGAGGCTGTTTATAAAAATAAGAACAGTTGATTGGAAGTTTTCATGGCGTGTAAACTGTTTAATAAGGTGGTAAGGTAATTATCAAAGAAGGCACCAACTGGGAAGGCTATGTAGCACCATCAAGTGCGAAATAATCAGAGGGCGCTAAATATTACCAAGAAAGCCATACGAGAAGAAAACCGCATAAGGCGAACGATATCAAAAGTATCCGATTCTAGAATTCTATCGAGGGACAAGTGACCGCGAGGGGACGATCGGAAAGCAAGACACACGCTCGTCTGGAAGGCAGGACATTCAACAAGGTATGCACAACCGTAAGAGGGAAACGCAATTCGGACAATAGGAGCAGGGCGGCGCTCCATTAAGTGACCGTGGGTTTAAGCGAGTATGGCCAACCCACAGCCGCGCCAAAGCAGTTTCCCACCGCCGGTTACGGGGGTAGGAGGAAGGCCACGGGGACACACTACGTTTGAGAGTACGCAGTTTGTTACTAACCACAGAGGACCAACAACCTGCCAATGGGCAAGGGATAGAGGAATGAATAACAGGATAAAAGTCAGAATAAGAAGACCTTACGGGAGATGGGACAAGAACGGATAGCTCTTAGCGGCAGCATCCGCACGCTCATTGAATGAAACACCAATATGGCTGGGAACCCAGCAAACCTCTACCGATTTTAAATTTGCTAGAAATAAGAACAGCCATTGCTGAATCTCGATGGCACCACTGGGTGGACAGGATTAAAGAACCCAAGAGCCATGAGGGCACTACGAGAGTCAACTACAACCACAAAGGAGGAATGAGAATGAGAAAGCAAGAGACGGAGAGCATAGAGAATAGCATAAAGTTCCGCCGTAAAGACGCAGCCTCCGAGGGAGGCGGCACATATAATACGGTCAGGAAAAAACAACAGAGTAGCCCACACCGTCCGCAGAACTTAGACCCATCGGTAAAGATGGAAATAGAGTGGGAGTGCGAAGAAAAGGCTCAGGAAGAGGCTTTTCAGAATTGTAGGAGGGGTAAAGGCTTTAGTAATACAAGTCAAGGACGTACAAAACTTGGGAAGGGGTACTCTCCACGGAGGCAAGGAAGGAACAATACGAGGAGAACTTAGAAAGATGAACAGAAAGAGAATCCTGCAAGCGAGATAACCGGACAGAAAGTGGGAGACGATGAAGAGGAACAGAGGGCTACAGTGAGAGAAAAGTCAAAGCACGACAGAGCGAGAGGAAGGATGCTGTAAGGACCGCGCAAGATAGCGAAGACAGTAGCGGTCACGGCGGTCTGG
>WNGS01160430.1:26889401-26914246 GCA_020271785.1 Procambarus virginalis
TGACTGCCCAGACAGGTACAAGAGGAGCGTTGTCAACGCTTACGTGCGACCGTGCTCAGCCACAACTCAGGATGGAAGCAAGTCGATGAAGAACCTCTGTAGGGTAAGGCAGGTCCTAGTCAACAACGGCTTATTCGTTTGTTGAAGATATCATAAAAAGAAAGGTGAAATGCCATGCAACCTCTAAAGAGTCAACCGTCACAACACTTGTACCTCCCATATTAGACTATTTTACAGGAACTTCTTTTCGACGGTTCCTAAAACAGAGGAAAGGGTCCTGAAAGAAATTGTTGATAGGAACGTATCCCTACAGAACAAAAACAGAAAATACAATTGACAATTTACTATAATCCAAAAAAACGGCCAATCTACTCATGAAAAACTCGCCAACACCAAGCAGAACGCCTTGAAGGAAACCACGTCGTCGATGCCTTAGTGTTGACTTTTTGATGGGTAGGCCTCGCTGATGTCGAGCCTCCTGCTATCGCTGTATCTATCGATGATTTCTGTGTTGTTTGTTAAGATTTCTCTGGTGATGGTCTGGTTGTAAAAAGAGATTATATGTTCCTTTATGGAGCCCTGTTGTTTAAGCATTGTTGATCGCATAGAAAGAGACGTTGTCTTGCCTATATACTGTACTGAGTTCTTTGGGGCTTACAGTCCCAAGTGGTCCCCAAATGTCTCGGGTACTACCGAGACCCCGTCAGTAGGCTTACATCGCTTTGTACGAGATGCGTCATCATTGACGGTCCATCATTAGCCCAAGTTTTCCTGTCCAATTGTCGCATTGAGAAGTGAAAAGCCCGGACCCAAGTCCCCCCCCCCCCACCACCACCTCCCACCGCCGCCTCCCGAGTCTTGTAACACCGGGCGTGGAGGCCGCGCTGAATGGCCCGGGCTGAGTATGGGGGAGGGGTTGAGAAGGAGGGATTTCCTTCACTTGTTGACTGATCAGGGAAGGGGGGGAGGGGGGGGCCACCGGGGGAGCCGACCACAAACGACTGCGGGTGGTGGCACCCAAGAGGCTGCCTGGTGTCTGCCAACTTCCCGCCCACAGTGCCACCGGTGCCGGAATTAGTGTTTTTTTTTTTTTGACAAGAGGGAAGGAGTGTGAGGTTGTGAGAGTGGACGCGTCACACCGAGAGTGCACGCCCTCACGCCTCCCTTCACTTGAGTGTTATGTTACCTGCATTTATCTAACGGTCAACACTAGTGGCATCAACTAGGACAAGACGGCCAGAGATTTCAAAAGTTATCTCCTTTATTTCCAATATTACGGTGATGAGGACTATTGGCTGCGTGTGGTCATGTTGCTCAACTTTGTTTCCTCCAGACACTCTACCTTCTTACACACCACAACTTCTTTATATAACTACTTTTAATACTTGTACACCTTCTTACAGACCACTCTCAAAACAGAATTCGAGATCTTGATTTCATGAATACTTATCTTTCCACTTTATATTTATGTTTATCTATTATTATGTAATTGAAAACAAACACACAACCCACCCCCCACACCACACCACACCATATATTATATATCAATATATATATATATATATATTATATATATATATAATGTCGTACCTAGTAGCCAGAATGCATTCTGCCTACTATGCAAGGCCCGATTTGCCTCATAGGCCGAGTGATTTCTTTATTTTCTATAAATTGTTTCCTATTGGTTTATTTTAAGTATTATTATATTATATAATAACATAAATTATGACTTAGTTATGTATCCAACTGGATGTCACCCAACCCCCACCAGACCATCAAGCTCCTCCACTCCCCCCTCCCCCCACCACATGCCCTAACACTGCCTCTCCCTCTCTCCTCCCTTGGTAAGTAATCCGTGAAGCAGTGGAATGACTCTTGGCTTGAGTGACAGTGAGGCCGCCGTCTTGAGGGATGCCGCCCAACATGTCCACCAACATGACTGACGAGTCACGATAAACTTGTTTTACCTCCTTCCCAATACCTCGCTCCTGTCTACCCTTCCCCCCCGCCCCCACCCTTCGTCTGGTAGACCTACAGTACGGAGACGACGGGCTGAGGGACGACGGGCTAGGGGACGACGGGCTAGGGACGACGGGCTGGGGACGAGGGGCTGGGGACGACGAGCTGAGGGACGACGGGCTAGGGACGAGGGGCTAGGTGACGACGGGCTGGGGACGACGGGCTGGGGACGACGGGCTAGGGACGACGGGCTGGGGACGACGGGCTGGGGACGACGGGCTGGGGACGACGGGCTAGGGACGACGGGCTGGGGACGACGGGCTAGGGACGACGGGCTGGGGACGACGGGCTAGGGACGACGGGCTGGGGACGACGGGCTAGGGACGACGAGCTAGGGACGACGGGCTGGGGACGACGGGCTAGGGACGACGGGCTGGGGACGACGGGCTAGGGACGACGGGCTAGGGACGACGGGCTGGGGACGACGGGCTAGGGACGACGGGCTAGGGACGACGGGCTGGGGACGACGGGCTAGGGACGACGAGCTAGGGACGACGGGCTGGGGACGACGGGCTGGGGACGACGGGCTGGGGACGACGGGCTAGGGACGACGGGCTGGGGACGACGGGCTAGGGACGACGGGCTAGGGACGACGGGCTAGGGACGACGGGCTAGGGACGACGGGCTGGGGACGACGGACTAGGGACGACTGGCTAGGCCATCATAACACAATCATCTATAATTCTTCATATTTAGCAGTAGACGGCAGGGCTTGTTGTCTTGTTCCAGTGTTGATAATTATAATATCTCTCTCTCTCTCTTCTCTTTTTTTGTTTTGGTTTTTGGTTTTTGTTTTTGGTTTTTTCTCTCTCTCTCTCTCTCTTGACTTTCTCTCTCTCTCCCTATATTCGTTCCCTCTAACATCGATTTGTATGGTTTTGTCATTATAGCATTATGGTAAGTTGACCAAAACAAAAATGGTTTGTGTATGAGTTTTTGTTTTTGCGAGCGAGTTTGTTTAAGCAGTGTGCTATCATTAAAAACTTTCCAAAGTGATGACAGTAATGCCAAATGAATTCATCTTCTCACTTTTTGAAAGGTGGAGGTCTAACATTTTCTAAAACCCTTTGCCTTGATATACTACCACTGACATAAAAACGGAAACTGATGGATTCGACTTTTAAATTTTAGGTATGATTACTTTACCTCGAGGTTACTTGAGGTGCTTCCGGGGGCTTAGCGCCCCCGCGGCCCGGTCATCGACCAGGCCATTCTGGTTGCTGGACTGATCAACCAGGCTGTTGGACGCGGTGTTCGCAGCCTGACGTATGAGTCACAGCCTGGTTGATCAGGTATCCTTTGGAGGTGCTTATCCAGTTCTCTCTGAACACTGTGAGGGGATTTGCCAGTTATGTCCCTTATGTGTAGCGGAAGCTGTTGAACAGTCTCGGGCCCTGATGTTGATAGAGTTGTGATGTATAAATGATAGCAAAAAGTATTGCATAGCAACAGAAAGCGAAACTACTGTCGCGATACATGAGTTATTGGGGCCCCCACCACAAAGGCTAGCTAATATGGTGATAAAAAAAATACAATTTAATAAGGAACATTACCATATTCCTAATTGATATAAATTGCTTAAATCAGGTAAAACACTTAACAACTTCCTTCATAGTATATTACAAGTGTCAAATGAGTTGGGAGTGTCAAACCCAACACAATATGGCTGAGGCCCCCCCACTATTTAGCAGTTAACTTTTATTCTATGAAATATCGCAGCAAATGTCAATGTGTCTAATGTTTATTACAAAAGATAGACATACATTTGATGCTATTTTCATATTAAAATTTAATTTTGAGGCCCGACAATTACATCTATAAAATCTATAAACAGGTTAGAACATACAAATACGAGCATGCCCTTTTTCCACTAGTAATCAACTGAATGCCACAGAAAATGGAATCTTTACTTTGGCTACAGAAAACGGAGCAAAGCCGAGTGGGTGAGGGGGGGACTGCATAGAATAAACAGTTTCCAACCTGACTCTTCTCACATATAAACATGTCTTTCTTGACCTCATTTCAAATTATATAGAGTACTGAAAGCTCATTTTCCATAGCAAATATACTAAGGAACTTATTTTACGACTAGAACGCAAACTAGGACCCCTCATTCAGATTAAATACACGAGAATTATTGACTGAACATTTACCCGCCATCAAACACACACAGGACTCTTTTAAACCTATTTTAACTTCTTTAAAACTCTAATATGACCCTCTCACATGCAAATCCTGTACTATGGTTCGCCCTTCATGTCAATGTACCTCACAGTATCAGGCAAATTCAAGATAAGGCCTACTACACCTAAATATCCAACTTAGTCTTTGTAAGGAATCTTGACCCCCCCCCTTTAGTACGCTGGGGTCCCTATTGCTGACGCCAGGTCACGTGACACCCTGCGACAAATAAGGACCTGATTGGTCCATCACCTGTAAATACTCCCAAAACGTTTATATGCCTTTCACCAGTGTATTTTGGTTTGAATCTATTGAACATTCTTTTCTGTACCTCTCATAAGTAGGGGCCCCCTTCTTGATGCCCAATTCTCGCAATAAATGTACGAGACAAATTGCATACTAAAACAGGTTAGGATAGGGCACAAGTTTGTCCAGGTGCACCCTGGGTGGACTGTGGGGACCCCTAGGGGGAACAGACCACTAACCCACCCCGGCCAGCCAGCCAGGTGCGCGCTGACTGTGCCCTAACCAACCATCCCGCCACCCACAAAAATTGGTGTTGCTCACATCGGCCCCCGGGAGTCAAGTCGGCGTGGAACTGTGGAAGTGCCAAACCGTTTCTGAAAATCAATTCTCCATCTGTCTCCTTTTACACTACTGACTCCCTCCCTACACAGGTTGTGGAGTGGTGGAGGTAGATTCACTTACAGAAAACAAATACAAAACTCAAAATTGGGGAATTAAAAAAATCTTGGGCGTGATATAGAAAAGTTCTGAAGAAAATGCCGTCTAAATAAAAAAATTACGGTATAAAAATAATTAATTTCCGATAATCTGCAATAACATTACTTTGAATAAAATTACGTTCATTTACATATATATTTACAATATTTTCTGTGTTACGTGTAATATTTGACTTTAAATTGGCATCAGGCAGGTTCGAAATCGGAAATATAATCAGTGTCGTGGGCGGCGATAGACTGTGGTAGTGGTGGCCTCAGAGTGGTGATAGACTGTGGTAGTGGTGGCCTCAGACTGGTGATAGACTGTGGTAGTGGTGGCCTCAGAGTGGTGATAGACTGTGGTAGTGGTGGCCTCAGAGTGGTGATAGACTGTGGTAGTGGTGGCCTCGGAGGGTGTCCAGGGCGACGCTGGGCTAAGACTCCATGCCGTCTGGGGATCATCAAAGGCTAGCTAATCAAAGCATCAAGCGGCCGCCTGCCTGTTATTGGAGAGTTAAACATCACAGGAAGAACACAATGTTAGCCCATCAGTGTTGCACCGTTGATACACTCAATATGGTCTGCATTAATTCTGATGTAATTTTCTTGGTGGAACAGCCACAGGAAAGGTATATATATATAACCCTTCCCACACACACACGTGTGAATGTTCAAGTGTCGACGTTTCTGTCCGTCCTGGGACAGGAGTCATCAACATGTACGAAACCCGTGCATATTTCCTCAATTTTGGCGACTTATTTACACGTATTAAACAGTGTATGCGCTCCTAAGCACTACGAGGTTGTTTTTAACAATAACAACCTTGGGTTGTGAAGTTCCCCAGCTCGTAAACGGTTTAATAAGTGTAAACAAAGCCACCATCATAGAGGAAAGATGTACAGGTTTCGTAAATGCTTGATGACTCCTGGCTCCTGGACATTTATCAAGTCATAGGTGAGCAACAGTCAAATAAATCACGACAAGAAGATCTCAGTTAATAGTGCATAACCTCGGAGAGAGAAGAATAAGGCGGTCAGAATAAAGATAAAATAAAGTTGCCCAGACCTGTGTGGGACACATGGAGCTCCCAGACCTGTGTGGGACACTTGGAGCTCCCAGACCTGTGTGGGACACATGGAGCTCCCAGACCTGTGTGGGACACTTGGAGCTCCCAGACCTGTGTGGGACACATGGAGCTCCCAGACCTGTGTGGGACACATGGAGCTCCCAGACCTGTGTGGGACACTTGGAGCTCCCAGACCTGTGTGGGACACATGTAGCTCCCAGACCTGTGTGGGACACATGTAGCTCCCAGACCTGTGTGAGACACATGTAGCTCCCAGACCTGTGTGAGACACATGTAGCTCCCAGACCTGTGTGGGACACATGGAGCTCCCAGACCTGTGTGAGACACATGGAGCTCCCAGACCTGTGTGAGACACATGGAGCTCCCAGACCTGTGTGGGACACATGGAGCTCCCAGACCTGTGTGGGACACTTGGAGCTCCCAGACCTGTGTGGGACACATGTAGCTCCCAGACCTGTGTGGGACACATGTAGCTCCCAGACCTGTGTGAGACACATGTAGCTCCCAGACCTGTGTGAGACACATGTAGCTCCCAGACCTGTGTGAGACACATGTAGCTCCCAGACCTGTGTGAGACACATGTAGCTCCCAGACCTGTGTGGGACACATGGAGCTCCCAGACCTGTGTGAGACACATGGAGCTCCCAGACCTGTGTGAGACACATGGAGCTCCCAGACCTGTGTGGGACACATGGAGCTCCCAGACCTGTGTGGGACACTTGGAGCTCCCAGACCTGTGTGGGACACATGTAGCTCCCAGACCTGTGTGGGACACATGTAGCTCCCAGACCTGTGTGAGACACATGTAGCTCCCAGACCTGTGTGAGACACATGTAGCTCCCAGACCTGTGTGGGACACATGGAGCTCCCAGACCTGTGTGAGACACATGGAGCTCCCAGACCTGTGTGAGACACATGGAGCTCCCAGACCTGTGTGAGACACATGTAGCTCCCAGACCTGTGTGGGACACTTGGAGCTCCCAGACCTGTGTGAGACACATGGAGCTCCCAGACCTGTGTGAGACACATGTAGCTCCCAGACCCGTGTGGGACACTTGGAGCTCCCAGACCTGTGTGGGACACATGGAGCTCCCAGACCTGTGTAGGACACATGGCAGCCAACAAGCACCGGTGAACACACACAAAAGGACGACCGGAGCAAACTAGAGGAATGGTCTTGGAAATGGCTACCCAAGTTTAACTCAGGTAAGTGTAAAGTAATGAAGTTCGGTGAAGGGAGCAGGAGGCTGAACACACGGTACCATCTGGGAGGTGATATCCTGCAAGAGTCAAATAGAGAGAAACATCTGGGGGTTGATATCACACAGAACCTGTCCCAAGAGGCCCCACATGAAAAGGATATCATCAGCGGCATATGCTAGGTTGGCCAACATAAGAACTGCCTTTAGAAACTTGTGTAAGGAATCGTTCAGGACCTTGTATACCACATATGTCAGACCAATACTGGAGTATGCAGCTCCAGCCTGGAGTCCATACCTAAACACAAGACAAAGTTAGAGAAGATTCAGCGGTATGCCACCAGAACTGAGAGGTATGAGTTACAAGGAAAGGCTACGGTAGCTAAACCTCTCGTTCCTGGAAGACAGAAGAGTTAGGGAAGATATGATCACCACCTTCAAAATTCTCAGAGGCATTGACAGGGTGGACAAAGACAAACTATTTAGCATGGATGGTACGCGAACAAGGGGACACAGATGGAAACTTAGTACCCAAATGAGCCACTGAGAGATTAGAAATGATTTTTTCAGTGTCAGAGTAGTTAACGGATGGAATGCATTAGGCAGTGATGTGGTGGAGGCTGACTCCATACACAGTTTCAAATGTAGATATGCTAGAGCCCAATAGGCTCAGAAATGAATACACCAGTTGATTGGCAGTCGAGAGGCGGGACCAAAGAGCCGAAGGTCAACCCCCGCAAGGACTCCCAGGTGAGTACAAGATGACTCACAAAGTTCCAACAGAGAAGAGTGAAGTATTCAGACCTTACACTACTGACAGGCGCAACAACTGTTAAAACCATCTATATAATTTGTCTACTAATTTGAAGAAGAGAAAAAGATGATAAAGAACAATAACACCAAAGAAAGAACAATGTATAAAGATGGGGCCACCGGCGTCGCCAACAATGACGTCACTAAAGCATTATATTTCCAGATCCTTCTATACATAACTCGTTAAAAACACGTATATGTTCTCATTTTTATCACCAAATATTTAACTCGCTAAAACAGAACAAAGAATATTTTAGCAGCGGATATTTCGCCAGGTTTATTTACAGGTAAACACACATTAATTGAACTGGAAATTATTTCCTGTATTATAACAGCGGTCCATAACGAGTCTGTGGCGCTTTGGTTGTTTGTCTTGCTTCTCTCTCCTCTGTATTGATCTGTCTGGTGACCTGTCTGGTGACCTGTCTGGTGACCTGAGAGTCTGGTGATCTGTCTGGTGACCTGTCTGGTGACCTGTCTGGTGACCTGTCTGGTGACCTGTCTGGTGACCTGTCTGGTTATGTCTAGGCACCTGTCACTCTGTCTATAAATCCGTTTGTCTGTGTCAAGAGACCTGTCAGTGTCACACACTGTGTTGACCTGTGTCTACTGATCTGCTGATCGGTCTTTAGTCTTGTAGCGTGGTATTGGTGTAGTGTGGTAGACTAGTAGACTGGTAGTGTGGTAGACTAGTAGTGTGGTAGTGCAGGCGAAGAGTCACAATAACGTGGCTGAAGTATGTTGACCAGACCACACACTAGAAGTTGAAGGGACGACGACGTTTGTGGTGTGACTTCTAGTGTGTGGTCTGGTCAACAGTGTGGTAGTGTGGTAGACTGGTAGTGTGGTAGACTGGTAGTGTGGTAGACTAGTAGTGTGGTAGTCTGGTAGTGTGGTAGACTGGTAGTGTGGTAGACTAGTAGTGTAGTAGTGTGGTAGACTAGTAGACTGGTAGTGTGGTAGTGTGGTAGACTGGTAGTGTGGTAGTGTGGTAGACTGGTAGTGTGGTAGACTGGTAGTGTGGTAGACTAGTAGTGTGGTAGTGTGGTAGACTAGTAGTGTGTTAGGGCGTCAAGCACCACTGGACACTCTGGGACACAGGACTCAGTAAAGACAATATCGACCAGGACCTCACCCCTCCCTTCCCTCTTCCTGGCTAATAACTGCTACTACAGCGGGCCCTCTTGCTAAACATTTTCTTCTCTTCCATCCCTCCCACGCTCAGGTCAGTGCGTCCCTCCACCCACTCTGCCCCCACCCACTTTCCCATTCCACATCTCACTGTTCCCTCCACGCTGGAATAGATGGCTATATCCATTCCATGTATGCTCTCTCCTGCTCCTGCCACTGTCTGTATGAGTACTTCCTTTGCTTCAGTCCTCCTCCTCCTTCTCCTTCTCCTTACTTCTACTAATATTGGAGACTCTCCATCTATTTTATGCGCCCTTGTGGACGTGAGCCGCCGTCATATTCACGGTGACCCAAGAGAGGCCTTCCTCCCTCTCTCGTGTCCTCCCTCACCCTTGTATGTCCTCCCTCACCCTTGTATGTCCTCCCTCACCCTTGTATGTCCTCCCTCACCCTTGTATGTCCTCCCTCACCCTTGTGTGTTCTCTCTCACCCTTGTATGTCCTCCCTCACCCTTGTGTGTTCTCTCTCACCCTTGTATGTCCTCCCTCACCTTTGTATGTCCTCCCTCACCTTTGTATGTCCTCTCTCACCCTTGTATGTCCTCCATCACCCTTGTATGTCCTCTCTCACCCTTGTATGTCCTCTCTCACCCTTGTGTGTCCTCTCTCACCCTTGTATGTCCTCTCTCACCCTTGTATGTCCTCTCTCACCCTTGAATGTCCTCCCTCACCCTTGAATGTCCTCCCTCACCCTTGTATGTCCTCCCTCACCCTTGTGTGTCCTCCCTCACCTTTGTATGTCCTCCCTCACCCTTGTGTGTCCTCTCTCACCCTTGTATGTCCTCCCTCACCCTTGTGTGTCCTCTCTCACCCTTGTATGTCCTCCCTCACCCTTGTGTGTCCTCCCTCACCCTTGTGTGTCCTCTCTCACCCTTGTATGTCCTCCCTCACCCTTGTGTGTCATCCCTCACCCTTGTGTGTCCTCTCTCACCCTTGTATGTCCTCCCTCACCCTTGTGTGTCTCCCTCACCCTTGTGTGTCCTCCCTCACCCTTGTGTGTCCTCCCTCACCCTTGTGTGTCCTCCTCACCCTTGTGTGTCCTCCCTCACCTTGTGTGTCCTCCTCACCCTTGTGTGTCCTCCCTCCCCTTGTGTGTCCTCTCTCACCCTTGTGTGTCCTCTCCTCACCCTTGTATGTCCTCTCTCACCCTTGTGTGTCCTCCCTCACCCTTGTGTGTCCTCCCTCACCCTTGTGTGTCCTCTCTCACCCTTGTGTGTCCTCCCTCACCCTTGTATGTCCTCCCTCACCCTTGTGTGTCCTCTCTTACCCTTGTATGTCCTCCCTCACCCTTGTGTGTCCTCCCTCACCCTTGTGTGTCCTCTCTCACCCTTGTGTGTCCTCCCTCACCTTGTGTGTCCTCCCTCACCCTTGTGTGTCCTCTCTCACCCTTGTGTGTTCTCCCTCACCCTTGTGTGTCCTCTCTCACCCTTGTGTGTCCTCCCTCACCCTTGTGTGTCCTCCTCTCACCCTTGATGTCCTCCCTCACCCTTGTGTGTCCTCTCTCACCCTTGTATGTCCTCCCTCACCCTTGTGTGTCCTCCCTCCCTTGTGTGTCCTCTCTTACCTTGTATGTCCTCCCTCACCTTGTGTGTCCTCTCTCACCCTTGAATGTCCTCCCTCACCTTTGTATGTCCTCCCTCACCCTTGTATGTCCTCCATCACCCTTGTGTGTCCTCCCTCACCTTGTGTGTCCTCCCTCACCTTGTGTGTCCTCCCTCACCCTTGTATGTCATCCCTCACCCCTTGTGTCCTCCCTCACCCTTGTGTGTTCTCTCTCACCCTTGTGTGTCCTCCCTCACCTTTGTATGTCCACCCTCACCTTTGTATGTCCTCCCTCACCTTTGTATGTCCTCCCTCACCCTTGTATGTCCTCCCTCACCTTTGTATGTCCTCCCTCACCCTTGTATGTCCTCCCTCACCCTTGTATGTCCTCCCTCACCTTTGTATGTCTTCCCTCACCTTGTATGTCCTCCTCACCTTGTATGTCCTCCCTCACCTTTGTATGTCCTCCCTCACCCTTGTATGTCCTCCCTCACCTTTGTATGTCCTCCCTCACCTTTGTATGTCCTCCTCACCTTGTATGTCCTCCCTCACCCTTGTATGTCCTCCCTCACCTTTGTATGTCCTCCCTCACCTTGTATGTCCTCCCTCACCTTGTATGTCCTCCCTCACCCTTGTATGTCCTCCCTCACCTTTGTATGTCCTCCCTCACCCTTGTATGTCCTCCCTCACCTTTGTATGTCCTCCCTCACCTTGTATGTCCTCCCTCACCTTTGTATGTCCTCCCTCACCTTTGTATGTCCTCCCTCACCTTTGTATGTCCTCCCTCACCTTTGTATGTCCTCCCTCACCTTTGTATGTCCTCCCTCACTTGTATGTCCTCCCTCACCTTTGTATGTCCTCCCTCACCTTTGTATGTCCTCCCTCACCTTTGTATGTCCTCCCTCACCCTTGTATGTCCTCCCTCACCTTTGTATGTCCTCCCTCACCTTTGTATGTCCTCCCTCACCTTGTATGTGGAAGATCTTTAATAAGTTTATGCATTGTATTCATTATTAAGCGTTGTATTTGACGTATACTTTACCTAAGGCCAAAAATCTTTGTACTAGAAAATGGTGGCAGCTCGCGAAAATGACATAATGTTCCGTTTTCTGTTTTGGGTCCTCTGGCAGGTTAGGATAAAGGCACTTTAGTACGACAGTTTCTTGACGTTGGGAAGCACTAGAAGGACGGGCTGGGTATACACCCAAGGGTACACCCCTATCCCTCACTCCCCAACTCTCCTCTCCCATCCTCTCCCTTATTCTCCAACTTTCTATCCCTGAACCCTTCGTAAATCCGGTTACTGAATTCTCTTAAATCCCGTTCGAACTCGTTCCCAAATCCCCCCAAACTCACTTCCATGTATATCAATCAATTGTGTATGTATTCTTTCCTCTCTTACAATCTCCCTCATCTGAATCCTCCTCCTCATTCTCCCTCACTCTCACTCTACCATATCCTGTCAACTCATTCACAGTGCAATAACAAATGTATTTTTTTATGAAATTGTAGAAATATGTTACAATTTTTTAAACAAAATCAGTGAGGTGTGTAATTGTATTTTGTTCAATGGGGCAAGAGTCTGGGAGAGGAGGCTTGGGAGACAAGGGAAAGGGGCTGGAAGAGAGGGGGGGAGGTGGGAAGACTGGAAGGAAGAGAGGGATGAAAAGTGACAGAGGGAGAGAGACAGAGGGAGAGGGTGAAGAGAGACAGAGGGAGAGGGTAAAGAGTGAGAATCAAGGCTGGAAAAGAAAGGTGAAAGATGAGAAGGTTATATGTAAGGAANCATAAGTATAAAGTTTGAGACGTTTTGAGTTACATTTTAATCGAATTGTGGAATTGCATCAGTTTTATCTCTCTATCTACCAGATGGAGAGGGCTGAAAAACAATTTAATAAAGAACTGCTCCCGCCAGGGCTCGAACCTGGGACCTTCTGCGTGTAAAGCAGACGTGATAACCACTACACTACGAGAGCACTGAATCACTTGATGCCTATGTTTTATACTAGATTTGACTATATTTTTTAATCGCTGCAGGTTGTATCTTAACAATAATTTGGAACGTAATATACGTTATACTTATATCGAAGTACCACTGATGTCAAAATGCTAACCTTCCCCAAGAAATGCGGCCAGACGCAACCACGCAACAGTTGGCTAACTACCGGATACCTATACTGTTAGGTGAAGAACAGTGACATTAGGTGAAAGGTAACGTGCCCAAGTAAGGTAACGTTTCTTTCCCACCCAGGCTTCGAATCCGGGATTACCGATTGTGAGTTGAGAATGAACTTTGAACACTTGCTTCTCAGTATCCCATAATTGACGCATAAATTAACATGAGAATTATTGAACCTTGCTGCTTCCATCTATCATAATATCATCAACACCATTTATCATAATACTTTCATAATATCGTGTACCATAATATCATCTATCATAAACTGTCCTCCACACTTCCGAGGATATACAACCTGTCCTCGACTCAAGTCCATTACCAACCCAGCAGTCGACCCCACAGACGCATTCATAAATTTTAACATGCTGTTAGAGCTGATAAGTTAGCCAAAGAATCTGCCTTTAAAGGAGCCGTTGAGTGTAACCTTGGATTGTCAATGAGCAATCTGAGAGCAGCAGTACACCGAGAACTTCAACAAGATCTTGTAGATCTGAGGCAAAGTGAAATTGACACCAGTAATTCCATCTATCATCATACTATCATGCAAGAGGAGCCACACATCTATGGATCATCCAATAAAATCAGCAGACTTCTAGATGTTACTGCTGCTCGGCTTAGACTCGGTTACAAGTATCTCTGGGAATTCTCATTATCTGCCGATGTAGACTTGACCAAATGTAAACTGTGTCAACAAAATTATTCGCACACCCTCCGTCACTATGTGATGGAGTGCGAAAAGATACGTGAATTTAGAGACAATTCTATAACCAATGTTCCAGCGATGTGTAAATATTTCATTCAAAATGATCTGCTACCAGAAATTTTAGCCAAATATCCCCAGTTTGCTAACTGTAGGTAGTAACTGAGTGATTGTAACCTATCCACCGCTGCCCACTGGATGGGGGGCGGTGTGCAGGACAAACATATAAATTGTGACACTAGCTCTCCACATATGTCAGTTGCTTAATTTAGAACCTGTATTTGAGGTCGATCTCGAACCCATTGTTGATGTGACGACTTATATTGAATTTTGTAACTAGCTCATCAAGATTGTAACTTGCTTAGCTAAAATGAATTGTGGGGTTCAGTCCCTGAGCCCATTATGTGCCTCTGTAACCCTTTCCACTACCGCCCACAAGATGGGTATGGGGTGCATAATAAATGAACTAAAACTAAACTTAGGCATTATTGATCACTTCTAAAACTTTATAGCTGTAATTAAAGAGTCGATCTTTATACCTTTTTCAGTGCATATGAATTATGATGATAACTGTATTAATTGAGTAATTAATTAATTTATAGCCCGTATTCAAATAATAAACGTACTTAAATCAACCATTTGGTCATACGTACTAAAATGTTCTGTTCGACACCAAAAAAGTTCTCGTTTTGTATTATAATTTCGGTACCTATTTAATTACCGCAAATGTGGGGACCTTTTACAAATTGCCGGCTTCCTGTCCCCGTTTGTGACCCTAAGAGAGTAAGGCTGAGACCCGAAAGAAAATTCAGGTTAAAAGAGGAAAAGTAGCAAAACAACGCAGACGATGAGTCACAATAACGAGGCTTAAAGATATGAGACCTAATAAACCTGACATGTATATATTCACTGGCTGCCTGTCCCCAGACGCAATAAATTAAAACGTATATAATGTATAGGCTCCAGCAAAACCAACTAATTATCTTAATGCCAAATATACTTAGTTCACCTTGTGATGTTTAACAATGAAACCGTTTTCTGTCATTACTCGTTAGAAAACTTGGCTGACGGATTTCAGTTGTACTCACCTAGTTGTGCTTGCGGGGGTTGAGCTTTGTCTCTTTGGTCCCGCCTCTCAACTATCAATCAACTGGTGTACAGATTCCTGAGCCTACTGGGCTCTATCATACCTATATTTGAAACTGTGTATGGAGTCGGTCGGCCGAGCGGACAGCACGCTGGACTGTGATCCTGTGGTCCCGGGTTTGATCCCGGGCGCCGGCGAGAAACAATGGGCAGAGTTTCTTTCATTCTATACCCCTGTTACCTAGCAGTAAACAGGTACCTGAGTGTTAGTCAGCTGTCACGGGCTGCTTCCTGGGGGTGGAGGCCTGGTCGAGGACCGGGCGCGGGGGACACTAAAAGCCCCGAAATCATCTCAAGATAACCTCAAGATAACCTCAAGATAACCTCAAGAGTCAGCCTCCACCACATCACTTCCTAGTGCATTCCATTTATTAACTACTCTGACACTGAAAAATCTTTCTAACGTCCCTGTGGCTCATCTGGGTACTAAGTTCCACCTGTGTCCCCTTGTTCGTGTCCCACCCGTGCTGAAGAGTTTGGCTTTGTCCACCCTGTCAATTCCCCTGAGAATTTTGTAGGTGGTTATCATGTCTTCCTTACTCTTCTGTTTTCCAGGGACGTGAAGTTCAGCTCCTTTAGCCTTTGCTCGTAGCTTATACCTCTCAGTTCCTGGACGAGTCTGATGGCATACCGCTGAATCTTCTCTAACTTTGTCTTGTGTTTAACTAGGTATGGACTCCAGGCTGGAGCTGCATATTCCAGGATTGGTCTGACATAAGTGGTATACAGGGTCCTGAACGATTCCTTATACGAGTTTCTAAAGGCAGTTCTTATGTTGGCCAGCCTAGCATATGCCGCTGATGATATGTAGTCGAGTGCGTACACTAGTTTATTGGTAAGTGTTCAAGAAATGTGTATGTATTTAATTCAAAATGATTTACTTCAGAAATCTTAGCCAAATATTTGCTTGGTAAGTGCATTCGCTTGTTTGTTAACTTATTACTGCAGCACAATAGATATTCATGCATAAGTAAAAAATGTAAAAAAATAATAAAAGTAGATTAACTAGCTCACCACAATAAATTATAATAATCATTTTTTATTAACAAGCTTAGGTATACAGAGCAATGTGCTGCTACCCGATTCTATTGAAAGATTACACAGTGTAGATAAAAAACTAGCTGTAAGTTCATCTAATATTCCCATCTCAGGATGATTAGCCATACACGGAGTCAGGGGAGAAAATACCTGCCTCAATAAAAAACAAATTAGCTCTGACTAAGCAGCACTGAATCATGGAAACATTACATTATAATTACTCTTACCAGTTCCTACAAGAGTCCTCTCAAACAATGTCTTTTCTTTTTTAACAAGCTTAGGTATACACAGCAATGTACTGCTACCCTATTCTATATGAAAGACCATACAGTGTAGGTCAAAAACCAGCTACAAGCTCATCCAACATCCTTATATCACAGGACGGCCAGTCATCAGGAGAGAACATGAAATGTAAGGCTGAGATCTATTAGCCTCCATTAGCATAATCTGGGTATAGCACATAATAACAATAATTTGTATTCAGTTTTTGTTTAGAATGTTGGAGTTCTAGATAGAGCTTGTATAATACTACACCTAAAGTTACTAATACGCACAGCGTTTCAGGCAAGAACAAACTTAAATTGTTAAGCTTAGATATAGGTGTGATTCACTTCTTGAGTCTATTGTGCTATAAAAGAATGTAAATGAACAGTAAACTACATAATTAACTAGCATATCACGACTGTAACTTTCTATGTTAAAATAATTTTAGGTTTCAGTTCCTGAACCCATTAATAATTTGATTCAAACTTACTCCACTACCACTCACAGGACAGGTATAGGGCGCATAACAAATTAATGAAATCGATATATAAAGTAAGGGCCGCGACCTATGGAACCCTTAGGATGCAAGTTTCCTCCTAATCACACATCAGTTGATTGACAGTTGAGAGGCGGGACCAAAGAGCCAGAGCTCAACCCCCGCAAGCACAACTAAGTGAGTACATTCAGACCTTGACAAAATACTTAGGAGAGTGCGAAAGATAAATTTCATAATTTATATACAATATTATCACAATATTATATTTCACAATATTATATTTCACAATATTCACAAATACACAAGTGTGGGATTTATCCTGTTATAATTCAGTTCACTGTGTCGGGGACAGGAAGCCAGAGTGTTCATACACGTTTTGGATTTTATCGAGGTCCACCTTCGATATTACTCACCCCGCCCAGGATGCAACCTTACGACAAGCTAAGTAACTTATGAGTACCAAACTCACTGTTAAGTGAACAGATGCATTAGGTGAAAAGAAATATGCCTAACAATTTCTGTTCTGCCCGGGATTTGAACCTGAAATTCTCGATTGCGCGTCGAGAACGAACCCGACTGTACTATGGGGGACCCTTTAAGGGGGTCAACTACCATCCACGGGATGTGTATGGGGTCCATTACCGTCCACAGAATGTGTATGGGGTTCACTACCGTCCACGGGATGGATATGGAGTCCACTACCGCCCACAAGTTCACATTAATTTTAAACAGATGCATTAACTTTTATATTCAACGGTATCTATGATTAAACAAACCATTAATTAACGGAATATAAACGAATAAAAGAGTGAAAAGTTCGTGGCAGCGGTGGGATTCGAACCCACGCCTCCGAAGAGACTGCATGGTGCCTTAAACCAGCGCCTTAGACCGCTCAGCCACGCTACTTATAAATCCTGCAAATAAACGGCCATTTTGAAGCTTTTCATTTTCTAATTACTTGAGGTTTCCATCTTCAATGGCCTCTAATGGGGAGAGGATGTCGAAGCCTTTCCAATATATACCTTTTATAGTTTCATTTGTTTATGGACCCGTACCCCGCCCTGTTGGCGGCAGTAGACAAGTTAGTGTCATAAAAGCACCAAACATGCGAATGTTTTCAGTATTTATTTATTTATTTTATTTATTTATTTATATACAAGAAGGTACATTGGGTTTGTGAGAATACATTAAATAGGACAGTATTTCCGATCTTGTAAAGCCACTAGTACGCGCAGCGTTTCGGGCAGATTAGCTACTTATAGTAGTAGCTACTTATAGTATATAGCTACTTATATAGTATATAGCTATAGTATATAGCTACTTATAGTAGCTATAAGTACTGTAATTTTGAAGGATTGGTTGCACAAAACTGGTTCAGGAACACGGCTCAAATAATGGATAAAATTAGCAATTAAAATTTGTGACAAATTATATATAATTACAAACTTTTACATTTTTTTAAATTTCTGATCAAGTTACAAATTAATTAACTTAAAATTAGTGTTGTTGTTGTCTAATTACAGTGCTGTAATTATTTATATGTTACACTGAATGGTCGTGAGGTAAGCAGTTAAGAAATATTGACAGTGAATGATTAGGATGATAGTGACAACAAATAGTGATAGTGAACGAAAGGGGCTGATAGTGACGGTCTCGCTTCATGCAGGTCGGGGAGGTTATCTTCTTGGGGTTATCTTGAGATGATTTCGGGGCTTTTTAGTGTCCCCGCATATAGTGTATATTTTCAGAAAACAGTATACTTAAAAGACGCCAACAATTACAATGCTTTTAATAAAATTTTGATATGTATTGAAATACATCACAGAATAATTATCATAGTCATATGATGCATAATGCATAGTTTTTCATAAGAGTATCTAGAGGCCAGTAGTTATATTAATTTTAATGCCTTTATCCAGAAAATATCACAAAACTGCTTTTAGTAAAACATTAGTATTTATTGAAATAACACATTTATTGCATAAAAACTTTGACGCACTCCACAGATTACACAAACTTAGGATGACTAAATATAAAGGTGGCACTTAGTTCAAGTAACAATAAATTATTTGAGTATATACAAAACAAAGTATTCTCAATAAATTTGCACAAAATATTAGTGAGAAATAAAAAAAAGCACACAACCCATGTACACATCAAACTTATACTAACTTAAAATACCTTAACTGTCTATGTGTCTGTTATGTGACCTACTGACTTACTAAACCTTCCTGCCTCACAAATGTGCATTACGGTTTTTTGATACTGAGAATTTGTCAATTATGTTGTCATCCACAATGTTATTCATGAGTTTAGATTCTATACACAACAACCCAAGAGAATGTAGTCGCTACTGAGATATTGTGGATCTCAGATTTTTTTTTTTTTTGTTTTTACCCAGGATAAGGTGGAAAAAAGTTTTCACCCTCATAGTTGCTAATGGGAATCTTAAGAACATTGTTACAAATATTGCCAGATTGGTAAATGCTGTTGCTAAGCCACCATCTTTGAAGTGCAGCAGTAGCCTTGTGAACTGACTTGTCACTGCCAGACAACAGTATGTCCCTAAACTGTAAACATTCATCTGTAACACCCGAATCTATATCATTTGGATACGCTGTAGTAGTTTTGTCTACTTGTACCTTAATATCCCCGGAAGACATGTTTTCATGCTCATACAAAATTCCAAACATTTGTTGTAGCTCAATGTGGGCACCACCTTTCTTCTGTATCTCAACTGTACCTGTGTACAGTTCATGAATTGAACTAAATAAACCGGGCAATGTTACCAAAAAATTCTCTACTACAAGTATTATTTGATGTTTGTCCATGTTCATGATATAAAAGAAAATGATGTTAGAGGACCTGGTGCAGTACCCTGGGCCATGGCCCATTGTGTGTGTATATATACCCGGATTTCCCCGCACTTCGCCCTGATGGCATCACCATATACTCATGGAAGGAGGGTAGACAGTTGGTGTGGGACTACACATGTGTATCCACCCTGGCTGACACCTATGTACACTTCGGAGCTGATCAAGCAGGTGGGGCAGCCAACCACAGGGAAACAGCAAAATCTCTCAAATACAGGCGACTGGCAGGTCAATACCTCTTTGTTCCCATAGCGTCTGAGACGCATGGCCCCTGGGGCAAGAGTGCCTTGGGATTTCTCAAGGAATTGGGTTCCAAGCTCATTGACGTCACCAGAGACCCAAGGGCTTGCAGTTTTTTGTTTCAGCGCCTCAGTGTGGCGATCCAGAGGGGAAATGCTTGCTGCGTCCTCGGTTCCTGTCCGGAAGCTGAGGAGCTTCAAGAGATCCATAACCTTTAGGCATTTGTCTTGTATGTTTTGTAACCTTTAAATACACAATAAAGCATAAGAAAAAAAAGGAAGGGGGTAGTAGGAGAAAAGCACACAGAAACTGTATTGGAGGGGACCTACATTCCCTCCAATGCGTTATGTGTGATTTCCTCCGAGGCTGTGGGTCCCCCTTCTTCCAGCCAGAGGTGGTACTCCCTTCCATGTTTATATATATATATATATATATATATATATATATATATATATATATATATATATATATATATATATATATATATATATATATATATATATATTGAAGGTAAGGATGGAAGTAACAGCAAAGGGCCTATTAGCCCATATTTCTTGATGCTTCTATATTGGAACGGAATCTTGAAGTGGGTAGAATATAGTTGTGCATTAATTGGCTGTTGTCAATTGGCTCAACAGCCAATTAATGTTGGCTCAACAGCCAATTAATGTTGGCTCAACAGCCAATTAATGCACAACTATATTCTACCCACTTCAAGATTCCGTTCCAATATAGAAGCATCAAGAAATATGGGCTAATAGGCCCTTTGCTGTTACTTCCATCCTTACCTTCAATATATATATATATATATATATATATATATATATATATATATATATATATATATATATATATATAAATATATATATATATATATATAACCTACATGAGACCCACTCTTGAGTAAGCTGCCCCGACACAGAAGCTACACGTATGTGAACAAACTTAGATTTTGGTTGATGTATTAACACGAAAGCGCTCAAGTAATTTCTTGTTTAATTTTCCCTTCACGATTATAGATTTTTATATGTATAAAACCCCGAGCCAAAACAGTTACACATTTTCGTATGTATAAACCGCCTGCCAGAAACACTATGCGTGTTAGTGGATGTGGAAGAGTGTAATAACAGTGATATTATGTACTCTCACAACCCAATGTACTTTCTTGTATATAAATAAATTTATTTCGAAAGAGAAGATTAAATTATGAGTCTGTACATTGGACAACTGACGCCAAGAAAGGCGGGGTCCAAGAGCTAACAGCTCGATCCTTCAGGCCCAAATAGTAAATTCACACAGAGAGTGTAGTGTCAGCAACGAGGACACTACAAATAACACTCCCCAGCGAACAGGGAGAGGGGCGGTAGTCATTAGGTTTTAATTAAGGGAGTTGGAAGGTCTGAGGCGAAGTTTGCTAGGAACGTATGCAGGACGGGCTGAGGAGAGTTCAAGTCTCAATGGCCCAGCTTCAAGTTGGGTGTAGGTCCACCTACACCAGCATTCTACTTCCCTGCGTGTATCTTCCTCCGCTTTAACACAGGCTGGGTGCGGGTGTTCTTTGGTGTGCGAGGGTGTACGTGGGTGTGCGGGGGGGGGGGTGTTCGTGGGTGTGCGGGGGTGTACGTGGGTGTATGGGGGTGTGCGGGGGTGATTGGGAACGTGCATCCTGACCCAGTGTTGTGAGCGGGCGAGGATTTGGGACCAGTGACCCAGTCTCGCGCTCTCCGGCCTTGAGGTTTTACGGATATTGCTAACTGGCCGGCGCCATATTGATTGCCTCCGCCGCCTCCGTTCTCTCTGGAGTGACGCAATCTGGAGTGTGTGTGTGTGTGTGTGTGCGTGTGTGGCCGGTAGTGTGGCTCCCCTCATGCGGGTATATGCAATTGGTCTACCGTAATTGTCGACATTGTCGACTTGTCATGACGCGAACTGTATGACAAAGTCTCATCACAGTTGATATTATCCTTTGTATGCGAAACTTTTGTATGGCAAAATAAGCCAAGTTTCCGACCCGTCTTTTAATAGCATGTTTTCTATTTTTAGAACCAAACATCCATTGTGTAGAGTGTGGGTACCGATATAGCACCAATCCTGGATCAGCGCACTACCCTCTTCCACACAATTACCGTTGAAGGCACCAGTGGAAGACTAACACGAATTTTGCTGTTCTTTGCACATTCTAAACCTGACGGCAAACGTTTGTTGTGAGGGTGGATGTAGTCAGCTGTGAGGGGCCGGCGTGCGCATGTGTGCCTCACCGCTGTCATCCCAGGCTGGTGCCGCTACCCCCACACCTTCTACATTCTTCACCCTCACAACACCTTCCCTCACACTACCAGTCAGGGAGCCCCTATGTAATGGTTATGCTTTGCGAGTGCGTGGTGGGGTGATGGAGTGAGTGTGTGTGTAGAGGGAGTGTAGAGGCTGTGGTGGAGATGTAGAGGGTGGCGGGATGTGGCACTGGTGGCAGCCGTGTGGCCGCTGGCGCTGGTGGAGGCTCAGTCAACGGTGTGAGGGGATCCTAGCGCCCCAGAGAGAGAAAATAGCCTTAGACGTTGCTACCGTGTCGCCACGTCGCGTTGGCTGGCACTGAGGGCCACGTAGGGCTAGCGGTGCCAAGAGCGTCCATACTACCAAGAGTGCCAGTGGGGCGGGAGAGCTGCGGGTGACCTAGTGTTGCTTGTGTTGCATGATGAGTGACCCATGGCCGGGATCTGACCACCTGCTGGCTGTCTCCGCTACACAAGACCGGTGTGTTGACCCGAGAAGAAAAGCCTGAACACACCACAGAAACAGGAAGTTGCAGGTGGGTCGAGTGTGGTGGTGGAGGAGTTAGTATGATAAATAATGGAGTGTAGTGTGAGGGCAGGACGCCAGCAACATTGTCCACAGCCAACAAAGTCGCCACAGCAACACACAAACAACACCGCTCGTCACTGCAATGTCTGGGTGCGCAACGAGTGATCACTAGAAGGGAATGTGGCTAAAGGGCTCCAGGAGAACACTATATGATAATATTCCTCAACAAGAGACTAAATATAAATATAGGAACTAGAGAAACAGAGAGAAAAAGGGAGATAAAGAGAGAGAACCCATCTCTGCTCAACCCACCCACCAGTTAGACGGGGTGGGTCATAGTGCCCACCAGTGGGAGGAACCTGCACACCAGCATGGGAGTGAACATGGGCAAGGGTGGAGGGGGCGGCGGGGCCCATGGTGGGGGTGGCGGTGGGGGCATCTTGGACGCCCTCCACCTCACCCAAGGAACCCTTCACATCGTCATGCTCGGCCTCGACTCAGCGGGCAAGTCGACCGCTCTCTACCGCCTCAAGTTCGACCAGTACCTCAATACCGTCCCCACCATCGGCTTCAACTGTGAGAAAGTCAAGGGCCTCTCCGGCAGGGCCAAGGTAAGTTGTTAAGTTAGCTGTGTGGCGAGGCTAAAACTTAAGTTTATTATTACTACGCGATACAAACACAAGAATGGTAATATTTTGGAACTTAATATAAGAAAGAAATTTAATATTCGAGGCGTAATTGATAATGTTATTGAAATTAATGCTCTAATTAATATCAAAATGCTTAGGGTAGCCCATCTTAACCCTTGCACAAAAGCCCTCAAGACCTTTAATCAAGGTTAACATTGTGCAAAATGGACTACTGAAACTGCAACTGGACTCAAACGCATCAGAATCAAATGTGTACCCAGAGAGACAACAACGGCACTTTCCTGCACCGTGGGAGATTACCTCTTTCTAATTTTATCCCTCCCTTTCCACCCAGAAGCAAATTGAAGGCCAATCTTCGTCTTGAGGCAAAGCTCAACGCCTTAAGCCATCTTAATTCTCTGCTCAAGATATATATACACAGATGGTTGTCTACCCCGCCCCACGGGTGCAGCTGGAGGTACTGTTCTTATTGATATGTATATGTATTTGTGTACATGTGTACTATATATTATATATATATATATATATATATATATATATATATATATATATATATAATATACACATATATATGCGAACAAGCCTGAATGGTCCCCAGGACTATATGCAACTGAAGACTCACACCCCAGAAGTGACTCGAACCCATACTGCCAGGAGCAATGCAACTGGTAGGTACAGGGACGCCTTAATCCGCTTGACCATCACGACCGGACATATAGTCCGGTCGTGATGGTATATGCATATAGTTGCATATAGTCCTGGGGACCATTCAGGCTTGTTCACATTTTGTGTTCCTCACGTGTGCCCCAAAGAATGAGGTGATTGATAAAATGTATGCCCAAGATTACCATCCGAGTGCCGGCGGGGAGTGGTTCAAATAGCTTCGGCTATCACTTCCTTATGTCCGGTCGTGATGGTCAAGCGGATTAAGGCGTCCCTGTACCTACCAGTTTGCGTTGCTCCTGGCAGTATGGTTCGAGTCACTTCTGGGGTGTGAGTTTTCAGTTGCATAGGCCCTGGGGACCATTCAGGCTTGTTCGCATTTGTGTTCCTCACGTGTGCCCCAAAGAATGAGTGATTTGATGAAATGCTATGCCCAAGATTACCATCGAGTGCCGGCGGGGAAGTGGTTCAAATATTTTCGGCTATCACTTCCTTATGTCTGGTCATGATGGTCAAGCGGATTAAGGCGTCCCTGTACCTACCAGTTGCGTTTGCTCCTGGCAGTATGGGTTCGAGTCACTTCTGGGGGGTGAGTTTTCAGTTGCATATAGTTCCTGGGGACCATCAGGCTTGTTCGCATTTGTGTTCCTCACGTGTGCCCCAAAGAATGAGGTGATTTGATAAAAGGCTATGCCAAGTTACCATCCGAGTGCCGGCGGGGAAGTGGTTCAAATAGCTTCAGCTATCACTTCCTTATGTCCGGTCGTGATGGTCAAGCGGATTAAGCGTCCCTGTACCTACCAATTGCGTTGCTCCTGGCAGTATGGTTTCGAGTCACTTCTGGGGTGTGTGAGTTTTCAGTTATATATATATATATATAATATATATATACATATATATATATATATATATATATATATAATATATATATATATATACACAATATCAATATCTTGTCTGACAAGACCAGAACATAACGATGCCACCACAGAAGACAATGTTCAACATAACAGGCCAATTACACTGGATTAATCTTTGTATGTA
>WNGS01160430.1:26921464-26937883 GCA_020271785.1 Procambarus virginalis
TGGAAACTCAGACGAGTCACAGAGATGTTAGGAAATTTTCTTTTAGCGTGAGAGTAGTGGAAAAATGGAATGCACTTAAATAATAAATAAATAATAAATATGTTTATTCAGGTAAGGTATATACATACAAGTGATGTTACATTAATGGATCGAATTATAGATAGAGCTAGTACATACAATGCCTAAAGCCACTATTATGCAATGCGTTTCGGGCAGGAAGAACATTATATCTAGAACTTAATACTAATTGAGCATAAAGAATAAAATGTGTTGAGAACAAATACAAATAGATAAAAAAAAGGGGAACATGACTGAAAAAGCAGCACAAATACAAAAGGTTGACAAACAGCATTGATTAAAAAAAAACAGACATGGGTTGACAATAGAGGGGTAAGGTAGGTTACAGGGAATTTATTAGGTAGTGTTTAGTTTTAATCTTAAACTGGTTGAGAGAGGTACAGTCTTTAACATGGTTGGGGAGGTCATTCCACATTCTGGGTCCCTTGATTTGTAGAGCATTAAGGAACAGGTTGTGGAAGCAAATACTATTCATAATTTTAAAACTAGGTATGATAGGGAAATAGGACCGGAGTCACTGCTGTAAACAACCGATGCTCGAAAGGCGGGATCCAAGAGTCAATGCTCGATCCTGCAGACACAAATAGGCGAGTACACACACACTAGGGAACGCAGGTGGAAATTGAGTACCCAAATGAGCCATAGACAATAGAAAGAACATTTTAGTGTCAGTAGTTAACAAATGGATTGCATTAAGCAGTGATGTGGTGGAGGCAGACTCCATACACAATTTCAAGTGTAGATATGATTGAGTCCAATAGGGTTAGGAACCTTGACAGTCGAGAGGCGGGACCAAAGAGCCGAAGCTCAACCCCCGCAAACACAAGTAGGCGAGTACACGTGCGCGTACACACACGGATGAGAGGACACACACCTGAACAAGATAACACACACACCTTGATGATAAGAACTCATCTAGACGACAACTGTTATGACCCTGGGTTCCTCAGTGGAAACCAGAGGTCAAATTAAACTCTAAATAATTTAGCTTACATTATTTGGTGCGCTTGTCGATGCGCCTTTGTTCGTATCTTCCTTGCCAGATGTAAGACGAATCTTGTTTCTCACAGAGCATTCAGACTCTTGAGCTTGTTGTGGATTAAGTATAACAGTGTAGTAATTATTAACTATCCTTAGAATGAGTAAAGTAAACAATATTGTACGTCGGTGAAGATTTGTAATGTGTATAAGCTGCACGATCAATTAGGCTCTTCCAGGCAACCACAACAACTCGGAAGCTCGGCGGCTGGACGCTTTTCTTTCTTCTCTGAACTGCTGTGGTCGAGTCAATAACTCTGTGTTGCTCTGTATCCCTCTCCTCTTCCTCCTCCTCTTCCCTTACCTTATCCTGTGTCTAGTTTACCAAGCTAAGTACTGTGCTGCATGTTCGTTTTCTGGCATAAGTGTGTAGTAATGTGTATAGGCTACGCTAGTGTTTATATCTACTAGCTACTCTAAGGGGTCTCAGTGGAACCACGTGTGCTCAAGTGGTACCAGGCTACCTAGAGTTCTTGCTAGTGTCCCTTGCCTTGTAGACTTTACCCTAGCTTGTCCTAATTGTAAAACCTTGTATCCTGCCCATGTGGACCAAGGCTTTTAAAGTAAGGTAGTGTGGTAAAGTAATTGTTATTTAATGTATATGGGGTGGTGTTAAGAGGGTTTAATAAGTTAGTTAGTTTTTGAGGTGTATCCATTACTCCTGCTGTAGTGGCGTAGTTGATTGTATCCCAGACGACAGAGCTGTTCTAAAACCTTAAAGCACAAACAGGAACCTATGTTCCTTGGGGGCCGGGCCTAATTGTGCCACTACCCCGATACATCTTGATTCTAACTGCTGGCCCTTCTCCATAATACTCAAGATCCCCCATAACAGCCCGTAAATTCATAACAACGACACATGGATGCAGTAGCACATACAAGATGGTAATGACACACATGAATGAAATAATCGCAAAACACTGAGCACTCACCTAAAGAAGCAAACACCCACACACCTGAAAGCTCAGTTCCCTGAGCCCGGTGAGGCGAGGCAGGAGACTAATGAGGTCGTCGCGGTAGAAGGTCCTGACGTGGACGAGACGAAGAGAAGTGGTCGTAGCAGAGAAGAGCAGATCCAGCAGCCTCAGACTCACTGTGTCGTACACCCGCCAGTCACGTAGCACCCGCTCCTGCAACACTTTCTGATTACCCTCATGCTCCTGCAACACTTTCTGATTACCCTCATGCTTCTGCAACACTTTCTGATTACCCTCATGCTCCTGCAACACTTTCTGATTACCCTCATGCTCCTGCAACACTTTCTGATTACCCTCATGCTTCTGCAACACTTTCTGATTACCCTCATGCTCCTGCAACACTTTCTGATTACCCTCATGCTCCTACAACACTTTCTGATTACCCTCATGCTCCTACAACACTTTCTGATTACCCTCATGCTCCTACAACAGATATAATAGGCTCATGCAACACACAATAGACTACTGCTCCAGTAACATTCCCTTCCCCTTCCAGTAACACACAGCTAATAGGCTCTTGCTCCTGTAACAGAGATAATTGGCTCCTGCAACACTGAAATAATAGGCTAATGCTTCTGTAACACAAAGATAATAGACTCCTGCAACACAGACAAAGTGTTATTGCTTCTGTAACATAAATAATAGACTCCTCCTCCTGCAACACAAAAATAATAGGCTCTTTCACAACACCAGTTACGTTCCTCAACCAAAAATATTTACACGTCGTCAAATATTCATAGCAGGTTTATGCAACATTTTGTGTCCAAAACTGCAACTGTAAAATATATGCAACTTTCTCGTGCAACACTATTAAAATGAACAGCCTTGCAACTTGGTGCATTATATATATATATATATATATATATATATATATATATATATATATATATATATATATATATATATATATATATATATATATATGCAACAATGATCACAAAAAAACACTGATAAAAAAAACACACATATTATATATATATATATATATATATATATATATATATATATATATATATTTCCCACTTCAAGACCCCGCTCCAATATAGAAGCATCAAGAAATATGGGCCAATAGGCCCTTCCGCAGTTACTTCCATTCATACCTTCAATTTACCCAGTTAATATCCAGTTAATATCCATTGTTTTCGTGTTTTGTCCTTTGTTGAAAGTTTTGTTCACCTCATTTAAAACTGTTGTAACATATCACCTCACCCAAAACGCGGGTATAAAATGAAAGATGAAAGCTGTTTAAATCATATATTATATATATATATATATATATATATATATATATATATATATATATATATATATATTGTACAGCTTCTGCAACAATTAAACTGTCATCCGTCAATACAGGTCGACACGATATATACCTTCCGTTGCTGCAATGTCTTGCTGGATATTACCGATTGGTGCAATTCTGACAAAATAGAGAGTTTACAAAACTAACGATGTCAATGACACGGTAAACCATTGCTTCATGGAGGCACCTGACACTGGAGTGCCATCATCACCCACTGCTTCATGGTGGCAGCAGAGTCATACTTGCAGACCTTCACTACGCCGGCAACAGCAGCTGTTCAACCAATCGACTTGAGAATGGTCCAGGACGGACCGAAACGTCGTCGTCCCTTCACCTTCTAGTGTGTGGTCTGGTCAACTGTTCAACCAAGTTACCAAGTACCATAATACTGGCACAGGTGGGTTACGGATGACCTCTTACTAGAAAGGTTGTCAAGGAGGTGCAGGGCCAGGCGGTGCATGTTAGGACGCTTGAGTACCACTACAGTAATGTTTACAAGTCTCTGCCAGACGACAACAGTAATATCTACAAGTCTCTACGTGACCACTCAAGTAATATGGAAGTCTCTACAGGACAAGACAGTAGAGAATTGTTTACATGTCTCTAATGAAAAGTCTCTACAGTAATATTTACACATCTCTACGTAACCGCTACAGTAATGTCTACAAGTCTCTACCGGAAAAGACGCTACAGAAGCAGGTCACTGCAGTATTTTAAGACGCGGCAATGCTAGCCAAAATTTTCCCCATCATCAACATTCTTCACATTCTTATGTTCTCTCTTCTATAACTGGACACTTAAACAGTTATTAGCTTCCGATAATTTCTCTTTTCGTAAATGCAAAATATTTTTGTGTGTTTAATATGAAATCTAAAAGAACCCCCGGCTTAATTTGTCTTCAACAGCCGTGGCGCCACGAACGTGTCCTGCTTCCTTCCTTCGCGCTAAAATAACAGGATACTAGAGAAAGGAAAGCTGAAAGAGGATAGAAAGGAGAGGGAAGATAAAAGTGAGGGGTGGAGACAATTATTTTATATAATAGCCATGAAGACTCACAGGCTGCTTTTGCACCTGCTCGACATCTGTGGCTGCACCTCTGATTATAAAGTTAGCTCACACCTCGAGTATCCTTCACTATTTGGAAACATCTGTCCATTATCCCATCCCGACTTTTGGACAGGGTAGAGATCCGTGAAGGGTCAGCTCAAGCCTCGACCCGTCTAGGCCGGTCCTCATGTGAACACCAGAAAGATTTTATTAACGGATGATATCTAAACATCAAGGTGGCACCACTGGCCATTTCCCTCAGCTCAATGAACACTCCATCAGCAATTACTCATTCCTCTCCTGACACGCATCAAATGTTTCATAATTTTTTGTTAACTCAAGTCAGACGAGGAAATAAAAATGCAGACCATAGGAGAGACTCCAACTTCACTCACCACCCGGCATAAAATTTGCTTGCTATTAAATATAGTCAAACTTACAATAAAGCAAATGATAAACCTAGGCTTCGAAAGGAGCTGTTAAGGCAAAAAGAGAAGGACCAGGCTTGAAAAAAAACGAGAGAAGGACCAGGCTTGAAAAAAACGAGAAAAGGACCAGGCTTGAAAAAAACGAGAGAAGGACCAGGCTTGAAAAAAACGAGAAGGACCAGGCTTTAAAAAAACGAGAGAAGGACCAGGCTTAAATAAAAAGTCTGATGAACAGCTTTTATTATATTTTCCTGCTGCTGTTTAACCACCAAAATTTTAATTTAAAACTGGGTAGAAGAAAGGAAAAAATAAAAAGGAAAAGAAACGGGAAGAAAAAGAAAGTTAAAAAAGAGAAAATGAAAAGAATGAAGTAAGAGGAGGGGAACGCTATGAAGAGTTGAGGACACGCAAGAATGAAAATAATGAAGAGAACAAGCGAATAGTTCAGAAACGGGAAATAGAAGACAAAGTGGAAATGAAAAATAAGAGTCGAGATGAATATGGAAGCAAAGAGAAAACATAAGAGTAAAGCAAGTGTAGAGGCGAACACACACCTGCATACGCTGGCGGATGATGTGAGGGAGGTGGGCGTGAACTATGTGCGTGATGTGCGCCTTGTTGCCCTGCCAAGACCTCTTCTTAGTGGCCCCCGTCAGGAGCGTCAACACCGCTGACTCCGCCAAGGCCTCCAGGTGCGGCGCCTGCGCCCTTCTGTCCACACCACCAAGATTTACCTCGCCATTATTACCATTGTTTCCGTTAATAGCGTTAATTCTGTTGTAACCATTGTGCACCATCTCTGTTGGGAGGAAAACCACGCACCTAAATTAAAGATGACTTTCAGAGACTCAAATATTGCTACTAATCTATTCCAACGCAAATTGTGACCGAATGTCCATTTGAATAATTATGGAATAGAGGACATTAAAGAATATTGTGTAAGTGAACACTTTGATTAAATTCAAGAATATCAGATTAAATAACTTTCATGAAGGCGAGGGAAGTCAATTAGAAGCTTGGGGAGATCTGGAGAGTATGAACAAAAGATGAACATTCATAATCCCAATAAGAACAATGTACTGTTCTGCGATGAGACAGAATAATTACATTATATTTTTCAGACTTAAAAGTAAAATATTTATTCTCGTATTAACAGTAAAAAGCTTAAATCTGTTACCAACAGTAAAAATTAATCTGTTAGCAACAGGAAAAGACAATGTATTAACAACAGCTAAATGTTACATCTACTAACGATAACACAAAGGCTACATCTATTAACAGTACTTAAAGGCTAAATGTATTAATAAGAACAAAATGTTAAATCTAATAAGCTAAAAAATCTCACCGAACTTCGTTTCGTCTGTCCCGACTTTCAAGTTTGGAAGTTCAATTGAACTTTAATTATCTGCTTTGTGATCATTCAAAGCGCACCTTTACGACATACGGTTCTCTAACTCCAAGTTTGAGCTGTATGGTTGGGTAACAGTAGTTAGCCGACTGATATGTTCATCTCATTTACTCAGTCCATCTTCTATGACAGGGGCGGGCAACCTTTTTAAGTGTGCGCGCCAAAATCTCCAAATCTTTGATGCAAAATTTTCTCGCATACCAAACGAAATTTTGGGGAGCGTGTACTTATTTCCTGCTTTAGGTATTGGAAGAACTTTTCAAATAATCAAATATCACATTAGTGCGGTACAATCAAAGTATATTCGACGAGTGATTATTTTAAGTCGTGTAAGATTGCATGAATGTAAAATTTACTGCCGAAATTAATAAAGGTCGCTCTTCCCTGTTGATAGCACGGTTATTTCTTTTATTAGCCTTTAAATGCAATTCTTGCTGGCATACACAGCCATAAGTTTTTTCAAGTTTCCCAAATATATTCCAGCACCCACACTCAGTAGTTTTACTT
Organism: Procambarus virginalis; assembly: GCA_020271785.1. Lineage (NCBI taxonomy): Eukaryota > Metazoa > Arthropoda > Malacostraca > Decapoda > Cambaridae > Procambarus > Procambarus virginalis. Next base: position 26,928,251 of record WNGS01160430.1, read on the forward strand.
GGCTAAAGCACAATAAAATAAAGAAAATTATTATATTCTGGGATTAATTCTTAATCCCCTATGAGTAATACATAAAAATTAAGCAGCTCAGAAAATCTCACCGTAGTTACACTGAAACATGGGGAAAACTTAGAGATTTTATTCAGTTTATTTATTTATTTATTTATTTATTTATTAAATAAGTTAAATTTAATTTGATATCAAATTATTTCTTTAGAGAGCGCACTGTATAGTTTTAATTTCATCCCACTAGTAGCCTCCTTTACAAACTTGGATTGTTAAAGATCAAATGTGAATATTTCTATATGTTCTACCAAATCAAAATTAATTGACTGATAAATTTGTTACTACTGGTTATTCTACGATTTCAAGAATGGTTAATAATATGGATATGGAGAAGCTTAGCTGTCTTTGTAGACTGCAGCCTCGTTAACAAGCAATAGACACGTCTGGATCATGTAAACTCTCCTCGTTGACCATGTGGTAATTGCGTCGTCGCGTGTAACGTGATAAACTAGTCCAGTTGCTGCTAATGTGTCATGCCGTCACAATTTCACGTGCCGGAATGTTACATCAGAAATAATACAAAACATCTATATGACATTGATTAGTATTAAATTAATGTTGGATTTAACCCTTCCGGGTGGTTTATTCTACCTCATAACCGGTTCAACATTATAATTATATAGCCATTTAATATTATGTAAAACAGAAGAACCGGAAACAAGGTACTTCCCAATAATTTGGCGAGATCGCTATGTTAAATGGCTCAAAGATATCTCTGAATTCTGGAGAATATGTAGCACTACGCTGCGTGCGCCTCACGGAAGTCAACCTTGATGGCGTTGTCTCTGTACAATGGCTTCTCCGCCTCCCTTCCTGCTCCGGACGCGTCCAGAACGGTTCGGTTTTTATTTCGAGAGGAGTTAGTTTATTTAATATATTTGTTTATAGATGATTCTGTTGATCACAGGAATGTGATTTTTATTAGTCATCGTATTCCACAGACTGCTGTTTTAAAGATTATTTATTAATATTATTCTTGGGTGAATTTAATTTTGGTGACGTGGCAATGTAAAATTTTCTAGTAGACCCGCCAAAAACAAAAATTTAGTAGGGTTACCCAAGGTATTTGATAATTGTATTTTAGTATTTATTTAACATATAACAGCAACTCTTTTCTTACATATTATGTTAAGGGTTAATAAATTATGTCAAATTTCTACACTGAATACACCTCCCAGGTTTTATGAAATTCGTTTCGTGCATAAGCAAATCAAGTTCCTACAATTATGCACCTTCCTACAGTAATGGTGCAGAAGTCAGTCGACGTGTGGCCGGCCGCCTGGCGAGTGGCGCAGCAACTGAACGGGACAAAACTTGTGAATCAGTGTATCGCAGAGACACATGGCTGAGAAATCAGCCCGTTCTGACGAGGGTTTCTAACGTCAAAAAACTGTCGTACTGAAGTGTCTTATCCTAACTTGCCAGAGGAACCGCGAACAGAAAACGGAACATTACGTCAATTTCGTGAGCAGCTATCATTTTCTTGTACGACAGTTTTTGGCTTTAGGTAAAGTATACGTCAAAATGCGATGTGCTATTAGGAGGACGGGTTGATGAACATGCCATGTTTGTTTCATTCTTATTACTTAAACAGTTATCAGTGTTTGTTTCTTTATTGCATTTTATTTGGTATCGCTCAACTTAATAAAATTGCATTTTATATACAATTCAGCGAAGTTGAATATTTATTTAATTATTTTTTATGGTAAGCCTTGAGCTTCGCGTGCCGGAAAAAGGTCGTTTGCGTGCCAAGAGCCCACCCCACCCCTGCTCTAGACCAAGCTGAAAGTCATTGATTTCTGAAGAAGTTAAAGTCAGCATTTGACTTTTATAGCAGCTAACCTACTGAAAATTGTATAATAAATTTTATTTCAGAAATAGATTAATACTATATAGGGAAATAGGGAGCCGGTCGGACAGCACGCTGGACTTGTGATCTTGTGGTCCTGGGTTCGATCCCAGGCGCCGGCGAGAAACAATGGGCAGAGTTTCTTTCACCCTATGTCCCTGTTACCTAGCAGTAAAATAGGTACCTGGGTGTTAGTCAGCTGTCACGAGCTGCTTCCTGGGGGTGGAGGCCTGGTCGAGGACCGGGCCGCGGGGACACTAAAAGCCCCGAAAAAAATCATCTCAAGATATACTATATTGTGTGGGTTTAGGTTAGGTTTGGTATAGTGAAGTAGATTTAGAGAGAGCAGTAGTGATTGAAAGTGAATGAAGTACATTACGAGTTTAAAACGTCGTTAAGTATACTATATCAAATGCTGACTTACGCAGATTTTAATAGTTCACAATTTGACTTAACTGAGAACCCGACGCCGTATTTTGACGATAGGCTGTGTTTACCCTACGTCTGCTCAGCCCGTTTTCTTGATTTGCTATTGTAAAAACTAAAATTTTACTTTACCAGAAACGTACGAATCCAAGCAACCCATCTAAACCATCGACTCCGATGCATAGAAAACGGATATTTTTGTGAGCCGTTATTTCATGTTAATTGGTGGCATTTGTGACGTTGAATAAGGGAACGTAAAATTAAGCGACTGATTAATTGAGCGGACTGGCTGGTCTGCTTGCTGCCGGAGATGACGAGTTCAGGTGTTGGAGGTCGACCCCAGACACAGCTACTGTGGAGGTCGACCCCAGACACAGCTACTGTGGAGGTCGACCCCAGACACAGCTACTGTGGAGGTCGACCCCAGACACAGCTACTGTGGAGGTCGACTTCCTCAGCATCACTCACCAGACCACCACCTTCCTCAGCATCACTCCCCAGACCCCCACCGTCCTCAGCATCACTCCCCAGACCCCCACCGTCCTCAGCATCACTCCCCAGACCACCACCGTCCTCAGCATCACTCCCCAGACCCCACCGTCCTCAGCATCACTCCCCAGACCACCACCGTCCTCAGCATCACTCCCCAGACCACCACCGTCCTCAGCATCACTCCCCAGACCACCACCGTCCTCAGCATCACTCCCCAGACCACCACCGTCCTCAGCATCACTCACCAGACCACCACCGTCCTCAGCATCACTCCCCAGACCACCACCGTCCTCAGCATCACTCACCAGACCACCACCGTCCTCAGCATCACTCACCAGACGATAACTTACCTCAGCATCACCTCCACAATACCAGTTAATGCTTCCTTGTGCACTACAAGTAAGAAAGGCCATTTATTCATTCCCAAGAAGAGAAAAAGAATTGATCAATAGATAGACTGCCTGCAGTGGCGCCCAACACCCTAGTCGACCAAACCATTAACTAGGAGGTCTGGTTAGAGACCGGTTGGCTGTGAGGACATTGATCCCCGGAACCAGCATAAGGTAGACGCAAGTAGGTAGATGACTGGGTCAGTGACCGTGTGGAGGGACTCGCTGGGCCCTCCGAGTAACAGGGCCAGACAATGACGAACTTCCTCCAACACCTCCGTCCTGTGTCAGCCAGTCCTGTGGCCGCTCGTTCTTGGCAGGTTAACTCTTTGTATTGTGTACGATGTGGCAAATCAAGAGAATAGGCTGAACACACACACACATTTCCCATAGGAATGAGTGATCACATTGTATTGATTTTTGAGTACCTGGTAGAGCAAGGAGTAATCTCCCTCCAAAAGAACTAGAAAGCAAGTGGCTGACGTGCCGAAAGGGAAATTATGAGATGAGAACATTCCTAAAGGATATACCATGGGACACAATTCAGAATCAAGTCCGTACATAACATGATGAACTATGTCACCAAAAGTGTCAGGAAGCAGTAAACAGGTTTATTCCGGCCCAAAAGTAAATAATNAGGAGCCCCAGCAACGGCTGGGGGGGGGGGAGAGAAAGGAATAGCCACGAAAACGAACAGGACGAGCACCAAGCATTGGCTCCTGGAGACAGACACAAAGGGGCGAAAACCGTGAAATCAGAAGTTGGAGTTCGAGGAAATTGGCGTAATAACCTCGAACGTTCCATTGAAGAATAGACATCGACGAGAAGAGAAAGGAAAACATAGAACAAGGAAGAAACAAAGGCGAAAGAGTAACACAGCACGTTAAAGAATATCAGGGTCAGCAAAGTCAGGGTTAGGGGGCAAGGGTAAACTGAGCAAAGACGGAGGGAAGGAAGCGGGAGAACAGACCAGGGTGGGCGGGCGGGGTCCGGAGGAGGAGGAAGAGGAGGAGACAACGGAGAGGAGCAGTCAAGGACAGCAGCAGGAAAAGGAGTAGAAAGAGGGGAGCGCACCTCAGCAAGAGCAGCAACCAAAGGGAAGTAGGGGCCAAAGAAACCTCCATAGCAGGAACAGGGGGCGTAATCACTGAAATGGGAGGGGAAGGAGCAACCGAGCCAGAAGGAGGGGCTGAGGAAGAAAGCGAAGCCTTCTTACCCGCCGGGGGGAGGAAGGAGAGGAGCCAGGCTTACACTTCTGACTTAAAGAGACCAGTGTCCCAGCAACTACGTACCGGGCAACGGATTCCAGTGTCTCAACAGGAGAAGCTGAACGAGAGCACACACGACGGCCGTTAGGAGAGCGATGGACATCCGCCTGCACTGACAAGCGACGGGGAGAGTCAATAGATGGAGGAAAAGAAGGGAAGGAGGGTCGGAGGGAGACGAGGAAAAAGACACAGGAGACACGACAGACCGGGTAGACAAGAAGGGGAACCCTGCGGGACAGAACTCAAAGGAACAGAGGAGGGGGCAGTGGGCGTATCAGGGTCCAAGGCCCGGAAACTGTTGTGAGTCTGAGAAAGGAGGGAAGGACGAGGAGAGGAAGAGCGCAACACGTGAGCATAAGAGACGTTAGCATAAGGCGGGAGCCGGCGAACCTAGCGCCTCGCCTCAGGAAAAGATAAACGCTCCCGGTGCTTCAAGTTGAGGACGGCTGCCTCAAGCTTGTAATGGATACAGGCACGGGAGAAGGTAGGATGGGCCTCACCACAGTTGAGGCAGCGAGCTTGGGGAGAAGTGCACTCCGACTTTGTGTGGGGGTGAAGGTCACTCTAAGGACAGAGAGACACAGTCCCAGAGCAGTTGAGGGCACCATGCCCAACCCTCCAGCACTTGTTACAAAGCCAGGGAGAAGGAATATACTCCTGGACAGAGCACCTGGCACCAGCAAGAATGACAGAGGGAAGGGTCCTACCATCAAAGGTGATCTTCACAACACAAAGGGGTTGACAGCGACGAGCACGAGGGGGACGAGTAAACGAGTCAACCTGGAGGACAGAATGGCCTTGGGCATCAAGGATATGCCGAATATCATCGTGGCAATCCTGCAGATTCCGAACACCCATTGCAACATGGGGCGGGAGGAGAATAGTGCCAACACTGGCATTCATCCGAACGTTCTTGGAGACCCGAACAGGGATCTCGCCAAGGCAAGATAAGGCAGCCAAGCGGGAAACTGCATCCTGAGGAGTAGCAATGACACGTGTACCGAGACGAGTGGGGTTGAAGGTAACGGACGCATCCACGGAATCAACAAGATGCCGATGGAGGGAGAAATCGTCAGAAGCAGAATCAAGAGGGAGGAGATCAAAGTATTTGGCCCATGAAGCGGGACCAAACAAGGCCTGATGCGCGTCAGTACGGGAAGGAATCAAGCGAGTGCGGCCGGGGCGCGAACGGCGTTGAGAACCCCAGAGAAAGAGGGGTCAAAAGGGGCAGTAGTCACAACGAGAGACTTAGACGCACCAGGGGACGAAGTGGTCACCACTGGGGGCTGGAAGCTCGACCCAACCACAGAGGAGGGAGGGGAGCTGGGGGAAGAAGTCAGGATGGTCAAAGGAGGAGCAAGGTCGGGGCCCAACGCAGCGGAGCTACAGAGCCTGGTCTCCAATACAGGCCGACTCTGGGGCTTGGTCGCCCACCCCACGAGCCTGAGAGGGTACAACAGAAACATTATCGACATATATACGAAGAGAAAGGAATTCATCCACGAATGTGCCCCCATATCCACCATGGAGCCACAATTAGAGGCAGGACACCCAACAGGAAGCTATTGCCGATCATGCCGGGGCCCCCTAGGGGTGCGTCATGAGTATACGCCCCACAAACGCCACCTTAAGAACCGTCAGTCCGTCGAGATCGGGTTCAGTGACGAAAGGGGGATTGACAATAAAAGGTTCCCCTCGCTCGAGATGTCGGGTACTACAGTTCTACGGGTGCAAGAGTATGCCTCCTCAAGCACCCGGGCGTCAAAATAGAAGAAGTCCAAAGAAAGAACCAAAACAAGCAAAAGGTCGGCAGGAAACGGCAAGCAGATAGGAGAAGAGGGGAGAGAAAAACGAAACAGAAGGAAAAGGAAAAGGTGCTCAGCACAATTAGAGAGGACGGCAGCAGGAGCACAAGCTAGAAAAGGACAAAGGACTGTCCCAAGAAGCATCACACTCCGGCAGCCGCCCACTAAGCCCCCCTCACGGCATCAACGAGCTGAGCGGGGAGGAGGGGTCTAAACAATAATATGTGCGTTTTTTTAGTGCCAAATTATCTGGCAAATATACATTTGGAGATGTAGCCAAACCTTCCTGTAGCCCAATCCTTCCTATAACCCAATCCTTCCTGTAGCCCAATCCTTCCTGTAGCCCAATCCTTCTGTAGCCGTGTAAAGAAAGAGTGGAGGTAGGTAGGTACCCGGGAGTTCGTTAACTGTTGTGGGCAGCATCCTGAGGTACTGTATACAGAAAGAACTTTTTTAGTGTCAGAGTGGTTGACAAATGGAATGCATTAGGAAGCGATGTGGTGGAGGCTGACTCCATACACAGTTTCAAGTGTAGATATGATAGAGCCCATTAGGCTCAGGAAACTGTACACCTGTTGATTGACGGTTGAGAGGCGGGACCAAAGAGCCAGAGCTCAACCCCCGCAAGCACAACTAGGTGAGTACAGACTACAACACTGTATAATCACAACATTGTATACACTACCTTGAGAAAGGTTGTAGGTTACGTCAGATAATGTGTAATACACTTACACATTTATTGGGTAGGCCAACCTGTCCTACAAAGAACGTCGCATTTCGATCGTAGGCGTTACATAAGGCCAAAAATTGTCGTACTAGAAAATGGAGGCGGCTGGCAAAGGTGACGTACTGTCCCGTTTTCTGTTTTGGGTCCTCTGGTAGGTTAGGAGAGACCACTTTAAATTTACAGTTTAAGTTTACCACCCATAACACCGTCGTACCACTAATAGGTGTTGTGAGTGGAGTGCCTCGGGGCTCCGTCCGGGGACCTCTCTGTTTGCACGATACATGCCAGCGAACACTTAGTGTCCAACACAACGACAGCGAACAGTCATTTCAACACAACGACAGCGAACACTTACTGTCCAACATGCCCCCAGCAAACACTCGCTATACAAGGTAACAGCAGCAAACACTTACAATCCTATACCAACACCAGCGGACGTTGATATAAGCCTAAGTGGAAATAAATAATGGGTCATTCCTGAACTCGTTCAAAAAATATGTGCCAAAAAGGAGAAATAAATAAAAAAAGGGAACTAGATGGACGAAACATTTAGTAAAATGAACTTTTGATAACAAAGCAGACCCTCTGGAGAAGGTATAAATCTATGAACATCATTGATTTATATATACAAAAGGGCACTAAACTCAGCCACCCAGGTAATCAGATCAACCAAAAGAAACAATGAAAGAAAACTTTCCCAAAAGAAAGCATGATCCCAAGTCGTTCTATGCCTATACTGAACTGTATAAGAAGTAAAGCCAAAACAGAGTACTTGGTAGAACAGATAAAAGATGAGACTAACCAAGTTATAATGGACGATAAAGGGGCAGCAAACTCATAGAATGAATACTTTACATCAGTGTGCACACTGAAAGGTTAGACGACATCCCAACACCCCCACAAATGTTTGAAGGAGGTGAAGAGAATGAATTAAGAAATATACCCACAATGTGCGACATAATCTACAAGAGCATTGACAAATTAAAAGGCTCAAAAGCCCCAGGTGTGGATGGAATTCAATCCAAAATCATAAAGGAACCAGCAGATGAACTATGCCTACCACTGAAACTGCTTATCAGAAAATCTCTGGACCAAGGGATAGTAACCATAACTTGGAAATATGCAAATGTCACCCCTATTAAAAAAAATCAGCTGAAAACTACTGTCCTATCAGCTTGGCATCATACACCTGCAAGCTCACGGAGAGAATTCTAGAGGAAGGAATCATTCACGAACTCACAGCAAACAATCGTGTAAAATCAATACAGCATGGCTTTGTTAAAATAGATCCTGTATTATAAACCTGCTTACATGTTCGTAAATGGTAACCAGCTACTTAGACAAAGGACTTTTGTGGATGTAGAAAACATTGATTTTGATAAGGTACCATATGCAAAACTAGCAAAGAAATTTGGGCACTTTGAATAAATGGTAGAATACTATTATGGATAAAACAAAGAAAACAGACAGTCATGTTAAATGGGAATGAATCTGGCTGGAGAAATGTGGCGAGTGGGGTGCCACAGGGGTCCATTTTGGGGCCAACCCTTTTTTGTTATATACATCAATGACAGATGAGATTATAAACCACATGATCAAATTTTCAAATGACAAAATCTATGGTAAAGTGGGAAATGAAAAATATATTGAAGCCTTACAAAGTGATCTACTGTATATGAATTTGACAAGAGGTCATTAGACTGGCAAATGCTTTTTTAATCTCAAGAAATGCAAGACTTTGCATGTGGGGCATAATCTACATCGCAACTACCAAATTAATAACATTACCTTGCAGTAGATAGATGAAGAAAAAGTCACTGGAGTCAAAATTCACAACTCGCTGAAAGTTGCACAACAGGTGGGAGTAGCAGTACCAAAAAGACCTAACCAATCCCTAGGACTTCAAGTAAAAGTTGGTGTTGATTCAACTGCATGAATCTCTGGTGTGCCCTCAACTTGGATTATTGTATCCAAGCATGGAGACATGGATTATTGTATCCAAGCATGGAGACATGGATTATTGTATCCAAGCATGGAGACATGGATTATTGTATCCAAGCATGGAGACATGGATTATTGTATCCAAGCATGGAGACATGGATTATTGTATCCAAGCATGGAGACATGGATTATTGTATCCAAGCATGGAGACATGGATTATTGTATCCAAGCATGGAGACATGGATTATTGTATCCAAGCATGGAGACATGGATTATTGTATCCAAGCATGGAGACATGGATTATTGTATCCAAGCATGGAGACATGGATTATTGTATCCAAGCATGGAGACATGGATTATTGTATCCAAGCATGGAGACATGGATTATTGTATCCAGGCATGGAGACATGGATTATTGTATCCAAGCATGGAGACATGGATTATTGTATCCAGGCATGGGAGCATGGATTATTGTATCCAGGCATGGGAGCATGGATTATTGTATCCAGGCAAGGAGACATGGATTATTGTATCCAGGCATGGGAGCATGGATTATTGTATCCAGGCATGGGAACATGGATTATTGTATCCAGGCAAGGAGACATGGATTATTGTATCCATGGATGGAGACATGGATTATTATATCCAAGCATGGAGACATGGATTATTA